>CAMZMU010000074.1:17677869-18235252 GCA_947311845.1 Poa pratensis | reverse complement strand
AATTTTTAAAAGTAGCTATGCGAGTTTCCAACGCGAACGGAGGATTATTATAAAACTCGTTTTGTATATCCATTCACCGACAATGTAAAAGGCTTTGCGTCAACCTATCAAGTCTTAGAACGTTTTCAATTTTTTTGGCATCATCTGGTACAACCTCTAGTTATTTAGTGGTTGAAATGAAGTTTCGGGTTTAAAAAACTATTTCAGGACTATACATGGCCGAAAAACGAATGTGCTAGTTGCAAAATGTATCATGCACTCTAGCGTGGTAACAGAATATACCTACCACAGCATTCATGTGTTGTTTTTTAGGGGTTGTAATCCTTTACTTTTAAACAAATTTATTATGATTTGTGAAGCCATGAGGTCTTACCCTATTGCTGATGCGGCCTCACCCTGTCGACGGGTGGAGGGGTGTGGACGGCCGACCTCTTGTACATCGGGGGAGGCGTCGCCTTAGCCATTAGCGTTGCTCTCTTCATGTTCAACATTCTTCGCCGCAAGGTGATAGCAACGAGACAGATGAACAAACCTCCTTGGGGCGCAGATGAAAAGAAGATCTCCGCTCTGAAGACGGTAGGGTACACAGCCACCAGAGGAAGGGCCAAGCGGAGTGAGGTATCTGCCTTGAGGATTCACAGAAGGGGAGCCCTTGATGCAGCTCCGTGCGATCACTCAGCTGCCCAAAATGTAGAGGCGAGCTTTAGTTTATTGGTGGAGTTTGTGTCTATTTGTGGAACTTGGTGGAGCCCGTGTAATATTTGTGGAACTTGATGTATGTATTAAGCATGTGTGTGTGGGGGGGGGGGGGGGGGGGGGGGTAGCCCCTGCTCATCCCCCTTGTCTTCGTCCCTGGAAATATTCCCTTATCGTGTGTAAATTACTTATGCTGAGCGGGTACCGTTGTAAATTACTTTTTTCTTTGTTCGAAATTGAGTTCTGAATTGCCCTACAAAACGGCAAGAAAATTTATAATGGACACATGGCGCACTTACCTAATTTTTGGTTTTCTTTGCTGATATCAATTTTTGTGTCCCTCATACCTCCCCTCGAAGGAGCACGGCGGCGAGCTCCGGCTGCCCCTGCTCTCCGTCTTTCCAGGCTTGGTGCCGAGCTGACGTGTTCTGCCGGTGCGTGGGGCTAGCACACCGAGGTTTCCCGAGGTTCGGAGATTGGTGGCGTCATCCTTTGGTGTCTTCTTCGCGTCCTCGTGAGGGTGGCCGACGTCTCGTGTTGGACGGATCGCGGTGAAAACCATGCACTGGATGTCCAATGATGGCGATGACGACACCTTCGGGTGTCGTTCCTTGTTGAAGGCATCGCCATGAAGATCTTCCTTCTGCTGGACGGTCGGAAACGTCTCTCTGTTCCGCCCGTTTTCCAAGTGTGTGTGTCTGGTGTAGGCTCTCTTAGCGGCTTGTGTATCGCCCTACTTCTAGGGTTGGTGTCTCAGGGTCTTGGCGAAAGCTTTGCAGGATCTCTGCCGGCAACGGCGACGTCTTGGACGCCGTTTACCTTCTTGGAGGCGTTACTGCAAGCCCTTGCCTTTGGATTCTCAAGCAATGCTAGGCTCCTCGACGGCGTGGCTCTGGTGGTGAAGAGGATGGCGCAGTGGATGTCTATTGGTTTGGATACCTCCGACGTCGTCTGGGCAACGGAAGTCAAGGCGTCTCCATGATCAAGCATTCTCTTCTAGTTTTGTGCCTCATGTAGTTGCTTGGTTGCTCTCCCTTGTTATACTTTGTTGCTTGTATGGGTGCGTGTGTGGATAGTGTGTGTTGTAAGATGTAACTGTTAGCCAGCTGTTGACTTTGTTAATTCAAAGCTGGGCTCATCAAGCCTTCTGTCTAAATTATTAGTTAAGTTGATGCTCTTTCATCAAACTAGTTGAATTCGGCGTGCCGTCACGGCACGCCCTTGATGTTTTTTTTGCACTATATATTTTTTGTTAACCAAAATGTTAGTTAAATCGGTATGTTGGAACATGTTTTTATTTTGTCATGAATAGGTAGCATTTTTTGTGTGCATTTCGGATATATTGTATATAATATTCAAATATTCAGTGGATCGAAATGGTCAAACATGTTTGCATTTCGACGTCAATTTTTAAGTGAAATCAGAAAAATCCATTTGAATTTGATCCTAAATTTGCGGAAAGTTCGTTCGTATGTTGTCAAAATATTGGCCAAAATGAAATGTTGTAATATTTTTGTAATTTGATATGAGTATATTGTTTTTTTTTTGAGCATTTGCGTTATATTTTGTGGAACATCGAAATATTAAGCAATTGGAAATGTCTGAAAATGTTGGTATGTTGACTTAAATAGTTCACTTTTTTGTGAGCATGTTGGTACATCTAAAATCGAATTGGTTGGAACATGTTTCTATTTTTTTGTCAGTAGTTAGTTGTTTTTTGAGCATTTGTGTTATATTCTGTGGAATATCAGAATATTAAGCAATTGGAAATGTATGAAAATGATGGTATGTTGACTTAAACAGTTCACATTTATTTTTTTGTAAGCATGTTGGCACATCTAAAATCGAAATGGTTGGAAAATGTTCCTATTTTTTTATCAGTAGTTAGTTGAAGTGCATATGTGGGAAAACACATTTATTCAATTGAATTTCATGTCTGCAAATGCTAGCTAAATTTGTGTGGTTAAGTTGAATTGGTGCGATATGTTTGCGTTCTGTGTTAAATATTCAATCTAACCTGATAGTTGGAGGAAATACATTTTTGACCATTTTTTAAATTCAATTTGGAATGAAGCTTTAATAAGAGGGAGTGAATTTGCATTTAACCGAAATGTTGATCTAATCAAATGTTTATTTGCTAATTGTAGTGAGTATGTGATACGTCCAAAATGTATCTACTTTCCTAAACACTTTTGCTATTGTTTTACCTCTAACTTGTGTGTTTTGAATACAACTAATGCGGACTAACGCTGTTTTCAGCAGAATTGCCCTGGTGTCTTGTTTTTGTGCAGAAAGTCAACTTTCGGGAAAAACACCAGAAAAGATCGCAAACCTCCTATTTTACCAGAAGACTCACGGAGCCAGAAGGGGAGTCAGAGATGGGCCACGAGTGGCCCAAACCACAGGGCGGCGCGGCCAAGGGGCCCACCGCGCCAGCCACTGAGGAGGGCGACTCGGACACCTCCCCGAGTCCCCCTTTCGACTACTTAACCCTCTCTGACCTAAAACGCGAGGGGGTCGTCCACTTCATCCAGAAACATCACCGTACGCCGCCGCCATCGCGAAACCTATTTCGGGGACCAGAAACTCCGTTCTGGCACTCCGCCGGGACGGGGAATTGGAGGAGATCATCGCCATCATCATCACCGACGCTTCTCCATCGACCATCCATGTTTCCCCCATCCATGTGTGAGTAATTCCCTGCTGTAGGCTGAGGGGGATGGTAGGGATTGGATGAGATTGTTCATGTAATAAGTTATAAGATCATTAGGGCATGGTGCCTAGTATCCGTTGTTAGTACTTATTGATGTTGTTGCAACTTGTTGAGCTTAATGCTTGTCACTAGGGCCCGAGTGCCATGATTTCAGATCTGAACATGTTATTGTTTCATAATGATATGCACTGTTTATTGATCATACCTGCAAGTTGTATACACATATTGTTGTCCGGAACCCGAGGTCCCAAAGTGACAATAATTGGGACAGCCGAGGGGAATGGCTGCGATGTGAGGATCACATGTGTTCACGGCGTGTTAATGCTTTGCTCCGGTACTTTATTAAAAGGAGTACCTTAATTACCAGTAGATTCCCTTGAGGCCCGGCTGCCACCGGCTGGTAGGACAGAAGATGTTGTACAAGTTTCTCATTGCGAGCACGTACGACTATATACGGAACACATGCCTATGTTTACTTAGTACTTGGATGCTTTATCATTATTATCTGCAATGCCTATGTCTTGATTATTATATGAGCTATCTTATCCATGCAGCGCCCGTTCATCCATCCCTATGCCTACAGTGTTTTAATCCTACTGTTTACTGCAATCACTACTGCTGTCTCTATTTACTGCTGCTATTATTTCACCGCTACTACTGCTATAAAACTGTTGCTACTGATAATCTGTGTCGAGCAAGACTATTCACAGGTGCAGCTGAATTGACAACTCCGCTGTTAAGGCTCTCAAGTATTCTTTGGCTCCCCTTGTGTCGAATCAATAAATTGGGTTTTACTTCCCTCGAAGACTGTTGCGATCCCCTATACTTGTGGGTCATCAAGACTATTTTCTGGCGCCGTTGCCGGGGAGCATAGCTTTATTTGTGAGTTCACTTGTGATCTATATTGCTCGCTGAAATTTATTCATCATGGGTAAAGCTCGTGATGAGAGGGTCCGTGTATTGCCATCCACTACAAGAAAAGGTACGACACTTAGTACCTCTGCTGCTCTTGACTCACCATCTGTATTGAGTCAACTTGTTACACCACCACAATCTTCACGTGTTGGTACTACTGCTGAATCTGAAATTGCCTCTGATAATATTGATGATGCTTCTACTGTGATTGATGAGAGTATTTCATTAGGTCCACTTTTAGATGCTGCTATTGCTAGGTCTAAACAACTTGAAAATACTAGAACACCTAATGGAAGTCCTACTACTCCTGTTTATTCACCTGAGTTAAGGGATTATACTTGTGATGATGATCCTGATGAAACTTATGTGGAACTTGATGATGATTTTATTGATAAATGTAATGCTACTACTGGTGCAAGTAATATTAGAAATTTTCTTGCACAACATGCTGTTAAATACAAGTTGTCACCTGATCCTAAGTTTGCCACTTCTCCTATAAACATTAAAGATAAGGATTATGATTTTTCTCTTGATTTATCTCATATATCTATTGTTGAGAAAACTCCTTTTTGTGGCACTAAGAGTGAAAGTGCTGTAGAGCACATGAATGAGCTCTCTACTTTGAGTGGCTTATTTTCTGATGATATCAAGAAGCGTAGCTATTTTGTTGCTAAGATTTTTCCTTTCTCATTAAAAGATGATGCTAAAGCTTGGTATAACAACTTGTCTCCTGGTTCTATTACTAGTCCTACTGGTTTGCTTAATGTTTTCTTTCAGAAATATTTCCCTGCTAGTGCTCAACATGATGCTTTGCAGAGAATTTATAACTTTGACCAGGAAGATGAAGAGAAACTTCCAGAGGCATGGACAAGGTTTTGCTCTCTTATCAGAGCTCGGCCTGGACATGATTTGGAAAAGCATGATCTACTTGATATATTTTACAGTGGACTAACTATTGAATCTAGAGCATATCTGGATAGTTGTGCTAGTTGTGTTTTCAGGAAAAGAACCCCTGAAGAAGCTGAAGAATTATTGGCTAAAATCAGCCAGAATTATGATGATTGGACTCTACCTGCGCCGACCCCCACACCTACACCGACACCAATATCAAAGAAGAGGGGAGGTATGATTGAATTGAATGATGAAACAATGAGGGAGGCCAAGAAGACTCTCATTGAGAAGGGTATTAAATCTGAAGATGTGAAGAACCTTCCACCTATTGAAGATTTGTGTAAGCCAATTCCTCATCCATCCATAATTGAGGTTCACTCTCTCCACAGGTTCGATGAAGGAGATATTCCCTACTCTAAACCACCTGATCAATGCTTAGATGAATTTGATAATTATGTTATTAAGCAAGATAATTTTAATATGAGAGTAGAGAATCATTTGCATGAAAACTCTCAAGCTATTAGTAAGTTGCATGATATTGTGGAGAGAACCTCCAATGATGTTAAGATGCTTATTAAACATTTCCATATGGTTCAAACTCAAATTGATCAACTCACTAAAGTGCAACAAGACATGTTAGCCAATGCTTCTAAAGAAAAATTAAAACCTGTCTATGTTAGCACTAGAAGTGGAGCTCATACTCAGGATCCTTTATATCCTGAGGGACATCCTAAAAGAATTGAACAAGATTCTCAACTAGCTGAAAATCCAGTTTCTCCTTCTAAGAAAAAGAAGAAGAAGAAACATAAAAATGTTGTAGAATCCTCTGAAACTGTTAATGATCCTAATAGTATATCTATCTCTGATGCTGAAACTGAAAGTGGTAATGAACTTGATAGTGATAAGGATAAAAATGATGCTCTTGATAAAGAAGTTAGTGAAAAGGAACCTGAAAAGCATACTAAAAACACAAAGTACACTAAGGAAGACTTCATTGCTAAGAAACATGGTAATGAAAGGGAACCTTGGGTTCAAAAGCAAATGCCTTTTCCAACTAAGAAACTAAAATCAAAGGAAGAAGAACATTATAATAAATTTTGTGAATGGATGAAACCCTTGTTCTTGCAAATTCCTTTGACTGATGCTATTAAATTGCCTCCTTACTCAAAGTATATGAAAGATATTGTTTCTAACAAGAGGAAAATTCCTAATGAGGAAATTTCTACTATGCTTGCTAATTATTCTTTCAATGGCAAGGTTCCTAAGAAGCTTGGAGATCCAGGTATACCAACCATCCCTTGCTCCATCAAGAATAATTATGTTAGAACTGCTTTATGTGATTTGGGAGCAGGAGTTAGTGTTATGCCTTTTTCTCTCTATAAGAGACTCTATCTTGATAAATTGATACCTACTGATATATCTTTGCAAATGGCTGATAAATCTACTGCTGTTCCTGTTGGCATTTGTGAGGATGTCCCTGTTCAAGTGGCTAACAATTGTTTAATTTTGACTGATTTTGTTGTTCTTGAAATGCCTGAAGATGATAATATGTCTATTATTCTTGGAAGACCTTTTCTAAATACTGCAGGTGCTGTTATTGATTGCAATAAAGGAAAAGTAACTTTCAATGTTAATGATAAAGAACATACTGTTTATTTCCCCAAGAAAGTTGACAAGATTTATGGAGTCAATACCATCTCCAATTTTAAAACTATCAAAGTGGGAAGTATTGATTGCCCTATATATGATCATCAAGAAGGATATCAAAACATTATGATTGGATCCATATCAATACAATACAAGGTAACATGAGTGTTTCATGATGTTTAAATCATTTGTGTCATGTAAATTTATTTGGTGCCAAGACTTGATCAACCTTGTTATCAAATGTATTTGCATACATGAAAGAGCTAAACAGCATTTCTTTCTTCAACTTTGTTTTACCTCCTGTAGTGATAATTAGGTTGCAAAAGTTTAGTTGTTTTGAATTTTAAAAATAATTTTTCTGCCCAAGTTTTATTAATTTAAATATCCAGATTTCGTGTAAATTGAAAGTTTTCAAAACTCTGTAAAAATTATACCATTGGTCCTATTTTTCAAAGAGCATCGTGGGAGTGCCTGGTGCTGACCAAGGGGACCCACCATGGGGTCAAACCACATGGTGGCGCGGCTGCCTCCTTGGCCGCGCCAGCCACTGAGGTGGGGCACCCTTGGCCCTCCAACAGTTCCCCCACCTACCACTTCTTCCTCTTGCATCACTCAGCTCGTTTTTCTCTCTCACACCGAGTTTTTGCTGTTCTTCCTCGCGATTTCGATCTCTTTGTTCAGCCCATCTCAGCTGCTGAGATTTGGGGCAATTGCTCTCAGGTATGTGACTCCTCCATGTATCCAAGTAGAATTTTGTTTAGTAAGTATACCTTGAGTATTTTGCTGCTGTAGGTGACTTGTTAAGTGAGTATGCATGCTTGTTCTATGTTGATATAATCAGTTTTGATGCATGTTTAGTCCTCTAGCAAGTCATATAGTAGTTCCCCTCATTTGTATGCTTCAAAAATCAATTTTTATGATATGTGTTGAAAATTTCAGAAAGGAAAATGCATAACCACAACTTTGGAGAGGTGTTTGAGAGTGACTCTCAGAGGGTAAGAAGACCCTTGAGGGCATCCACTCGAGTTAGGCGCTCCTATGATGAAGATGTCATTGCACCAAACATTGGAGATGGAGGGGATGATCAAATCCCAAATGCTTCATCCTTTCCATGCATTGAGTTTCTAACTAATGCAGGTTTGCTTGATGACTTCAGGTTTCTCATCCAGAGGGTTGGTTTAACTACTTATATGCAGGATGAGGGTGTCCAACATTATTGGCTCACCAAAACTTTTGTTGAGAGTTTTAAATTCACAAACTCATCTTATGGACCTGTTGTTAAATTTAAGATCTATGATATGCCTGTTACCATGAGTTTGAATGACTTTTGTGCTGCCATAGATATTGCTCCTATAGGTACAGCGAAGAAGATTGAAGGAAACACCCGCGACTTGGTGGAACTTTATCGAGCAGTGACCGATGACGATAGCCGCGACGCTCATCGCGGCAAGATAAGGAATATCCAATACCCTGCCATCAAGTATTTTGTTTTCTACCTTGCTACTAGCATTCTTGGTAGGGAAAACACCAGCAACATTTCTAATTATCATCTTGCTTTTCTTGCTGCTGCACTTAATGGTAACACTGCTTACAACCTTGGTGCTCTTATTGCTCGCCGCTTAGCCGCTAAAGGACCCATCTATGGTGGGATTGTTGCGAAGCGTGTTGCTGCTAGTTTTGGTCTTTCTGCGACACCTACTGATGATGTGCTAGCCCCTGTTAGGCTTGATCTTGCTACTATGATAGATCATCAGTTTGCTGCACCAGGCTCTCGCATAGGGAACATTGTTTATAAAGTGTTTTATACTAACGGGGAGGCAACCGAGGTCCCTTTGCCCCAGGCCGATTTGTTTCCTATTCACAGGAGGCCGTGGTCGTACTCCAAGGATGCATTGGAGGAGCAGCTTCGACTGCAAGGTTTTCACCAGCAGCATCAGGAGGAGGAAGAGGCACCTGGTGATCACTACACGTCACTTATCCTGGTGCGTCGTCAGGCTCGTACCAGGATGAGTACCCTTCTTCATCATATCACGACAGTGGCACATCATGGGGACAGTGGCATTGACCTCCACTTAGGCCAAAAGCCTAAGCTTGGGGGGAGGTATATCGACATCTCACTCATTTACATATCATATCTTGTCGATACTTTGTATATCCATGTTGCAGTTTTCTTTCTTTCTTTCTTTTTAATTGTTTACCTTTTATTGCTGCATTCCAAAACACAAAAAGACCAAAAATATTTCTGTTGTTTCTCTTCATTTGTTTCTTTAAGTTTCAGTATTAGTTTGCTTAGTTTTAAAATTCGGTTTGTTATTCAAAAATCTAAAAATATTTTGCTTTATTGTTTGTTTCTTTTTGCTCTTGTTTCAAAAACTCGAAAACCCAAAAATATTTGTTGTTTCTTTTTGGTTTTGTATAGTGTTTTCAGAGTTGGACAGCCATCCGTGACTCCGAAGGAGCTTGGTTTTCATTCTTATCATTCGAAGCAACACAAGTGAAAAAGCAATAAGGATGATCTACAACAACTCGAGTTGGGGTGAGAGGCTGGTATGAACTCTATTTGTTTTCATTTTTGTACATATACTCATCTATGTGAGCATGCTTAGTTGGTTCATGTGAGGTATATGTCATTTAGTGGATGCTTAGTAGTTCTTGTTCTCTCATGATCGGTCCCAATTTATTAATAGTGGTAGCATGTTATGTTGATGTTTGCTTGCATTGTTCTATTCATAGAGGGTATGACATTGTGGTATCCTCCTCTGAATAATTCATTCGAATTGACTTGGCACATGCTCATGCATGCATATGACTGAAAAACAAAAGTCAATTAAGCCTTGATGATTTATTTTGACTCAGAGTTCTTGTATCACTTTTATGCCTCAATTAATTTCATTTTGTCGCAAGCATGATTATGACGGTTATTGCTCTCTTGATTGTCGCTTCCCAGTCTATTGCTAGCCTTCACTTGTACTGAGCGGGAATGCTGCTCGTGCTTCCAAAACCATGAAAACCAAGTTATTCCAAAGTGTCCACCATAAATACCTATGCATGGCATTTCGAACCATTCAAGTAAATTTTCATGTGCTACCTTTAAAACCTTCAAAGTACTTCTCAATTTGTGTCAATGTTTTATAGCTCATGAGGAAGTATGTGGTGTTTTATCTTTCAATCTTGTCATTCAGACTTTCACCAATGGACTAGTGGCATATACATCCGCTTATCCAATAATTTTGCAAAAAGAGCTGGCAACGGGGTGCCCAGTCCCAATTAATTATAACTTTCATCAATAATTCTCTTCACATGTTTTGCCCTGATTTATCAGTAAGCAACTTAATTTGCAAATAGACACTCCTCCATGGTATGTGAATGTTGGAAGGCACCCGAGGATTCGGTTAGCCATGGCTTGTGCAAGCAAAGGTTGGGGGAGTGTCACCCATAATGAAACTAAAATACATGTGTAAACAAAAGAGAAGAGGGATGATCTACCTTGCTGGTAGAAATAACATCCTTCATGGGAGCCGCTCTTGAAAGTCTGGTTGACAAGGGGGTTAGAGTACCCACTACCATTCGTTGACAACAACAAACACTTCCCAAAACAATTTTGCTCTGTTTTAAAAATAAAAAGCTCTAGCACATGATAATCCCTGCTTCCCTCTGCGAAGGGCCAATCTTTTACTTTCATGTTGAGTCACCATCCTTTCTTTGAGCACTTTCTCGAGAGCATAGTTGTCGTTCTTAGTGTAATGTGTTTGTCCCAGAATGTGGTTAACTGTGATATAACTTTGATGCTTTTATCTTTGATATCTTTGATTCTAGTCTTCCCATGAATTAATATATTTCATGTTTGTCGCTATTAGTATGTTGATATCTTTTCATAGTTTACATGCCTATTGAGTGACATTATTTGCATTTGCCTCATCTTGAATTGCCTAAGCATTTGTTCATATAGTGAGAATATATGCATCATATGAAGCAAATGTGTTCGTGAAAGTCTTTTATCGCACTCAGTTGTTAACTGAATTGCTTGAGGACAAGCAATAAGCTAAGCTTGGGGGGAGTTGATACGTCCAAAACGTATCTACTTTCCCGAACACTTTTGCTATTGTTTTACCTCTAACTTGTGTGTTTTGAATACAACTAATGCGGACTAACGCTGTTTTCAGCAGAATTGCCCTGGTGTCTTGTTTTTGTGTAGAAAGTCAACTTTCGGGAAAAACACCAGAAAAGATCGCAAACCTCCTATTTTACCAGAAGACTCATGGAGCCAGAAGGGGAGTCAGAGATGGGCCACGAGTGGCCCAAACCACGGGGCGGCGCGGCCAAGGGGCCCACCACGCCAGCCACTGAGGAGGGCGACTCGGACACCTCCCCGAGTCCCCCTTTCGACTACTTAACCCTCTCTGACCTAAAACGCGAGGGGGTCATCCACTTCATCCAGAAACATCACCGTACACCGCCGCCATCGCGAAACCTATTTCGGGGACCAGAAACTCCGTTTTGGCACTCCGCCGGGACGGGGAATTGGAGGAGATCATCGCCATCATCATCACCGACGCTTCTCCATCGACCATCCATGTTTCCCCCATCCATGTGTGAGTAATTCCCTGCTGTAGGCTGAGGGGGATCGTAGGGATTGGATGAGATTGTTCATGTAATAAGTTATAAGATCATTAGGGCATGGTGCCTAGTATCCATTGTTAGTACTTATTGATGTTGTTGCAAGTTGTTGAGCTTAATGCTTGTCACTAGGGCCCGAGTGCCATGATTTCAGATCTGAACATGTTATTGTTCATAATGATATGCACTGCTTATTGATCATACCTGCAAGTTGTATACACATATTGTTGTCCGGAACCCGAGGTCCCAAAGTGACAATAATTGGGACAGCCGAGGGGAATGGCTGCGATGTGAGGATCACATGTGTTCACGGCGTGTTAATGCTTTGCTCCGGTACTTTATTAAAAGGAGTACCTTAATTACCAGTAGATTCCCTTGAGGCCCGGCTGCCACCGGCTGGTAGGACAGAAGATGTTGTACAAGTTTCTCATTGCGAGCACGTACGACTATATACGGAACACATGCCTATGTTTACTTAGTACTTGGATGTTTTATCATTATTATCTGCAATGCCTATGTCTTGATTATTATATGAGCTATCTTATCCATGCAGCGCCCGTTCATCCATCCCTATGCCTACAGTGTTTTAATCCTACTGTTTACTGCAATCACTACTGCTGACTCTATTTACTGCTGCTATTATGTCACCGCTACTACTGCTATAAAACTGTTGCTACTGATAATCTGTGTCGAGCAAGACTATTCACAGGTGCAGCTGAATTGACAACTCCGCTATTAAGGCTCTCAAGTATTCTTTGGCTCCCCTTGTGTCGAATCAATAAATTGGGTTTTACTTCCCTCAAAGACTGTTGCGATCCCCTATACTTGTGGGTCATCAGTATGTCATGCAAGTTAAGTTAAATCAAAATTCATTAACTATGTGTAAGTACATAATCAGAGAGAATTTGATTTATATTATTTGCAAATATGTTAGCTAAATTTGAATGTTTTTTTTGCGTTGAATATTTAATTTAGCTCGATACGGTGTATTTTGCTGAAATTCAATTTGGAAGCAACCCGTAAGTACGGGTAAATATATTTGTATTTTATTTTAATAGCCACCTAACCAAGCATTTTTTTCCCAATGTTAGTACATAATTGGAGAGATTTAAGTTATACTATTTGCAAATGCTAGCTAAATCCGAATGATTTTTGTGTTAAATATTTAATTTAGGTCGATAGTTGGAAGAAATTGGTATTCATATTTGATTTTGGTTCAGTATGTTGTGTTTATGTGGTAAAATTCAAATTCGGATGTGATTACATTTGTAGAGTTATGCAGATTTGAAAATTAGATTTCGAGGTATATTGTCTGCAAATATGTTAGCTGGATTTGAATGATTTTTCTGTTAAATATTTAATTTAGCTCGATAGTTGGAGGAAACTGGTATTCATATTTGATTTTGGCCAAGTATGTTGTGTTCATGTCGTAAAATTCAAATTCGAATGTGGTTACATTTGTAGAGTTATGCAGTTTTGATTTAGCTAATTAATTTGGTGAAATATGTATCTATTTTGTCATAAGTATGTAATTGAACTCCATAAGTAAAGGAAATGTATTGTGTATGTACATATTATTTCTAACTTCACATATTTAGAGGAAATGTATTTAGTTTGTTTTTAAATGTGTATGAATCAGAAATGTTGAAATATGTTTGCATTTTGCCAGGAAAAGTTCGCAGGTATTTTTTTGATTATTCTGAAATGTTGTCGATATTTTTGTGGTGGATAGGCATGAAGATATTGATCTTGTAACATTTGGTGTTTCTTTGAATTTGTTCACGCCACGCCTTGGTCATTTGTTTGCATTTCAATTACCTCTGAATGGTGACAAAATATGTGTATTCAAAATTACATGTTTGCATTTTAGTGGCAAAATTTAATTGAGATTAGGAGAAATGCATGAGAAATTCATAATTAGGTAGTTTGTTTTGTGGAATTAAACTACATATAAATGTTAGAGCATAGCAACATTTTCGGCGTTCATTACAATATATATTACGTTTTTTGAATGATTGGTTTTCAAAGACATCTTGAAACTAAATTGCGTTCCTTACAATATATGTTGCGTTTTTCGAATGATTGGTTTTCGAAGGCATCTTGAAATTAAATTTTCAAATTTTGTCAACCTAAATGGTTTCAATTTCAACCAATCTGTAGTTGATAGTCAAGGCCGCGTTATTAATAATTGGGCTGATATCATCAACCGTGCTAATCTTGGTATGGAAGTAATGCACGAACGTAATGCTCACAACTTGGACTCCATTATCTGAGTGAGTTAATCGTATGAGAATTCGGTAAGTTTGATCTATAATTAGAGGATGTATTTTGAATTGTGGAATTTTTGAAAGCAAGTTAGTTTGAAAGTTTTTTATTTTTTGGATATTGTTGAAGGAAAAGGGAACCAATTGTCAGAAACTTGATTTTTTAAGAATAAAATGCTGTGTGTTGGCAAGTTTGTGAGGAACTTGAAGATCTAGAATTTTAATTTTGGTCATAATAAATAACTAGGCGGTGTTTAATTTTTTGTTCTTTTTTCCTTTTTTATGATCATTCTGCTATATTTTGCATGCAGTTGTTGATATTATTTTTCGTGTTTTTTTATTTAAGTTAGAAAGAAAGTTGTAAAATCTAAATATTGTGTAAAATTTAAGTTTTGGAATAATTTTGGAAAGTTTATAATGTATTTGGAAATGCTATTTTTTAAGATGTTTTTCCAGAATGTTCATAATGAATATAAAAAGGTTTAGTTAGTTGTTGTAAGTAAAATTATTTACAGTTGTTTTAATTATGCATGGAGATGTGTTAGTTGTAAAGGCTTCATTTTTCTGCAAATTTTGGTATATTACTTGTATTTTTTTGAGTTACGGATTAAAAGATATGATTTTTCTAATTTCCAGCATTTTTCTGCAATTTTGTAAAAAAATCTGGGAAGCTGACAGGTGGGCCCGAGGTGACGTCATCGTGCGACGTCAGCCGTCGGCGACGGACGTGGCTGCCGAGATTGCGCTCGCGCGGTGGAGCACGCGCGAGGGGCTGGGAGCGTGCGGGTCCGCTGGCGGGCGTCGCGGCGAGGCGAATGGGTGGCGCGACGCGTCATTTGGTTGCCGGAGCGGCCGCCGGCGACCACGGATGCAGCGGAGGAAACCGCGGCGCGGCGGCGGCGATTGCCGCGCGGCCGCGGCGCCCCGGGACGCGATCCGCGGGGAGGAGGTGGAGGGAGGCGCGGCGGAGCCCTCCGTGCCCGTGGATTTGGCCGGAGAGGCGCGAGGCGGCGGCGTCGGCCCGCGGCGGCGCGGGAGAGGGAGAGGAAGAAGGAGGGAGACCATGTTCTGCCTGCGTTTTTGCAAAAAAATCCATGTCGTTTCCGAAATTTATGAATAGGTCCTTGCAGGCGTTTTCTTCTCGTGAAACTGTGGACTTCGGGATTGTTTTGTGGGTTTGTTAAGGTGTTTTTTGCAAAACCGTCACGGACGTCTTCTGTGGTCCGTCGATCGTCAGGCGACGACCGGGATCGAGCGCCGTCGAACACTGTAGATTTTCTACAGTAGCTACTGTAGATAAGCTACAGTGGACGGAGCGAACTCCATAAGTAAAGGAAATGTATTGTGTATGTACATATTATTTCTAACTTCACATATTTAGAGGAAATGTATTTAGTTTGTTTTTAAATGTGTATGAATTTGAAATGTTGAAATATGTTTGCATTTTGCCAGGAAAAGTTGGCAGGTATTTTTTTGATTATTCTGAAATGTTGTCGATATTTTTGTGGTGGATAGGCATGAAGATTGATCTTGTAACATTTGGTGTTTCTTTGAATTTGTTCACGCCACGCCGTTGGTGATTTGTTTTGCATTTCAATTACCTCTGAATGGTGACAAAATCTGTGTATTCAAAATTACATGTTTGCATTTTAGTGGCAAAATTTAATTGAGATTAGCAGAAATGCATGAGAAATTCATAATTAGGTAGTTTGTTTTGTGGAATTAAACTACATATAAATGTTAGAGCATAGCAACATTTTCGGCGTTCCTTACAATATATATTACGTTTTTTGAATGATTGGTTTTCAAAGACATCTTGAAATTAAATTGCGTTCCTTACAATATATGTTGTGTTTTTCGAATGATTGGTTTTCGAAGGCATCTTGAAATTAAATTTTCAAATTTTGTCAACCTAAATGGTTTCAATTTCAACCAATCTGTACTTGATAGTCAAGGCCGCGTTATTAATAGTTGGGCTGATATCATCAACCGTGCTAATCTTGGTATGGAAGTAATGCACGAACGTAATGCTCACAACTTCGACTCCATTATCTGAGTGAGTTAATCGTATGAGAATTTGGTAAGTTCGATCTATAATTAGAGGATGTATTTTGAATTGTCGAATTTTTGAAAGCAAGTTAGTTTGAAAGTTTTTTATTTTTTGGATATTGTTGAAGGAAAAGGGAACAAATTGTCAGAAACTTGATTTTTTAAGAATAAAATACTGTGTGTTGGCAAGTTTGTGAGGAACTTGAAGATCTAGAATTTTAATTTTGGTCATAATAAATAAATAGGCGGTGTTTAATTTTTTGTTCTTTTTTCCTTTTTTTGTGATCATTCTGCTATATTTTGCATGCAGTTGTTGATATTATTTTTCGTGTTTTTTTATTTAAGTTAGAAAGAAAGTTGTAAAATCTAAATATTGTGTAAAATTTAAGTTTTAGAATAATTTTGGAAAGTTTATAATGTATTTGGAAATGCTATTTTTTAAGATGTTTTTCCAGAATGTTCATAATGAATATAAAAAGGTTTAGTTAATTGTTGTAAGTAAAATTATTTACAGTTGTTTAATTATGCATGGAGATGTGTTAGTTGTAAAGGCTTCATTTTTCTGCAAATTTTGGTATATTACTTATATTTTTTTGAGTTACGGATTAAAAGATATGATTTTTCTAATTTCCAGCATTTTTCTGCAATTTTGTAAAAAAATCTGGGAAGCTGACAGGTGGGCCCGAGGTGACGTCATCGTGCGACGTCAGCCGCCGGCGACGGACGCGACTGCCGAGCTTGCGCTCGCGCGGTGGAGCACGCGCGAGGGGCTGGGAGCGTGCGGGTCCGCTGGCGGGCGTCGCGGCGAGGCGAATGGGCGGCGCGGCGCGTCATTTGGTTGGCGGAGCGGCCGCCGGCGACCACGGATGCGGCGGAGGAACCCGCGGCGCGGCGGCGGCGATTGCCGCGCGGCCGCGGCGCCCCGGGACGCGATCCGCGGGGAGGAGGTGGAGGGAGGCGCGGCGGAGCCCTCCGTGCCCGTGGATTTGGCCGGAGAGGCGCGAGGCGGCAGCGATGCGCGGCGGCGGCGGCGTCGACCCGCGGCGTCGCGGGAGAGGGAGAGGAAGGAGGGAGACCATGTTCTGCCGGCATTTTTGCAAAAAATCCCTGTCGTTTCCGAAATTTATGAATAGGTACTTGCAGGCGTTTTCTTCTCGTGAAACTGTGGACTGCAGGATTGTTTTGTGGGTTTGTTAAGGGTTTTTTTGCAAAACCGTGACGGACGTCTTCTGTGGTCCGTCCGATCGTCAGACGACGGCCGGGATCGAGCGCCGTCGAACACTGTAGATTTTCTACAGTAGCTACTGTAGATAAGCTACAGTAGACAGAGCGCGGAGAGGCCGCGGATTTGTTCGTTTTTTTAATATAGTTAGTAATGTTGACGAGTCTCTAGCATGCAACGGTGCACTGTGGCACTGTACAACGGATACACAGAGCTGCCGTATGGGAGAGGAACAGTGAGACAAACGGCAACAACCTGGGGACGCGGTGGCACATCTGCATGTCCATGCGCTGGAGCCGCATTAAATGAGAGCTGCCTGATATACTGCTGCTGTATAGGGAGAGAAATATAGAACTATACCATTAACTAGCTATAGAGGGAGAGTACAAGAACGTAGAGCTCGAAGATGAACTAATATAAATGAATGGTGAAGGATGCTTCCACCTGGCGTGAGCACTGGAGCCCGAGTGCTAAAAGCTTCCGATACGTGATGGGAATTGATGGGAAATTGGGAATTGTGCGAGCTTCTGGTTACTATATGATCAAGGTGGAAGGAAATGAATGGAATTAGAGAAGGAGATATACCTAAACAGGTGCCTGATATGATCCACCAAATTCAGTGTACTTCTGAAGAGTACATAGACTGTTTTGGTAAACAAAAAGTTCACAGAACGTCACATTCTGAACAATGCTCCAGCCGTGGGAGTAATCAAGTTTAATGTTGATGGAGCGTTTGTTATTTTGATGATGGCAGCGATCGCTGCGATCAAATATATTAAGAGAGAGGAACAGAACAGTACAGAGTTACAGCGTCAAAATGACGAACGCATAAAAAGAAATAAAGGAACAATACAACAGATGGGGACTAGAAATCACAGCGCGCCAATCCAGCTAGCGCCTGTGAGCCCAGTGATGGCCCAGGTCTTCTTCAGTGATCATGTCACATATGGTGAAGAATGATCTTGCTTTCTGATTGAAAATCCTTTCATCACGCTCACGCCATATAAACCACCATGTCGTCATGACTATGGAGGAGAAGTGACTCGTCCTTCTTGCTTCCAAGCTGTTTCTTGCATTAAGCCACCATTCCTTGAGATCAGAACAGCTTTGCCCCGGCATCAACAACAAAGGAAAACCATATTTGGTAAGACAATATCCCCAAATGCCGGCCACAAAGGGACAGGAGGCTAGGAGGTGAGTAGCAGTTTCAGCTCCCAGATTGCAGAGAGGGCAAAGAGGGTTGTGCGGCCAGTTTCTTTTCGCTAGGTGGTGGATGGGGAGTTGTTGCGAGATCAGACACAGGAGAAGTTGTCGCTGCTCGAGCTGGCCATTCGAAAGCTATCTATGATGCGTTTAGTGCTAAACTTCGTGGAATGGAGGAAGCTTTTAGTATGGCGGCTGAGCTAAGAGTGATATGAGCAGTTTTTGAAACAGATTCGCAATTGTTGGCAGGAACACTGAATAATAAGAGACCTGATTTCTCTCGTGATGCTGATGTCATAGAAGACCTGAAGATTCAGAGTCGTTTGTGGTTTGCCTCATGTTCGATTATATATGCAAATAGTAGTTGCTCATATTTTAGCACATCTTGGATCTAAATGTGATGTAAATTCTAGTCTAGTCTGGTAGTATGTAGTACCAGAGTGTGCTACAAGTGCTGTAATGGGTGATATTGCCCAAACTGTTTCGTAATATAGTGTGTGATTTTCATAAAAATATATGATCAATTAAACACCCGTTGGAGTCATCCTAATAATAGTGAGTTCCATAACAATTCAATGCTTAAACAGCCGAGTTGAACAAAAGAAGAACATACGTGATGGGAATTGTTCGAGCTTCTGGTTACTATCTGATCAATTACAACACCCGTTCTCCCCGCCGCCGCACCGGCTATCCTGGCGGCTTTTGTAGGCGAACAAGGCTAGTTTGGAGGAGGCGTAACTCGTCTTGTCGCTGTCATTTGTTCTCATGCCCATCCTCGCCTCAACCCTAATGGCGCAGCCGGCCGTCCTAGATGAACTCCTCGAGGAAATCTTCCTCCACCTCCCCACGGCCGCCGATCTCTCCCGCGCCTCCATGGTATGCACCCTTCCGCCGCGTCATCACCGGTCACCCCTTCCTCCGCCGATTCCGCATCCTCCACCCACCGCCTCTCCTCGGTATCCTCTGTGACGACCTTATCCCGGCCTAGTCGCCCCACCCTTCCGCCGCTGCCACCTTTGCCGACACCGACTTCTCGTGCTCCTTCCTACCCCCATCCCGCGACCGCTGGTGTCTCCGCGACGTCCGCGTGCCCTTTTCTCACTCTGATTAAATCAGGACGGGTTTCTACCTACTGGTACTTATAACTTCTGAGTTGTACTAATAAATAAAATTTATTACATATTCATTTCTGAGGTACTGCATGAGATGCAAATTGATAGATGAATAATAAATGGCTGTGATAACAAATATGAATTCAGATGCCGTGCTAATGTTTTTGTCCGCTAAGTTTATGCTATTGTACTACATACACAAGTTTAGCTGTCCAGATAACTTCAAAAACATGTTTGTGAAAAGCATATAAGAGTTGAGTTCGAGTATTTCGATCAAATTGGACATACATTGTTTCAGCATAATGACTCATAGTGACCCTCCAAAAGTAGATATCTTTACTGCATACAAGTAAACATGAATTTTTTTGTATTGTGTGGAGTTAAAATCCTCAGTCCCGTTTTAGTATTTCAGTCGGGCACATGTCTTTTTATAGAAAAGAGAGGCTTGGAGACACATGTTTTCTAGTCCTTAGTCTGATTCAGTTTAATACTTTATTATAAGCTGTCATATCTAAGAACCCTTTCCCTCTATAACCAGGACTTCTCCAGAGAATATGCTTATGGCAAGGACTGACAAGTGTGATGGCATGTTAAGGAGAATATGTGTAAGAGCTTTTGCAAGGGAGGACAGCATCTTGCGTGTAATGGATGTCCGTCACATTCACCTCTTTTTGTACTCCGTAGAAAAAATAGATATCACCTCTTTTTCGTACTCCGTAGAAAAATTAGATATCATTTGTGATTTGTGCTATTGGCGCAGTTCTCTTATGCCTGGCAAAAGACTAGACTAGCTTATTGTGTATCCACCGCCTGATTGGCTCTCTCACTTGTGTCCAGCTTCAGTAGCGGCTTTGTTTTACCTGAGTGTTAAGTTTGCGGCTTTAGTAACACTAGAATATTTTGTGCTTTTACTGATGTTTATTTCACTCGGATTATTTTTTTGGGAGACGATTCACCGATTTCGATGGTAAACATTGGGCAGATTGCAGCCCTATACAAATTAAACATGTATAAAATGAATTGTCACACACATGGCAAGAACTGCAGGGCTCCACAACTGTCAGTTCAACATTAGAGGCTACTTGCGGCTTGATGTATTTTCTGATAGCCACGAGTGCCTCCTGGGCTTCACGGACAGCAAATGTCTTCATGAAGCAGCACCGGCCGCTTGAACTCGAGGAACACCTAGGGTAACCATATGTTGTGTCCAAGATTATGTGCTCAAGCGAAGCTACATGCTGAAGCATGCGACAGGTTAGCTCAATCAATCTCTCCGCAGAGCGAAAGCTTTGGATAGTCCATTCCTGAGGCTGCCATGGCGAAATTCTGGCATCAGCGTCAAATCACCATGAATCCTACCAGCTCTTTTGTTACTCCTCGCCGGCTGCATAGTCCTCGCCAACTGCATAATAACCATACTAATGTCAAGTGTCTCCAGGAACGTCGAAATGATTGAGACACGCGCGCAGCACGTGCGGCATCTCGCATTGGCATTAGGGTATGTATATGATGCACGACATCCTGCAGGCAGTAGCATGGGAGTCAGAGTTCCGCATTGGCAACGTACGTAAGGTCAAAACGGTGGCAGCAATGGGGGCAAAACAAACAGAGCCATATGATGTGGCATTATAGTGTTGCGTGTGATGTGCAAAGATATAGCTGCATTTAAGGTATGCTGAATTACATTGGAAGAAACTGCAGCTGGAACATGACTTTGATTGATCAGTAGATGGTTTACTCATGCATTGCTGTCAGTAAGTAACCAGGATGCATCTGAGTTGGTGTTTTATTCTACAAATAGGAACGGGCAAATCGAATCAAATGCAAAATAAAAATCTGAAACAAATTTAGTGTACTTAAGCAATTGAAATAAACAGCCCACTAAGTTTCATTAGTACTAAGAGCATCTTGTACCTCAGAAAGGCTGTCCCATGAGCTTATTCCGTTGTCAGAATAGCAATTGGCACCATCATCGTCATCATCCTCTTGCTGGCAGGGTGAGCGTTTCCTTTTAGCTGCCGACGAATCGGAAGAATCGCCTGCAACAATAATACAGCGAGGTTTTTTTATATTTCTATCAGGAACACAGATATTAATCCCTAAAGAACAACATCAAGACTAGGGGACGGCCGGCCTCCCCGTGCCACTACCAAGATCCGAATTTTTCAGCTTCTCGGCGAAAGCATCGATCGACGATTTTAAGATTAACAGGTTGCACGATGAAATCCAGATACAGTGAAGATATATAACCCTGCCAACTCAACACTGCCTAGACGGCTCCAGATCAACAGATAAGCGAAAGAAAACCAAGAGGCATAGGCAAGGAAGAGCTAGCTTACCGCGGGTGTGGGTGGATTTCTTTATGACCGGCACTCCCGTAGATGATCCTCCCTAAGAAGGATCAAAGGCGACCAGAGATCAGTTCCCCTAGTCAAAACGGAACTGAACGGCGTATCGATCGGCAATTCGGCATCCAGAATCTCCACCTGGCCACCGATATCGTGTCTGTTTCGGACACATGTCTAACCAAAGAGGGCGCGACAGCGGTGCCCTCGTTTGTTACAGAAGTTGAACACTTCAATTCTTCAAATATGAAGTAAAAATCTCAAATTTCATTGAAATTTAAAGATTTTTACAACGATATTAAAAATAACATTATAACTAATCTAATTGTTCATCCACATAGGGTCAGCGTCGCCGTCGCTGCCGGGTCAACGATGAGAGAGGGCTCGCTGGGCCATCCTCATTGTCATTCGTCCTCGACTGGCCCACAAGTAGGGTCCTCTTCTCTGTTGTTACTTCTCGCTAGCTGGTTCCTCTTTGCATATGTGTCGTGTGGTGCCACCTCAACGCCGTTTCTTGGGCTTGCAGTGACGACAAATATCTCCGGCACACCTGGGTCCAGAAATAGTCGAAGGCATATACCTAGTCGAAAAAGAATGGTATGTGGACGCATTTTAAAGTTGTTATAATAAAAGGGTAGCTCACCGTGCAGCTCAAATGGGAATGAGATTGAGGGCATGTGCAAAGTGGGTTATTCATAACTCTCAGGCTAGAGATCATAAAACGGAATGCCACCCTGGCCCTATTTCTCTGTGCAACGGAATCCTCTCTTTATCCCAAAGAAAAAACAAATCTGATCCTAAGATATCGAGTTGAGAAAATTTGGTACCTAAAAAACGCACAGAATATTTTCACATGCCTACTACAAAATGTACAGTATTTCATAGCATATATATAAGAAATATTTTTTTACACTAATATATATAAGAAATCATGTAGATTATGGTGACTTGCAAACTAATTGTTATTGTGTATATAATAAAGATGTCCTCTCAATGCAAAATTTGACAATATTTCACACTCATATACACCTCCCAACACCAATATATAACCACTAGTGGAAACAAGGCCACTGGTCCCGGGTCGTAAGGGCCTCTAGTACCGGGTGTCCACCCGGGACTAGCAAGGCGACACTAGAGGCCCGCCCTCTAGTACCGGGTCCGTTACGACCCGGAACAACAGGTTCCCACGTGGCCGCCGAGGCGCGGGCGTGGTAGAGGACCTCTAGTCCCGATTGGTCATACGACCCGGGACCAAGGACCTCACACGTGGCAGCCTGTAATTTTTTGTTTTTCCTCCCAATTTAATATTGAAATGGTGCAAAAAAATATGCGTTTAATTAATTAAAAACAGAAACTACATATAACATATCAAAATGTTCATAAATAAAAATATGTTCACGTCTATCCGGTTACATGGAGGTGCTCATAACCGGGACTAGAGCCCGTCTATTCGATTACACGTGTGTGGAGATCATAACCGGGACTAGAGCCCGTCTATTCGGTTACACGGGAGATCATAACCGGGACTTCACCGCTATTCTCCATTGTATTTTCCTTTTGTAGGTATGACTTCGCTGAGCAGAAACCCCGCCAGTTTCTCTGCTAGTGCTTGAAAGCGCTTCTTTAGTGGCATACTCTCGCGCAATGGCTCTGCCTATAAAAGAAGGAAATCAATACGAATATTAATCATGACTATAAAAAATTATGAATGACACTGGAGATCAATTGATGAATATGATTGTTCACGTACGTCTAAAAATTTCTTTGGATCCCCTGTGGTTGCCTCTCGATCCACTTTACGAGAATAGAATTCAATCAAATCATAGTCAACATATAGTGGTATTGAAAAAATAAATAAAGAGATGCGCGAACCTAGCTAAATCGTACTACCTACCTGTGGGTGAACAAAAGTCAGCTGTTCTTCAAATGAACCTGAACCCTTTGTCCTCGCTTTGAATTGTTTCCAAATCCTGCCAGGCAAAAAAAAAGAATAAATGAGTTATTAGTTGCTTGATATCTCTGAAATCAATAAGAGAGACTGATATAGTGTGATAATGTTTGAAATTACCTTTGGAGCGTATCTAGAATGTTTTGGTACCTCTCCTTAGGCCAGTCCAATGAGTCGTAGACTTGAACTCTTGATCTATCAACTTCAATGACTAGCAGAATGTAATGATCGCTGCGCATGATTATATACACGTCAGTAACTAATACAAAAAAAGATAAAACAATAATAGCATTAGTACAATAATTCAAAGGAGGGAACTATACAAATATGCAACAAAAACAATTTAATATTTGTGACACCCCTCCCTGGCACATATCACCAGAGAGGCAGTCGTCCCGTGCGCCATCCCAAGATAACTGGCCGCACGTCACAACAGTGTGTAACATAATGGAAATCATTACACAATCAGGCACATCAGTGCTACAAATGGTTTACAAGGCCATCAAGGAATGACGAAATATCAATCCCAGCATGGCACGACACAGAGTTTTAACTGGCAGCGGAAGACATATGAGAGGCTACGGCTTGGAGCGGCTCCACTCCACAGGTTCTGGCTGGGCTACTGATCCTAGCACGCTCTTGCTTCAAATCCTTACTAAGGTGGAAGATGAATACTCGACAAACCTGGCCACAATCACAAGGCCCGTGAGTACATTATTATGCACTCAGCAAGTATCGCCCCTCACCACAAACAATCCAACAATCGTGCAACAAGGTATATACTGGAAGTAAAATCCTACAACATGGCAAGGTGTATACTAGATACATGACATAAAAGTAGCATGGCATTGACAATCAAACATGTCATAAGCAAGCAACGGGGGTATCACCAGTACAGAGTCCAAGCCAGGTGGGGTTGGATCGTGCACCGGCAATCATACAACGAGCTTACCTGTGACGAGAAGACGGGTGTACCAAGTGGGTACCAAATAATACACCACATCACCTGTGTTCACTGCTAGGCCCACTGGCCTCATCATTTCACTCTGGGCACGCACGGTTGATGTGGGCTCTGGCCTAACTATAGGCTTCCCAACGCATCACACCTCCATCCCTAAATCATGGTAACCATCAACAGCTCACGACAAAATTCCCTGCATCATCTTATTTGTTCATTTAGTGTAATCAGGTCGTTCATTAATTATTTCAAACAAAACTTATGTTTAACCTCCTGACTCGACAAAGACAATAGTGTGACCGACACTGAACTATTGTTCCATAACCTTGGAACGAGGCTAGATATCCAGATTTACACTCTCGAGAGGTTACAATACTTCACTCATCTAAGTGGATCATTAACAACCGGTACTTTAGGATCACATCCATAAGACGGTCTGATACACTCACTCAACCGTTCACGCCATCAAGACACTCCCTGTATAGCCACCGACATAACTATATGCCTTATGCAGAAGTGAATCCGGCACGTCCCCAACCCATGAGCGACGCCTAGCTCCGGAACCTTCGCAAGACTAGCCCCGACCAACTATGGTAACCGACTGGACTTGCCAAAAGGGTGGCATCAAAGGAGGCTCAATAGGATTACGTAGGTCAAGGCCCGCCCATGTGAGCGACAGTGGTAGTGCTTTCGATGTTCAGATTAGTGGCACTATGGACTGACCCTATCGAAGTTTGGAGGGGTGTTTCATTTAATCAAGTTTCATCACAACAAGTTCCAAAACAGAGGATTAGTCCAGCATAATAATCACGACATCAATATCATATATCAACAACAACAAGGCATTAGCAACATAATGCTTGCACGTATAGATATCAACATAACAATAATAAGAATACCCGGGTGACTGTGGCGGGAGACCCGGCCGGTGTCACTCGGGGGTTAGTGTTCACAGAATAATCGCATAATGTTTCAAACGGATGACGGTGGCGGGAGACCCGGCCGGTGTCACCGCAAAAGAATGAACCGAAAAGCACTCATAAAAATGAGAGAGCATCCATTCCACTCGAGGGTTACCCCGACGTGGTGTCAGCAATCTCGGCAATAAGAACCAAATGGAAAGTCAGCTCCCAAGCGTCACAGTCCGGGTGGTCTATGCCAACCATATTTGACGGAGGGACAAGGCAAATAACTCTTTTGGCAAATGCCCCCAACTCCGAGAATCATAAGACGACATTCGTCCGCTCCTCACCTCGGCGAAGAAGAAGAAGCAAACAAAGCCCCGCAAACGTGACACGCACAGTTGTAATATTTAGAATGCAATATGACATACATACAGCAATACAAGGCTCATATAAAATATGGACAGCATACATACATGCAATGATAATAGCAGACAGACATAGCAATCGAACAGGAGACAGACAAAAATATAACAGTAGACAGACATAACACACGGCATGACATTAAGCAAACAAACAAACATTACGGGACTGATCGCAGTAAGGGGTTAGCTTGCCTCCGGAGAAGGATTCCAAAAGGTTCGGAAAGTTTCGGACTCGCTGCGACACTAAATAGCTCCAAAGATGGCAAAACTGGTTCCACTGGCTAAATCTCGACGAGATACAAATTTAAAAATTTGAATCAACTAAAACGGAGCTACGGTTCAAAAGTTGTGGGCGTCCGAAGTTGCTCACCAGGAAAAAAAGAGACTGCGCGAAAAAAACTGTTCGGCCGCTACTGCCGCGCGGCTGGGCCGTGTTGGGCCGGAAATGGCCTGCTACGCTGCTGGCCAGCTGAGCTGGGCTGGGCTGGACTGAACGCTCTGCTGGGCTGCTCTCGCTGGAAGGAAAAGGAAAAAACAACGGATAGATCGATCCATTGATCCAGGCGTTGACCAGCTCGTCTCGCACGTCCCAGCGCACGGGAGCTCGCCGGAGCGGGCTGCTTGGCGCGCCGGCCGGCCGGCCGACGGCGAGGACGGAGTGGCGGCAGTGGGGACCGCGGCCCGGAGGAGCTGGGGCGACGGGAGCTGGCGGCTGCGGCGTCGAGGACATCGTCGACGTACTCGTCCCCTCGAGCACGCACGGGCGCCCGGCGGTGGCGCCGGCCGGCTGCGGCAGGCGGTCGGCCGAGGACGGCGGCGGCGCCGTGGGGCTGTGCCGCGCCCGGGGAAGGGTCCACTGGTCAGCGAGTTGGGCTGCTCCATGACGGCTTCCACGTGGTCGTCGTCTTCCACCTCGCGTCAAGCACGGCCGCGTGAGCAGGAGGCTCGGGCGGCGCTGGGTGCCGGCGTTTCGCACTGCTCCGCCATGCGCCGGGGGCGGGAGAGGAACCGCGCCACTGCGCCGCGTCCACGGAACGGTCTAGGGAGCCGGGGAAGGCTGCGCTCGCTTGAGTTCATCCTCGACGTGGTCATGGCGACCACGGCCGAAGCTCGAGCCCGGCTCGGTTTTCCTCCGCCAAAACAGAAACGTGGGGAGGCTCTGGTGGGAGGGATGCTCGTGCAGAGGGGAGAGGGAAGAGCTGGGTGTGCCTGCGAGGAGGGCTCGGGGTCCTTTTGTGGGCAAGGGAGAGGGACACGGGAAAGCTCTCGCATATATCCTCCACGGCACTGTTCTGTCGGTGGAGGGGATAGGAACGGGGAGGCTGGATAAGGTAGACAAGCTGGACAAGCAGTGCCGCACGTGGGCGTACTGCAGCCGGGAGGTTAGGCGGAGGTTTAGGCTAAGCAAGATTTAGGTCGCGCCAAAGCGGGCATGTCTGGGACGTCCGGAGCGCGACGCGGGTGACATGACGCGTTCCCAGTGACTCGGAGCTCCAAACGGAAAAAGGTTTCCACCATGGGGTTCGTAACGACGAGAACAAAACAACCAAACAAGAATCCATCCAAGATTCCAAACTTTGTAAAATAAGATTTTCAGAAAAGCAAAGATACCGAAGGTGCTCGATGAAATGACCTAGTTCTTGCACATCTCAGAAAAATCCCAAAATTTCACCAGTGCCTAGGTTTGGTTCAAGGAGGGTGTCCAAGAAGTTTGGGCTCAATTGGATATCTAGAAATGGGGTTTTGATAATGTGTCCGCTAAGCCGCGTACCGGCATCGATATCCGGCTTACAAAGGAAGTAGGTCAAAAATTGCTCGAATGGATTTGGGTTCAACAGAAGAAGTGTAGGAAATACAAAAATATGCATCTCCCTAAATTATGAGAATTTTCAGAGGTTCCTAGGTGGACTGAATAAATTTGGGATCAGGACCGATATATAACAGTTAACCCCTAAATTGGAAATATTGCATCGGAGTATACAATATTTTTGCACGGGTTGGCTTTATATGTACACGGGAGTCCTCCGGTATTTTGGTGGAATTTTATTGGCGAGGGAAATCGACATCTCTTTGATAAGTGAAAATAACCGGAATTAAAAGATCATCACGGAGGGCTATGATTTTTGAGGGAAATCCTAAGCACGGAATTGTCGAGAGTGGTGGATGAGGTTCGCGGAACATGGGAAATTTTAGAGAGAACAAAACCAAGGTCAAGATCATCCACAAAATATTTAAGAAAGTCATTTAATAAAAGAAAAAGTTTTTCCGATGTGAGAAAACACCACTAAAATCAATACTGGATTTTCGGGGTGTTACAAAACTTCCCTCCTTAAAATGAATCTCGTCCCGAGATTCGGAGACTTGTAAAGATTCCCGGAGTTATAACAAGATATTTCTTGTACGGTTTTATTATACCCCTATATCTTAAAACTTTTTCAAAACTTTTTCTTCATGATGTTATAGTTTTAAAACACTTGGAGGGATCCACGCATATCAAGGTATTTCTCAAAACCGGACATGTTGCAAGCATCGCATTTTTATCAAACAAGATGCACCCAAAGAATGACATGGCAGGGGCTCACTGAATCAAACAAGATAGGATCTACCACCACGGTATATAAATACAACTATGGTTTTTGCTCAAACATTCACATGGCAGGGCACACATAAACAACACAACCCTGGCAAAAGCAAACAAGCATGTCTACAAACAAGCTAACATCCAACAAAACAGAGTTTGAATTGGGGTAAGCAGTTACCCAAAATTTTATAACCAAAAGGATTGGGATATGCTATCATATCCTCTCATCTAGGGTTTTATTTCGGAAAATCTATATATACACTTTCATGCATACATAGGTTTTGAAAAAAATCTAAGGTTTCTTTTAGGAGAAGGATGTTTGTGCCACCCAAAATGGGCTCACAAGCACCTAGATTCTGAGGGTAGGGCCACACCCCAAAATTTGTTTTTGCAAAGATTTTTCCCTATGGAATGCCATAGATACGAGTGAAGAACTTTCGGGGTATCTCCTTGCACTAAATTAATTGTAGAGTTCTAGCTGGAATAGAACTTACATCCTTCATTTCTGAAATTTTTCCACCGGCCATACTCCTTGTCTTGCAGCAAAGATAGCCTGGCTGGGGTACAAGCATATAGACAGCAGAATTTCTATTCTGAGAAAATATCATTTTAGAAAAATAGTCCTGCATTTTCATGGCCCAAATCAAAACGGCTGCAGCAGTATGGCATAATCATTTCAACCATACCGTATAGGCAAGCACAAGCAAACATAGACAGAAAACACTCTACAAAAAATCCTTCTGTGTTCCAGCGAGAAAGAACACTCAACAAGCATTTTAAGGCTTGGGAGGGAGTTGCTCGTGGAGGGCTCGGGCCCTTTCTTTAACATGCGTCCAGACAAGGTTCATATTGGGTGAGGAACCTTGGGGTGCTACATGTAGGAGTTTTTCAAACCTATGCGCGAGCCAACATTAAGTGAGCGGGACACCGTGGTTACAGTGTCTCATCAAATACTTCAACTTAATAGTTAGACTTGCGCAACCCCCACAAAATAATTCTCATACTACAAAATAATATCATTCAAAGTTTGCATTAATCTTGCAGGCGTGCATATGTGTCTGGGTTCACATACACCACTTCTGCTTTTATGTGATCTGTCATTTCTTCAAAACTTTTCAATTGAAGAAAAGGACATGGTATTCCGTCACACGTCAACCAAGTGGTTAACGAGAGAACCAGAACGCCAAGTTTTATTACGGCTGATTCGACATCAACCAGAAAACAGACAAGAACTTGCACTACAAGCCAACACAAAGAAAACAAAACAACCTCACAAACTCTCACCTACCAACTTAGGACTCCTCACTTGGTGGGGACTTGGTCTGGGCATCCACTTTGTTGCCTTCTGGAACTTGCGGTTTTGGTCCTACGCAAAGCTTGGTATCCACTGGGCTCTTGTCAGTGGGCTGCGGAACTCGGGCAAGGGCTTGCCTATTGGAATGGCATTCCTCCAAGTGGTAGGCAAGAATGCTCTCCAAGGCGTTGGTGTAGGCTTCGAGGTGGAACAAGGTTGAGTTGAGCATCACTTCAATGCTTACCATGGGATGGCTGGGGCTTGCAAGGGATCTTGGCGGGAAGAAGCGAGACGCGGGAGGTTCTGTCACGGCTTCAAAGTATCGCAGACGAGCGAGACATTTCCAAGCTGCAACCTGGAGAGCCATCTCGGGGGAATCCACGAACTGGCTTTGAATCACATATGGCGCCGCGCTTCCTAAGGCACTTGTGGCGACATACACATCGGCATGATACTCGCTCACACAGAGGAGAGGTTAGACCGATATACATGGTACACCAGCCGAGAAACACAACCAAGAATGTCGCGAGCAGCTTCCCACAGCAGAGGTGGAAAACCGGGGCGAAACTCAGCGGTGGTCTCGAAAACAAGGGTAGGTTCCATCTGCAACTCAAGCTAAGGTACTTGGGGGAGAGGAGAGCGCAAGATTCCTGAGCGGGATCTGCTTCAAGAGAGTTGGGTTGCAAAGGGTAGCAGGCAAGGGTGGGTTATATGGCAGCTAGGACTGGGTCTCATACTAATGGGTAGTGTCGATTCCTTCTCATGGAAGAAACCGGCGAGCCTCACTCGGGGATTGGGACAATCCTACTGCACCATACTGTTGACCAACATTAGCCATGCCGGTTAGGCGGAGATGGGTCAAATCCATCGGGCTCCTTGTCGGCAAATAGTACGGTCGAGCTTTCCATGCTAGGGTAGTCTACAGCTAGCCTGGTGCTCTGATACCATGTCTGTGACACCCCTCCCTAGCACATATCACCAGAGAGGCAGTCGTCCCGTGCGCCATCCCAAGATAACTGGCCGCACGTCACAACAGTGTAACATAATGGAAATCATTACACAATCAGGCACATCAGTGCTACAAATGGTTTACAAGGCCATCAAGGAATGACGAAATATCAATCCCAGCATGGCACGACACAGAGTTTTAACTGGCAGCGGAAGACATATGTGAGGCTACGGCTTGGAGCGGCTCCACTCCACAGGTTCTGGCTGGGCTACTGATCCTAGCACGCTCTTGCTTCAAATCCTTACTAAGGTGGAAGATGAATCCTCGACAAAACCTGGCCACAATCACAAGGCCCGTGAGTACATTATTATGCACTCAGCAAGTATCGCCCCTCACCACAAACAATCCAACAATCATGCAACAAGGTATATACTGGAAGTAAAATCCTACAACATGGCAAGGTGTATACTAGATACATGACATAAAAGTAGCATGGCATTGACAATCAAACATGTCATAAGCAAGCAACGGGGGTATCACCAGTACAGAGTCCAAGCCAGGTGGGGTTGGATCGTGCACCGGCAATCATACAACGAGCTTACCTGTGACGAGAAGACGGGTGTACCAAGTGGGTACCAAATAATACACCACATCACCTGTGTTCACTGCTAGACCCACTGGCCTCATCATTTCACTCTGGGCACGCACGGTTGATGTGGGCTCTGGCCTAACTATAGGCTTCCCAACGCATCACACCGCCATCCCTAAATCATGGTAACCATCAACAGCTCACGACAAAATTCCCTGCATCATCTTATTTGTTCATTTAGTGTAATCAGGTCGTTCATTAATTATTTCAAACAAAACTTATGTTTAACCTCCTGACTCGACAAAGACAATAGTGTGACCGACACTGAACTATTGTTCCATAACCTTGGAACGAGGCTAGATATCCAGATTTACACTCTCGAGAGGTTGCAATACTTCACTCATCTAAGTGGATCATTAACAACCGGTACTTTAGGATCACATCCATAAGACGGTCTGATACACTCACTCAACCGTTCACGCCATCAAGACACTCCCTGTATAGCCACCGACATAACTATATGCCTTATGCAGAAGTGAATCCGGCACGTCCCCAACCCATGAGCGACGCCTAGCTCCGGAACCTTCGCAAGACTAGCCCCGACCAACTATGGTAACCGACTAGACTTGCCAAAAGGGTGGCATCAAAGGAGGCTCAATAGGATTACGTAGGTCAAGGCCCGCCCATGTGAGCGACAGTGGTAGTGCTTTCGATGTTCAGATTAGTGGCACTATGGACTGACCCTATCGAAGTTTGGAGGGGTGTTTCATTTAATCAAGTTTCATCACAACAAGTTCCAAAACAGAGGATTAGTCCAGCATAATAATCACGACATCAATATCATATATCAACAACAACAAGGCATTAGCAACATAATGCTTGCACGTATAGATATCAACATAACAATAATAAGAATACCCGGGTGACTGTGGCGGGAGACCCGGCCGGTGTCACTCGGGGGTTAGTGTTCACAGAATAATCGCATAATGTTTCAAACGGATGACGGTGGCGGGAGACCCGGCTGGTGTCACCGCAAAAGAATGAACCGAAAAGCACTCATAAAAATGAGAGAGCATCCATTCCACTCGAGGGTTACCCCGACGTGGTGTCAGCAATCTCGGCAATAAGAACCAAATGGAAAGTCAGCTCCCAAGCGTCACAGTCCGGGTGGTCTATGCCAACCATATTTGACGGAGGGACAAGGCAAATAACTCTTTTGGCAAATGCCCCCAACTCCGAGGATCATAAGACGACATTCGTCCGCTCCTCACCTCGGCGAAGAAGAAGAAGCAAACAAAGCCCCGCAAACGCGACACGCACAGTTGTAATATTTAGAATGCAATATGACATACATACAGCAATACAAGGCTCATATAAAATATGGACAGCATACATACATGCAATGATAATAGCAGACAGACATAGCAATCGAACAGGAGACAGACAAAAATATAACAGTAGACAGACATAACACACGGCATGACATTAAGCAAACAAACAAACATTACGGGACTGGTCGCAGCAAGGGGTTAGCTTGCCTCCGGAGAAGGATTCCAAAAGGTTCGGAAAGTTTCGGACTCGCCGCGGGTCGGAATCCCGAAGAACGCCTAAACCACGAAACGACAAACGATGTATTAAATAAAGGCCACGAAACTAAATAGCTCCAAAGATGGCAAAACTGGTTCCACTGGCTAAATCTCGACGAGATACAAATTTAAAAATTTGAATCAACTAAAACGGAGCTACGGTTCAAAAGTTGTGGGCGTCCGAAGTTGGTCACCAGGAAAAAAAACAGACTGCGCGAAAAAAACTGTTCGGCCGCTACTGCCGCGCGGCTGGGCCGTGTTGGGCCGGAAATGGCCTGCTACGCTGCTGGCCAGCTGGGCTGGGCTGGACTGAACGCTCTGCTGGGCTGCTCTCGCTGGAAGGAAAAGGAAAAAACAACGGATCGATCGATCCATTGATCCAGGCGTTGACCAGCTCGTCTCGCACGTCCCAGCGCACGGGAGCTCGCCGGAGCGGGCTGCTCGGCGCGCCGGCCGGCCGGCCGACGGCGAGGATGGAGTGGCGGCAGTGGGGACCGCGGCCCGGAGGAGCTGGGGCGACGGGAGCTGGCGGCTGCGGCGTCGAGGACATCGTCGACGTACTCGTCCCCTCGAGCACGCACGGGCGCCCGGCGGTGGCGCCGGCCGGCTGCGGCAGGCGGTCGGCCGAGAACGGCGGCGGCGCCGTGGGGCTGTGCCGCGCCCGGGGAAGGGTCCACTGGTCAGCGAGTTGGGCTGCTCCATGACGGCTTCCACGTGGTCGTCGTCTTCCACCTCGCGTCAAGCACGGCCGCGTGAGCAGGAGGCTCGGGCGGCACTGGGTGCCGGCGTTTCGCACTGCTCCGCCATGTGCCGGGGGCGGGAGAGGAACCGCGCCACTGCGCCGCGTCCACGGAACGGTCTAGGGAGCCGGGGAAGGCTGCGCTCGCTTGAGTTCATCCTCGACGTGGTCATGGCGACCACGGCCGAAGCTCGAGCCCGGCTCGGTTTTCCTCCGCCAAAACAGAAACGTGGGGAGGCTCTGGTGGGAGGGATGCTCGTGCAGAGGGGAGAGGGAAGAGCTGGGTGTGCCTGCGAGGAGGGCTCGGGGTCCTTTTGTGGGCAAGGGAGAGGGACACGGGAAAGCTCTCGCATATATCCTCCACGGCACTGTTCTGTCGGTGGAGGGGATAGGAACGGGGAGGCTGGATAAGGTAGACAAGCTGGACAAGCAGTGCCGCACGTGGGCGTACTACAGCCGGGAGGTTAGGCGGAGGTTCAGGCTAAGCAAGATTTAGGTCGCGCCAAAGCGGGCATGTCCGGGACGTCCGGAGCGCGACACGGGTGACATGACGCGTTCCCAGTGACTCAGAGCTCCAAACGGAAAAAGGTTTCCACCATGGGGTTCGTAACGACGAGAACAAAACAACCAAACAAGAATCCATCCAAGATTCCAAACTTTGTAAAATAAGATTTTCAGAAAAGCAAAGATACCGAAGGTGCTCGATGAAATGACCTAGGTCTTGCACATCTCAGAAAAATCCCAAAATTTCACCAGTGCCTAGGTTTGGTTCAAGGAGGGTGTCCAAGAAGTTTGGGCTCAATTGGATATCTAGAAATGGGGTTTTGGTAATGTGCCCGCTAAGCCGCGTACCGGCATCGATATCCGGCTTACAAAGGAAGTAGGTCAAAAATTGCTCGAATGGATTTGGGTTCAACAGAAGAAGTGTAGGAAATACAAAAATATGCATCTCCCTAAATTATGAGAATTTTCAGAGGTTCCTAGTTGGACTGAATAAATTTGGGATCAGGACCGATATATAACAGTTAACCCCTAAATTGGAAATATTGCATCGGAGTATACAATATTTTTGCACGGGTTGGCTTTATATGTACACGGGAGTCCTCCGGTATTTTGGTGGAATTTTATTGGCGAGGGAAATCGACATCTCTTTGATAAGTGAAAATAACCGGAATTAAAAGATCATCACGGAGGGCTAGGATTTTCGAGGGAAATCCTAAGCACGGAATTGTCGAGAGTGGTGGATGAGGTTCGCGGAACATGGGAAATTTTAGAGAGAACAAAACCAAGGTCAAGATCATCCACAAAATATTTAAGAAAGTCATTTAATAAAAGAAAAAGTTTTTCGGTGTGAGAAAACACCACTAAAATCAATACTGGATTTTCGGGGTGTTACAATATTGCATCTAAAGAAGAAAAAAATTCAAAAAAAACTTAGTCTGCTGTCCCAATCCCAGACCAGCCCAAATTTGGGCCAGAACCTGGTCAAAGGTGGCCACCGTGGTCATCGCTGGCCCACCTGCCAACGCCTACCCGCCCCACCGCCACGTGTGACCGCCCACTGGCCACGCGTGGTCAATGCTGGCCCACCCGCCAGCGACCCAGTTCTGACCCCGCCGCCCTGCCTCGTGTTCCCGCCCCGCCTCGTCTTCACCTCCCCGCCTCGTGTTCCCACCCGGCCGCCTCGCCTTCACCCCCCGTGGTAAATGCGGAGCACGAACAGCCCCCGCCCACCCGGAGTCAATGGTCCTGGCCCAATTGCCAGCGACTCGGGCGCTGACCCACCTGACGGTTCCCCTCCCGACGGTTCGCTCCCACGGTTCCCCTTCGCTCGACGGTTCCCCTTCGCTCGTCCAGTGCCCTCGCTGCCATGTCGCGCTGGTTCGGGAAGTCCCCGAAGAACGAGACCGGCGAGTCCTCCAACCGTCGCCACGCTTCTCCACCGCCTCCACCGCCAGCGGCCTTGGGCGTCGTTCCCGAGGGTGTGCGGAGGACCGCGCCACCGGTGCGGGTCGCCCACGCACCCGACGCGCCACCACGAACCTCCACCACCACCGCTGGAGGGAGGAGGATCCGGCGCCGGCGCTACGTGCCGGAGCCGGAGTGCCAGTGGCACTGGGACAACGCCACCACACTGGAGTGGCACGACGTTCACCTCCCCGAGGGCTGGCACCTGAACCCGCAGAGGATTCCGGTGCCGGCGGTCCCGCTCCCTGGGAGGCAACTGGACAGGGAGATCGCGCGCCGGCGCCGCCTCCTCCCTCCGGCGCTCCGCAACGACCCCGCCTACGCGGCGGACTCCCCTCACTGGGAGCAGTGGCTCAAGGACGAGCACGAGGACCGCCGCCACTCCTACTTCGCCCCGGCGCCCCGCGCCGTCCAATCCGCCTACCCAGCGCTGCCCGACCCGCTGTGGTTCGAGGAGGAGGTCCCCAAGGACGACGAGGACCCGGAGATGCAGGCCGCCTACGAGGCCTCCAACCGCACCCTCGTCGAGGACGAGATCAAGAGGTGGGAGAAGGTGAGGACCGCGGCCGCCGCCGCAGCAGGAGTACGACCCGGACGAGGTCGAGCCGTGGCACTACGCCATGGAATGCGAGCAGGAGCAGGACCTTCCGCCGCCGCCTCCTCTGCCCACCGGCCTCGTTGGCCAGTCCTGGGTCTTTACCGGCGGGAGCTGGGAGGCGCCACGGGAGCAGGAGCAGGAGGTGCCACCGGAGCAGCAGGAGGCGCCACCGCAGCAGCAGGAGGCGCCACCGCAACAGCAGGCGCCACCGGAGCATCTCTGGACCCCGCCACCCTTCTACATCCTCGACGACTAGGCGGCACCGGCACCGGCGACCCTCCCCCCTCCAATGTAATGGCCTTATCAATGGCCTCCCCCCCCAATGTAATCGGCCGGTTGTGGCCTAACTATAATGAAATCAGCCCCTTTAGGCCCTAAAAATCTGTTCTTGTTTGCCAACTCCGGCGCCGGCCCCGTGGTTAGGGTCCGCCGCCGCCGCCGCGCGCTAGATCTGAGAGACGGAGAGAGTAGTTGGTCAGGGGGACGAGCTCACCGCGTGGGTCGGGGCGAGCTTTGCTTGCTCGGGGACGACGATCTTGCTCGGGGGAAGAGCAGGGACGGCCGTGCCCGGAGCAGGAGCTAGACGGCGACCCACGGTGAGGGCGGCAGCGGCGCGGGGACGAAATCCGGCAGCCTGGCGGCGCAGGGGGCGGCGTCATCTGGAGCCCGGAGGCGGAGTGTCGATTTGCTGGACTTGGGCAAATTTTCGGCCCGAGCCACTAGAAGTAGCGCCAAAAAGGCCTCTAGTACCGGGCCGTGGCTCCACCCGGTACTAGAGACCCTCTAGTACCGGGCCGTGTTACCACCCGGTACTAGAGGTCCCTCAGGGCCGCGAAAATTTGTGCGCCAAGCCCAGTGGACCTGTAGTACCGGGTGGTCGCACGGCCCGGTACTAGAGGTTAATTTTTTTTAATTTTCTGGTTTCTTACTTGTTTTATATCTTTTGATTTACTTGTCTAAATTAAGTAAAAATTGCTTTCATTTTCCTGTTTTCTGTTTTGGTTTAAAATGAAGTATCACATGCGCTTGGTTTTAAATTAAGTACTACATAAGCTTAATTTAAAATCAATTCAAAAATTTATAAATCAAGTACTACATGCGCAGTGGATCATTTCACATCACAAAGTTTGATGCTACATCAAAAATTTATAAATTAAGTACTACATTCCGCCACCGCCATACGCTTGATTTCATTGACATGTCTGTCTTGTCCTCCAGACTATAAATTATATAAAAGTTTAATAAATTATTACACATCATGAACAACATCCCTATTTAGTCTTCGCTTTTTCTTTTTGTGAGACCCTTTCTTCTGATCGCTCCGTAACCATGGACAAGGGTCTGCATATAACTTGAGACTTGGGTCAGTGGTCACTTTGAAGGGCGGAATTTCATGAAATGAGAGTTTCCACCTAGAAGAAATGGGTTAATACACGAAATGAGAGTTTCCACCTAGAAGAAATGGGTTATAGCTAGGGAACCCGAATGTTTTGTGTTTGAGCGCCACTTCGATCCAAGCAGCGGTAAGACGTCTCTGATGATCTACAACCGGCCGCAAGACATCTCTGATGATCTGCAACCGTTTGGAACGGTCGCAGGTCATCAGAGACGTCTTGCCGCTGGTTGCCCAAAGATGCCTTTCCGAGTGACGCTGGAATGTTTTGTGTTTGAGCGCCACTTCGATCCAAGCAGCGGCAAGACGTCTCTGATGATCTACAACCGTCCGGCAACACATCTCTGATGATCTGCAACCGTTTGGAACGGTCGCAGGTCATCAGAGACGTCTTGCCGCTGGTTGCCCAAAGATGCCTCTCCGAGTGACGCTGGAATGTTTTGTGTGTGAGTAACCTGTCTGAGGAGGGGGCTATATATAGGGTACGTGTGCTTCTTTAGTCCCGGTTGGTAACACCAACCGGGTCATGTGGCTCACGAAGTGGTCGTGATACTGCTGATCCAACAGCTCACAATCCCTCAAAAGAAACACACCCCTGATCCAACGTCTCACAAGCGCTTGAAAGAAACACACGATCCGTGTGCTTCTTTAGTCCCGGTTGGCGGGCTTTGCGGTCACGACACGTGTCCTCCCCCAGCGTTGCCCTGGGCACGTGTCCTCCCCCAGCGCTGCCCTGTAGGTCTTTATATATTGTCGCCGACGGGGTAAACCCTAATCCAACATTCCTAGCCACGAACGCATCGTCTCCACGAGATGGATCCGCCACCCGCCGCAGCGCCTTCTGGACGAGGTCGAGCGTGCTCGGCAGAGCGCGCTTGGGCGCAACCGCGGGAGCCTATCCCGCCGTATGCCCACGAGCCCGGCGTGGAGAGGAATGCCCAGCTACCGGCCTCCTGCTCCACCAGGTGCCGCCGCACCTCCACCTGGCGCCGCTGCACCTCCACCAGGCGCCGCCGCTCCTCCCGCGGAGGAGGAGGACGACGACTTCGACTGGAGCGACGACGGGGAAGAGGGTTGTGGGTTGCAGATACAGGAGGCCATGGAAGCCTCCTTCCAGTCTGTCCGCGACTACCCTGTCCAGCGAGCAAAGACTTCCTACCAGCTCAAGGCGAAGGAGGCTTCCGAGCTGGATTGGGCGCTGAAAGACTCATCCTCCATGGATCTTGCCCTCCGCCGCAAACGTGCGCGCGAGAACCGGGCGGCCGCCCACGGGGCTGGCTCCTCCCGCCGTTCCCCCTAATCCTACGGCCTTCGAGCCAGCAAGTCCGTTTATGTAGAATAATGTTGGTGATGTTGGATCAGGGGTGTGTTTCTTTCAAGCGCTTGTGAGACGTTGGATCATGTGTAATAATGTACTAGAGGTTAATTTTTTTTAATTTTCTGGTTTCTTACTTTTTTTATATCTTTTGATCATTTCACATCACAAAGTTTGATGCTACATCAAAAATTTATAAATTAAGTACTACATTCCGCCACCGCCATACGCTTGATTTCATTGACATGTCTGTCTTGTCCTCCAGACTATAAATTATATAAAAGTTTAATAAATTATTACACATCATGAACAACATCCCTATTTAGTCTTCGCTTTTTCTTTTTGTGAGACCCTTTCTTCTGATCGCTCCGTAACCATGGACAAGGGTCTGCGTATAACTTGAGACTTGGGTCAGTGGTCACTTTGAAGGGCGGAATTTCATGAAACTTGTCGTAATCTTCTGACATGTCTGTCTTGTCCTCCACTCCCACGATGGTTCTTTTCCCTGAAAGAACTATGTGGCGCTTTGGCTCATCGGCTGATGTATTCACTTCCTTATCTTTTTTTTTTTGGCTTGGTAGACATGTCCTTCACATAGAAAACCTGAGCCACATCCTTGGCTAGAACGAATGGTTCGTTGTCGTACGCAACATTCGTGAGATCCACTGTAGTCATTCCGTACAATGGGTCTTCCTTTACCCCGCCGCCTCTCAGGTTGAACCATTTGCACCAGAACAAAGGGACCTTCAAAGAAGGTCCATAGTCAAGTTCCCATATCTGCTCTATGCAACCATAATATGTGACCGTGGCCTCATTCGTGCTCTTATCATCAAAGCGGACACCACTATTTTGGTTGGTGCTCTTTTTATCTTGGGCGTTCGTGTAAAATGTATTCCCGTTTATCTCATACCCTTGGAAAGTCCAAATAGTCGAAGATGGCCCCTTAGACAACAAGAACAGCTCATCTGAGACTGTGTTGTTGTTGTTCAGATGCGTTTCCAACCAACCGCCAAAATTCTCCATGTGTTCCTTTGCAATGGCGGAGTCATCCATCCCCGGGTTGTTAGAGCGTACAATATCCTTGTGCATCTGGATATACGGAGCCACCAAAGTGGAATTATGCAGAACTGTGTAGTGTGCTTTTGTGAAAGAATACCCGTCCCTGCATATGTATGATTTCTTTCCTAGAGTGCCTTCTCCACTTAGTCTCCCCTCATGTCGCGATTCAGGAAGACCAATCGACTTAATGCCGGGAATAAAGTCAACACAAAACTCAATGACCTCCTCTGTTCCATACCCTTTGGAGATGCTTCCTTCTGGCCTAGCACGGTTATGAACATACTTCTTCAACACTCCCATGAACCTCTCAAAGGGGAACATATTGTGTAGAAATACAGGACCCAGAATGTGAATCTCGTCGACCAGGTGTACTAGGAGATGTGTCATAATAGTGAAGAAGGATGGTGGGAACACCAACTCAAAACTAACGAGACATTGAGCCACATCCTTCTGTAACCTTAATAGAGTGGTTGGGCTGATTGACTTCTGCGAAATTGCATTGAGGAACGCACATAGCTGAACAATGGATACTCGAACATTTTCCGGTAGAAGCCCCCGCAATGCAACCGGAAGCAGTTGAGTCATCAGCACGTGGCAGTCATGAGACTTTAGGTTCTGGAACTTTTTCTCTGCCATATTTATTATTCCCTTTATATTCGACGAGAAGCCAGACGGGACCTTCATACTGCTCAGGACTTCAAAAAATATCTCCTTCTCTTCTTTGGTAAGAACGTAGCTAGCAGGACGTAGACGTCCTTTATCCGTCCTCATTGGATGCAGGTTCTTTGGGTCTTTCAAAAGTTGCTGGTCCTCTCGTGCTTCGGAGTATCTTTTGCCTTCCCATACACGCCCAAGAAGCCTAGCAGGTTCACGCAAACATTCTTCGTCACGTGCATCACGTCGATTGCAGAGCGGACCTTTAGGATTTTCCAATAGGGTAGTTCCCAAAATATAGACTTCTTCTTCCACAGGGGAACGTGGTTGTTAGCGTCATTCGGAACAGACTGTCCGCCAGGACCCTTTCCAAAGATTACATCTAAATCCTTGACCGCATCATATATATCTTCACCACTTTGGAGGGGTGGCTTCGGCCGGCGATCTTCCTCACCTTTGAAATGCTGCTGCTTGCTTTTCTTTCTTAGGGGATGCTGAGTTGTAAGAAATCGACGATGACCCGGGTACACATTCTTGTTACCTACATATATACTTTCAGTGCTATCTAAACAGTGTGTGCATGCATTGTATCCCTTGTTCGACTGTCCTGAAATGTTACTAAGAGCAGGCCAATCATTGATGGTTACAAACAACAACCCTCGTAGGTTAAATTCCGCTTGTTTGTACTCATCCCACACAGGTACCCCTTCATCACGCCACAACTGTAAAAGTTCATCAACTAATGGCCTCAGGTAGACATCAATGTTGTTACCGGGTTGCTTCGGGCCTTGGATGAGCACTGGCATCATAATGAACTTCCGCTTCATGCACAACCAAGGAGGAAGGTTATAGATACATAGAGTCACAGGCCAGGTGCTATGACTGCTACTCTGCTCCCCAAAAGGATTAAAGCCATCCGTGCTAAGACCAAACCTTAAGTTCCTTGGGTCACGTGCAAATTCCTTGTACTCTGTATCGATTTTTCTCCACTGCGACCCATCAGCCGGGTGTCTCAACATCTCGTCGCTCTTGCGGTCTTCTTTGTGCCATCGCAACAACTTGGCATGCTCTTTGTTTCTGAACAAACGTTTCAACCGTGGTATTATAGGAGCGTACCACATAACCTTGGCAGGAACCTTCTTCCTGGCGGGCATGCCCTCAACATCGCCAGGGTCATCTGCTCTGATCTTATACCGCAATGCACCGCATACCGGGCATTCATTCAAATTCTCATACTTCTCACCGCGGTAGAGGATGCAGTCATTAATGCATGCATGTATCTTCTGCACATCTAATCCTAGAGGGCAGATAATCTTCTTTGCTTCATACGCACTCTCGGGCAATTCGTTACCAGCCGCAGCTTGTCCTTCACTATTTTCAGTAAACTCCCAAATCCCTTGTCAGATAAACCATTCGCTGCCTTCCATTGCAATAATTCCAGTGTGGTACCGACTTCAACTTCGCAAGTGTAGTTTCTGTTAGGGTATGTGCATCAACGATGACCCCACGTAAATCATCATGTATGATGGGATCATCTGGTACCTCTTCATCATCAACTTCCCCTGTTGGGTTTACCAACATATTCAGGGTACATGTAGTTGTCATCGTTCTCTTCTTCTTCGTTCTCTTCCATCATAACCCCCTTTTCTCCGTGCTTGGTCCAACAATTATAGCCGGGCATGAAACCAGAAGTTATCAGGTGGAGGTGAATTCTGTCTGTGTTAGGGTAATCCTTCTCATTCCGACAATTCTTGCATGGACAACACATAAAACCATTGGGCCCCTTGTTATCCTTAGCCACATTGAGAAAAGATTGCACGCCATCCATGTACTCTTTAGAGCGTCGGTCAGCGCACATCCACGGATGACTCATCTGCAAATCACCGCTAAAACCCATTACGATAAACCAACATAATAGGAAACATATCATATTCATTAATACAAGTTCATCACATTAAAACCAAAATATAGTAGTGACCAAATGTAATACATAGTTCTCATAAAACATAAATTAATTGAAATTAGAATACAACTATCTAAAGAATTTAAATCCAACAACAAATGCGATCAGAATCGCAACTAAGATAACTATTGAACCAACAGCATAATGATACCAAGCCTCTTGACTAATGACATATTTTCTAATCTTTCTAAGCTTGAAGCGCATTGCATCCATCTTCATCTCGTGAACAGCGACGACGTCGGTAAGCTCGACCCCGTGAGCATCAACGATGTCGGCAATCTTCAAGTCCAATACCATCTTCTCTTCTAGGCATTGGAGACGAAGATCTTCACTTATCTTCAATTTTGCTTTCAAATCGTTGTTTTCTTTTATAAAAAACTCTACAATAGGGTCGGCTGGAATTTCCGGTTCAACTACCTCCTAAATAAAAATATATCTATGTCAATTTGGTCGGCATGCTTGTTATAAACACGAAACAAAATAAATAGTGATAAAAATATACCACATCCGAATCATAGACCGGACGAGAGACGACGGGGACGGATATCAAAACCATGACACTATACATAAAAAACATAAGAAAATTATACAAGAAAAATAATTATGCAATCAAATCATACAAGTAATTTTGTAAAATAACAGATAAAAGAAGAGGCTCACCGAGGTGGTGCGGTCACGGGATGGCGGGGGCTATCGACGGCGGTGAGGACCGAGACGACACTAAAATCCACAAATAATAAATTAATTTGAGCTCAAAATACATAAAAAATGAACTACCTAGCTTAGGCATTTCATCAAACACCTAGGTAGCACTATAAAAATGAAATGAGCTAAACTTGTATGGAAATGGCTAAAATTCGGCTGCCGGGTGAAAGGATCAAGTGTTGCTAACCCTTGGAGAGATGGGTGCCGTCTATCTTGACAAATCTTGGAAAAAAAATAGGGCTACACTTAAACTTGAGAGAGGAAACAATGGAGATGATCTTGAGAGTTCAAAATGGTGGCTGGCCCGGGCTGGGAGATGATATAGCGGGACCTCTAGTCCCGGGCTGTACCACGGCCCGGGACGAAAGGTCCACCCTCCTGTCTCCACCCTGCCGCTGACTGCCTCGGTCCCGGGTGGTATCACGGCCAGGAACTAGAGGTGCTCTACAACCCGGGACCCGACCTGCGCAGCGTCGGAGCAGCTGGCCCGGTACTAGTTCCCTCCTCTAGTCCGGGATCGAACCACGCCTGGGACTAGAGCCCAACACCCCTCTCCACCAAAGCCCCTGTTTCCACTAGTGAACACACGGTTTATTCGCTTTTTGAATTGGCTCGTCTACATGCATAACCATTATGCTCTCTCATGTATTTGCATCATGGGTTGCCAGAGGCATGCTGAGCGACATGGACGGATGACTGGGTGCTCCTGAATCTGAGCTTCTTCACCATGGGCTTCACCTTGTCGGTAATTTTCATGATGGCCAAGAAGGGCACCCTATACAATATAACCATCCCGAGCAGGATGGTCAGGTCCATCCACTTGTTGTACCCCATCTCCACCTGCCAGTAGTCCCTGAGGATCTCGTCACCAGTTATGGTTGCGGCGCCTCCGGCCTGGTTGTTGGGGAACGGAAGGCCCAAGAACTCGTTCTTGTAGAACCCCTCGTTGACATACTTGTGGAAGGCGACGTAGTACATGGGGTACCTCCACACGGGTTTGGGCAGGTCGTTGGAACGGCGGAAGAAGCCGCCGTTGAGCATCATGACGCCCTGGATGCCGGCGCCGGTGATTATGCCCATGAGGAAGTCCGGCACAACGCTGGCCACGGTCATCATCAGGCCCTCCACCAGCATCATACTCGTAAAGAGCAACACCGCAAAGCGAAGTGGTCGAAGCTCGTTTGCAGGCCGACCAAGTAGTAGACCACAGCGCCCGGCACTACGGAGATGAGAAATAGGTAGGGTGTTGCTGACACCGTGTTGGCGATCACGAACGACGATACGCCGTAGTGGCCATTCAGCCTTTCTCGTCCAAATATCTGCACTGAGGGTGCACATTAAATATCATATAGATGTACATTGTACGGTGAGATAGATAGACTGACCGCTATCTAAAACTTTATTGTAATGCTCGAAAACTTCACCTTCATGTCCTCGACGAAAGACGGGAAGCCTCCGATGGCCATGAAGGTGAGGAAGGAGGCGACAAACGTGAGCATGGAGCCACGATCCTGCACAAATTTCACACGATCGTCACACACGCGCACATGATACATCCAGCACAATGATGGTTACGGAGAGCCGACATGCAATGCGAGAGGCAAACATCTAGTCACCTGGATGGATCTGTAGCCGTCGCCGATGTTGTAGAAAATGGTGCCACAACAGAGTCAGAGAGCGACGTAGATGCCGAAGCGGAGCCAATAGTAGCCGAGGTACCTGTACATGTTGATGAAGGACCTCTTGGTCAACACGACGGACTGCGTCAGGAAGCTGGGCTGCTGCCCTTCCATCTTCAGCACCTCTCCTACCTGAAATCAAACAAACAAGTCATGACGACGCGAATACTTAAATTCGGCAAAATTCAGTAGACCGATCAAAACTTTCAGAATGTGTTTGCATGTGGGCTACTCACGTTGCTGCATATGTTGGCGATCTGACACGTCACCTTCTCCATGTGCACGGAGGATTTGTACGAAGTTGTCAGCGCGTCGATAGCCTGGGTAGTGGTCGTCTCCTTTCCACCAAGACTTTGTTCAGTGTCCTGAGAAATCAATGGAGTGCATACTTATGATTTTTCCATCAACAAGATTTCAAATATATAGTTAAGAAGCTCCTATTGATTGAATTGTGGTGGTGTGCTCACATTGTCAAAATCCTTGTTGATTGTCCCCAGGAAGTGGTCAGAAGGATTCATCATTGACGGGCAAGGGAATCCGGTAAGAGCAAAGAACTGTAAAAAAAAGTTAACAAAATTCAGTACTCCAGTTAAAAGTTTCTTGTGTACTATGATTGTTGTATTCCAATTTCAAGTCCAGCTATACAAGTTTGAGATGTTGGATTTTTGTCTAAACATCAGCAGCACCATTTTCTTCAGGTAGTTACTACTTACTCCGTACTAGTTACGTACTATCGACTATAGGACATGTTTTTCCTTTTCGTATACTTACTAGTCGTCTGTGACCTGGATCGTCAACCCAGAAAACAGACGAATACGGTTTTGGGTCTTCTCTGTCATGTCCCTACTTCAAAGTCTCAAACGGGTGGTCAATTTAATAATTATATTACCCCATAAACTCACTTTCTTATTCAAATGGGTGACCTAGTGTACTTCCCGATATATATATTTTAAACGGTTTTGCTAATTCTCAATCGCATGAGAATTAGCTTAGTTTCCAATCGCATGACGTCATTAGTTGCAAGTGGAGGTGCAACTAATTCAGACCACTTGATTTGGTTCGCGATTCGTGCATCAGTTGCAAGTCAACTTGTAACTTGATTTAGTACTCATTTTCAAGCACATGGTAAGTGTCATCCGGTAGGTTTTAAAACTTGTCCCAAAAGGGTAAATCATAAATAGGACCGAGAAATAACTTGAAATACAAACCGGACTTGAATAACTTGTGGCATTGGAGAGTCTTCAACCAGAACTGGTCCGACTTTCGGACAGGAAAGAAGGAAAAAAGAAGCCCAACCAAACACTCATGTCGTTCCTATGTATCTGAGTTGTCCGGCTCTTCCCATAGTCAGCCATAAATGGAGTGGATATGAGGGTGTCCGAATAGGCCGACAGATAGAACATAACCATATTTTTTCTTTCTCTCCATCTCCATAAATAACATGCAACCGATCGGACCATTTTAGTGGATGAACAGTAGCAAACCTAAAAATATTTCAAAGCCCGGGTCAAGTAATGTTAAGGTCTTAGAATTACATTTTTTTTTAGTCAATTTGCTGAGGAAATATACTATGTCGGCTGGCTAGAAGCGCGGACACACTTGTCTGGGCTGTAGGGGCGCTGGTCCATCACTGGACATGGATGTATGCACGTAAAAATGAGGTTAGAGGGGTCAAATTTGCCTAACCTGATTGGAAATGCTCTTAAGGAGTGAACATGTATATATATGGACTTAAACGATTATCTATGCAATTGGCCGCGACCCATTTGTGCGACGCACCGTGACGTGTGACCCGAGAATTTTACCTACTCCTACTAGATAGGATGTCTACCATGTCCTTATGCATGTCCAATGATTTTATGTTAGCAATGCCACATAGAATAAATTTTAAGTTGGAAGAGAGAGACAAAAATAATATTGGTCTTTTCTTAGTTAAGAGATCATCGTTTAGCAATCATTGTCTCATCACATATTTTGATGGGTATTAGAGATAACGACTGAAAATAACCTATGTACAGCATATCTTAATCACGTGACAAATTGAAGATATAACCGTTTTATAAATCAGTGTACATGCCCTAACCCTAAGTAATACTAGACGCCGGCACGCCGCTGAGCGTGACACACACGTACTATGATCCCTAAAAAACTCGATGGCAACAATCCCAAGCAGCAATCAACACACACCTATAGAAGAAGTACATACCTGGTTGGTCTCGGAGGCGGGGCCAAAGAAGATGGGCCTGCCGTAGGCGAGGAGGCAGAGGCCGTGGAAGAGGCCGTACACCTCGGTGCTGGGTTGGTGCACTGCGGTGACGACGGTCATCCCCTCCACCCGCGCCAGCCGCGTGATCCGGCTGACGACGTGGTAGGAGGCGGCGCTGTCGAGGCCGCTGGTGGGCTCGTCCAGGAACAGCAGCGCCGGCCGGGTGAGGATCTCCATGCAAATGCTGACCCTCCGCCGCTGATCCCCTTGTGCATCCACCCGCCAATGCGTGTGTCCGCCGCGCCCTCCAGCCCCATCTCCCGGAGCGTCTCCTCGGCGCGGTCACACTTCGCGGCGGTGGACATGGAGCTTGGCAGCTGCAGTTGCGCCGAGTACCGCACCATCTCGCGCACCGTCAGCGTCGTCATCAGCACGTCGTCTTGCGTCACGTACGCCTGCACACGCAATCGATGGACGCGTTAGTTCAATTCATTCACGATAAATCGACCAAGCATTGATCGATTGAAAATGAAATTCTCCGAACTAGCTAGTTGCATCACTGCTAAGCTTACCGATGTTCCGTACGATAGCTTCTGCCTCCGGCCATTGATCAGGATGTCTCCCTTCTGGCTAATATTGGAGCCTAACCTTCCTGTGTACCATAGAATTAAACTCGTACGAGTTACTCCAGTTAATTATTGGTCTCCTCATCACCAACAAATAATAGAAGAATATCTAGCTACTGATCATGTCGTCGATGGGTACGCTAGCTTACAAAATCTTCCGAGTAGTTTATCACGAAAGCTTAAGCGTGCATGCATTACCTACTAAAGAGTCCAGAAGGGTGGATTTGCCGCAGCCGGAAGGGCCCATGATGGCGAGGACCTCGCCGGGGCGCGCGTACCCGTTGACGCCACAGAGGATGGGGACGCGGCCGGACTTGCCGCCTTCCGCCGACACCCACAGGTCCTCCCACGACAGCACTACCCCCTGGTCCACCCGCCGCAGCGACGTCTCGCGGATCATGGCGCCCGCGGCGGCCCCGTTCTCCACGCTGATCTCCAGCGAGGAACTCGGCTGGTGCACCGGCATCGGCAAGAACGAGCCCCCGCTGGCAAAGGGAATGAGGCGCCGTCGGTGCTGAGCAGCGAGCCGACGAGGTAGGAGGATGTGTCGGACCGACCCTCGTCACCGGCAGCCTCGTCCGTCCGGCTCTGCCGACGCGGCGAGCCAGGCTTCAACGTCGGCACGGCGGGCAGCTGCTGCTGGTCCGACGCCATGAGAGAATGCTTAGCGGACTCGATCGTGGGAGCGTACGTGCGTGGGAGCTAGCTAGCGATCGACCGTGTGGAAATGAGCTACTTGGCTCGTAGATGATGAGAGTGGTGAAGAAAAGAGCGAGCTGGGGGAGGAGAGCGTTTTGGCACCCGGGCACCCCTAGTACTGAAATCTGGACGGTGCATGTCTTGTTGAGATTTGTATCGGGTTGTTGTCTACATGTGTGCAGGCGAAGTAAAAACCAAGGACGCGCAGTAAGTATGGCAGGCAACGACCGTCACGCATCGTTTGCTGGCTAACGTCCTTTTCGTGTCCCATGGGAACAGGACGTCAGAATTTCATGGTCCATTGGGGTAGTCATAAATGTAGAGCGGGTGCTATGAGCAGGTGTTGTTGCCTAAGGCACGAGCCTGCAACTCACTCAACACACGATCGAGAGGTGGAAGATGGACTGAAACACACAGTGGACACGAGGATTTCACCGGCCGGCGCACGAACGCCGCCACGGGCGCTCAAACACCCTAGTCTCTATTTCAATGGCAACCCGAGCTCTGTCCTCGTGGTCTGGCGACGATTACAGGAGAGGGAGTGGGCTTATAAAGCCGTGGCTCGCACACACGATCACCACGGCGCGCCCACGACGCGCACACACGCGCACACGCACCCACTCGCCCATGCACAGCTCGCCGCAGCGCGCGCCCATGACGCGCTCTAACGCGATCACCGCGGCCGTCCCTGCGACTGGACATGGTCTCCACCGTCTAAACCGCTAACTGACTAACTGAAACAAACACACACACGCACGCGATACATGCACTAATCATGCACTGACATGGCTTAGTGCTGACAATCTCCCCCTAAGCCATGTCAGTACAGGCCCGAGTCGTCGTCGTCGTCGACGGCGAGGTGCGCCTCCGCCTGCTCCTTCTTCTGATCCTCGTCCTTCATCTTCTTCCTGCAATCGCGCTCGAAGTGGCCGCGGATGCCGCAGTAGCGGCACCTGCCACGCCTGCCCCAGTCCGAGCCGTTCTCCGTGTCGTCGTGGCCGCCACCACGCGCACGGCGCCGAGCCTCCCATTGCGCCGCCGTGAGCAGGAGCTGCCCATCGCCGCGCTCCCCACCACGTGCAGCTGCCTTGCGCCGCTCCGACCGCTCCTGGAACGCCTTCAGGCGGCCGAGCACCTCGTCGAAGCACACGGTGTCGACGTCGCAGAACTGTTCGATTCCGGCCACCGCCGTGTACAGGGCGTCAGGCACGGTGTCGAGTAGTTTCTTCACCATCTCGGCGTCGCCGAGCGTCGCGCCGAGGCTCGCGAACCTCGCCGCCATGCCGCTGATCTTGCCGGCGTAGACGTCCAGTGCCTCGCCGTCCGCCATGAACAGACGATCAAATTCGCCGCGGAGCGTCGACAGCCTCGCTGCCCTGACGCGATCTGCGCCCACAAACCTCGCCTTGAGGCTTGCCCAGACCTCCGCCACCGTCTTCTTCGACGAAACCTGCAAGAGGATGTCTTCTGCGAGCCCGCCGAGCAAGTACGCCCTCGCCGGCTTGTCCTTCTTCGCGATGATCGCCGGCGCCGCGTCCGCCGGAGGGACCACGGCCTCCCACAGGCCCTGAGCATCAAGGTTCGCCTCCACCTTGATCGCCCAGACCGTGAAGTTGTCGCCGGTGAGCATCGGGCACGGGAACGACATGCCGCTCCCTCCTCCGCCGGCGGCCGGAATCAACGCCATCTCCCTCTCCTCTAACCGAGCTCTGATACCACGTGTTGCCTAAGGCACGAGCCTGCAACTCACTCAACACACGATCGAGAGGTGGAAGATGGACTGAAACACACAGTGGACACGAGGATTTCACCGGCCGGCGCACGAACGCCGCCACGGGCGCTCAAACACCCTAGTCTCTATTTCAATGGCAACCCGAGCTCTGTCCTCGTGGTCTGGCGACGATTACAGGAGAGGGAGTGGGCTTATAAAGCCGTGGCTCGCACACACGATCACCACGGCGCGCCCACGACGCGCACACACGCGCACACGCACCCACTCGCCCATGCACAGCTCGCCGCAGCGCGCGCCCATGACGCGCTCTAACGCGATCACCGCGGCCGTCCCTGCGACTGGACATGGTCTCCACCGTCTAAACCGCTAACTGACTAACTGAAACAAACACACACACGCACGCGATACATGCACTAATCATGCACTGACATGGCTTAGTGCTGACAGGTGTCCCATCAGCAAGTTGCAAAAGCAATGTATTACATTAGCTTGAATGACGGTCACATCCAGTACATAATTTCTTTCGAGCGCTAATTATGTCACTAACCACACGATCTAACTTGGATACTCCAGTAATAGAATTACATTCAGCTGCTAGCCTGGAGCCTTGTTACCACGAGTACCTCTCTAATATAGACAACTAGTGGTTTAACCCGATCAACGCGGCGAGAGCAGCACTAAAAAAAAGAACTGTCACCGACAGTTTAATTCTTGCAGATGCGCATGTGCGAGCCGAGCACCTTGCAATGGCTGGCGTGATGCGGATGGTCTGGTCCGGTCGCAGCTGTTGCGATGTTCTGCGCGACGGCGGCAGGAGCAGCCACGACGTGGGGAAGGGCTGGAGCTTGCCTGCTTGGGGTTACGCGATGGGCTCGACCTGCTGCCCCTCAAGAAGAGCAGCGTATTCCGGCAGGAGCAGCGTCTTGCCGTCGGGGACGGACCACTTGGCGAGAAGTCGATGTGGGACGCCAGCGCTGGAACCTTGAAAGGCCTCCCTCCTGGAGGTTGAACACTCGCCGTCGCGGCGAGACACAGGCCCCATACGGCCGAAGATGCCGGCGGCGATCAAGGCCGCCGAGCTGGATGCTCGATTGGGCAGCAGAAAGCCGCAGACGCCGACACCCTCAGCACCGTCTGCACCGTCCCCCTCGCCGCTACGGCCGGCCAGGTCGATGGAGATGGCATCGAGGTTGTAGCTCCACAGCCGAAGGCGCTTAAGCAGAAAGGGATCTGCCGCTGGCACCGCCGTCTTCGTCCACCAAGGAAGCAGATCGGCACACACCAGAAGCAGCCACGCCGTGCTGCGCCTCAGCACGACAGAGGCCAGAGATCCTTGGCGAATCCCAGGTCGAGACGCCGCCCAGCCGCTCTTCTCCTCCTCCTCGCCTCCACGGCCGGCCAGGGGAGAAGCAGCAGCAACGCAGCGCAGCAGATCAAGGAACCGCCGGAGAGGGCCTTATTACGGAGATCCTTAGCTACCGGAGCTCCGCCGCACGCTCTGACCTCCAGAGCTCCGACGAAGACGCACCTCGCTGAGCTGCCCGGGATCCGGCCGGAAGAGAGATCCCGAGCCCTACTCCAAACTACTGGGACACAGCCCACACACCTACACCTAGTCCTATATACATCTCCGGCACCTCCCCTCCACCCTCTCCGGCCGGCAGCGCCGCCGAGGAGGGCTCGGGTTTGAGCCGCACTTCTGCGCACGACTCTCAAAGCACTCGAGGGGGAGGGGAAACTGAGAGAGGCTAGCCCAGCTGCGACGGCTCTGGGATTAGATGTGGTGAGCACCCGAAGGTAGAGATATTGCTTTAAATGAGTGAGTTGGACGGTGGACGGTGCCAACGACGCTCCACTCCGGCTGGTTGAATAGTGGCTTCATCGTTTATTTGCCGGACAGAGTGGGCCACGGGACTGAAATTACCGTAGTAGAAAACTATGGAGTGGAGTGAAGGAACCGAATCTTGATGAGTTCGAAGGGACAAGATATAAGGTGCAGCTGTGCTCGGGAGCCAAACTGCATTCTTGGAGCTGGGGGTGCTTATATAGAGGGAAGAAGAGCTCGTTGAGTGCATGATTTGGCTTTCTTATTCGAGGGTGACATGTACTTCCCATTTCGTCTTCCCCATATTTATAGTTTGAAAACAACGGACTCCCGATTTGGTTACAATCTCTAGTTTGTTGCATACCTACGATCTCTGCAGAGTCGTCTCTAAACCGAAGCTGTCAGCACCGGAAAAACTGTTAAACGACCACATCTTCACCACTATAAGTGATGCCGTACCACGACTGTGATGCGGCACGCAAGCCAACCACTCGTAGAGAAAAGCTTATAAGTAGATGACTTTCTGTGGCGCACCTTTTTTCCGTGCGCCACAGAAATATTTTCTGTGGCGCATGGTTTTGGGTGCGCCACAGAATTGTGCAATTCTGTGGTGCACGAAAACAACATGCGCCACAGAAAGTGCCATTTCTGTGGTGCACCTGGCCATGTGCGCCATAGAAAGTCATCTCGGGGTGGGAGTGGGATTTGAGAAAAATATTCTGTGGCGCACCTGGCCAGGTGCGCCACAGAAAATCACATTTCTGTGGCGCACATGGCCAGGTGCGCTACAAAAAGTCATCTCGGGGTGGGGGTGGGATGCGAGAAAAATATTCTGTGGCGCACCTGGCCACTCGCCGTGGATCGCCTTTTTAGTTTAGCAGAAAGCAAAATAAAATTATCAAAAAATCAATAAATAAAATCCTTCGATATATAGTTTGATTTTAGTGTCTAGTTGGTATAGAAAATTTGAAATACGAATTTTGACATTTTTTGCAAAAAACGAAAAAAATAGTAAAACGTCCATAACTTTTGCATACGATGTCGAAATAATGCAAAAAAATATGGCACAAAAACTAGAAAAAATCCGAGTTCGATTTCACCTGAGTTTACCCGGTCAGCAGTTCACAGATTCTCCAAAATCCAAAAGAAAAAATAGTTATTTCAAACAGACGATTTTTCTACAAAATCAAAAAAATCGTAATTACAAAAAAAATCAAAAAGTCCAAAAAAAAGACACATAAATGTATAACAAAAAAGATTGTTGAATTATTTGCGTTTTTTGATTTTTTTTTAAGTGTTTTGACTTTTTATTTTTTTGATTTTTTGGAAAAATTAAGTTATTTGAATTTTTTTGGATTTTTGAAACTTTTGAATCTCCTTTTGAAACTTTAGAAGTTTTTGAAAAAACTGAAATTTAAAAACACATATTTATAACACATACCACACATATACACATACACTTAAGAGGATTCATATGATATATATATATATATCAATAAGAACTTGAGTAGCACAAGGATAGGTTAACTGGATGAAACTTAGAATTTAAGTGTGTTAGAGTTGGAGCAATTTGAGGATTGGTGACCTAGCAGGAAGGTATCATTTTAAAAAATTCATAAAATCTGAAAATAATTCAAAATAATTAGGATTTTTCATATTATTTAATATTTAGATTTTTCTGATTTTTTGAAACTTTTTAATTTTTTTTTATTATTTTGAGAATTCTGTGGCGCACGTGTTTTGGGTGCGCCACATAAATGTGAGAATTCTATGGCGCACCAAGCCAGGTGCGCCACAGAAAAAAAAAATAGTGGCGAGGATTCTGTGGCGCACCCAGTAAAGTTGGGGGTGCGCCACAGAATCCCAAAAAGGTGCGCCACAGATAGCAGTTTTCCTACTAGTGAACACCAAAGCCATCAAGTTAAATGTAATTAGACCAAGTCAAGAGCAAACAACCGTATATAAGTTATTGTCATGTTATTTATAGCTAACCATATAGCAAACAACAATAAGTACAATCGTTAGATATAAAAATGTGTTATTTTTTTAAGGCATGACCCACCTCTCACTCTCACTAAGTGTCTAGAAGCACGTGTTGGAGCTAGCTCTTGCATCGGAGTCCGGTACCCTTCTATCTCATATTTTCTCTTCCATGTCATCATCGCAATATTATTTTATCTCTTATAACCCGCTTATATAATCTTATTGTACTTGCTCTTAAACAACTAATGATGTGCTTCTGCTACGAGTAAGTAAGCTTAACTAATCGGCCTAGCTATTCATAAATCTTTGCTTACAAAACAAATGTCTCCGGTGCATAATGCAGTTCATATACACTGTAGTAGCTAGTTTTCGATCGGATTGTGTGTAGTGTGCACTGGTCTCAATTCGGCTATAGTAGTCCTACCAGTAGATGTTAAGTCAATCCATGTCCCAAGGGTGCAAAGTGGCGCTCAGATCTGACCCGCTTCGTAGGCAAGCATAAAAAAATCAGTTCTACCTAGATTACCATAAGGGCATCATTTTCACGGAATTCATTTTAGATTCCATACTCAAACGTATTTGGGTGTCATAGAATTGGAATTCTAAAGAATGAATATGCTATGCTAAGTCAATCCATGTCCCTAATGTTATTAATTCATTTCATTTCAGTTTTACTAAATGAAATGAAATAATGGGAGCCAGTTTAATCTACACTAGCTTGCAATTTAGCATTTTAGCCGGTCATGACGGGACGCCGCTTTACAACCCTGCCTACCAGTAACTCGAGTACAGTTCCTGTTTGGTCAGTACCGTCTTAGTTTTGGATGTCGAGGTGTGCTACTGTTCGTACGTAAGGTGATTAATTCTGATCTTAATTTCCACGGTACGTACATGAGTCTCCAGACTTGTGGTTTTTTCTACTCATATTCAAGCACGTCGTATGTGCCGTACGGTAGGTTTTAAAAACTTGTCCGTAGAGAATAGGCATAAATAGGGTCGTGATCGTAACTTGAATTGTAAATTGGACTTGAAAAACGTGTGGCATTAAGGAGTGAACAGGTAAATTATGGGCTTAAAAGGACTATCGATGCTATTGACAGCGACCCGTTTGTGCGACTTACCGTCAACGTCAAGTGTGACACAAAAAATTTACACGCATGGCTACCAGGTCCTAACATGCCTGCACGTATAACATAAGTTCTAATACTTACTACAGGAAAGTAATTCGCCTCGTTGCAGACAGCTTTCCCTATGTCGGTGACTGTTTATTGAGGCCATCGCAGTACAATGCCATATGACGAAGCGTCTCCAAAATATCCTCGACAAATATAAACCATCGGCATATAGACGTGTGCCGACGGTTTTCTTTGGGAGTCTATCAACATAGCCAGGCCGTCGGCATAGAGGTTGGTGTAGCGATGTTGGCCGTAGACATATACTAGGGATATTAGCGCGGCAATGCCGCGCCTGTGTTTGATGAATTTCAAGTATGTTTGTGAAAAAAAATGGTTGGAATGTGAATATTATTTGAATTTGGAAAAGTTTCTGTTTAGAGGAATGGCTAGATTTCGAATATGGTTCGTATTGGAATGTATTTGAATTTGTATTCTTTTGGTGTGTACAAAATGATTAGATTTGGAAGGTATTTGGAATTCTGAAATTTGTAAATGTGAATTTTGAGTTGAAATGTTCAAATAGATTTTAGAAGGATGAGCCATTTGGAATTTATTAAAATTTGGATTCTTTTATTGTTTACCAAATGAGCAGGTTTGAAAGTTATCTGACATTTTGGAATATTCAAATTTGTAATTTCAGTAGTAGTTCTCAAATATGATTGGTCTTTCCATACAGTTAACATTTGAGTTGTTTAAACGTATTTGTTTTTTTATGAAAAATAGTTAACATTTTTTCCCTAGCATTTTAGTATGGTTTTTATATTTTGTCGATTATATACATTTGTAATTAGTAACCTATTCGAATTGATATTATATGTTTGTGGTTTGCTGTAAATCTTTAGTGTAATTCAATGTTCAGACAGAATACATTATATGAGTATTTATTGAATTCAATTTAGTTGCAATTTATAATTAGAGGAAATGAATTTGCATTTTCTTCAAGTACTTATGTAATCATATTTTTTTGTTGGTGTAAGTGTAATTACATAATAAGGGGGATTTAAGGTATGTTAGCCCCAAATATGTTAACTAAATTGAAATGTAGATTATGGTTACATTTTGATGTAATTTTCTTTTTTAGCATCATAACCAGAGGAAATATATTATGGTTATCTTCAAATAGTTTTTATTTTAAGCATTTATTAAATTTGTTTGCATAATTCTTAGTATTTACCAAATTGGAATATTCGGATATATTTGTAGTGGAGAATGCAATATGTGAGATATACTTTATAGTATCTTCAATTTTCTAGTAAATTATAATGTTCAAGTGTGTTGCATTTATGATTTCCATGGGCATTTTGAAATATCTTATCGTTTCTCTAAATTTCAAGCAAATTGAAACGTTGATACATTCTAGAGTTTTTTTAGCTTAAAATTTTGTAGTAAGTTGGAATGTTCAAGTGTGTTTTTTTTTCAGCATTTTTAAAAGTGAATTGTGTAGTTAGAGAAATTTAAGTTGAATAAACTCCAAATATGTTAGTTAAGTTGAAATGGTTAAATATAGTTTTATTTTGCCATAATTTTTTTTATGTATCGGCATAATCGGAGAAAATATATTATGGTTACTTCTGAATGTTAACCATTTTTGATTATTTATTAAATGCAGTTGCATTGTTTATTAAATATAGGTACAATAAATGTTACAATTTATGGAGTTATTGTGAAGAAAGATCAATCGGTTTAATATAATTGTCTTGCAAACTAAAATGTGTTGCATTTATTTTTCTTCTTCTTGATTATTATTTGAGTACTATTTTAGGATAATTTTTTTATGTATCGGCATAATCGGAGGAAATATATTATGGTTACTTCTGAATGTTAACCATTTTTGATTATTTATTAAATGCAGTTGCATTGTTTATTAAATATAGGTACAATAAATGTTACAATTTATGGAGTTATTGTGAAGAAAGATCAATCGGTTTAATATAATTGTCTTGCAAACTAAAATGTCTTGCATTTATTTTTCTTCTTGATTATTATTTGAGTACTATTTTAGGGAAACCATAATTGTTTTGTAAGCTAAAATGTCTTGCAATTATTTTCCTTCTTTTTGATTATTATTTCAATGTTGTTTTGTTGCAAAACAAAAGGAAAGCAAAAAAACGGAAGAAAACAAATATAAAGATGGGGTTAAATGGAGGTGAGAAGTTATTTTCATAATTTTTATATTTGATATTCTAGTTGTTTTAATTAAATAGGAATTATGGTTGTTTTAGGATGTATGGAAATGTGTTAGGTGTAAAGAGTTAAATTGTCTGGAAATGTTGTTTTTTTCGAATTACAGTTTGGAAGATATGAATTTAACAATTTGCATGTATTTTGAATTATGGTTTGAAATATATGAATTTAACAATTTTGCATGTATTGAAACGTGTTAGCTGTAGAGATTATGTTTTTCTGATTTTTTTGGTATTTTAGTTGTTTTAGATCAATTTAATTGGAAGTGAGATGTCATTTCCACAAATTTTATATTTAACATTTCAGTTTTTGTAAATTAAACATGTATTCAAGTTGATTAGTCATGTATGGAATGCAATAGTTGCAAAGGGTTTATTTTTCTGCAAATTTTGATATATTGTTTGAATTATTCTGAATTATAGATCAAAAGACAAATTTTAGGTTTTTTTTGTAATTAATAAATGTCTGGCAGGTGGGACCCACAGCTCAGGTTTTTAGTAATTTCTGAAATCATTTATGTAAATGGAAAAAATCTGACAGGTGGGCCCACGGTGACGCCGCTGACGTCACACGCCGGTGGACACGCGGTCGTGCTGCTCCGCCGCTGTGCTCCGCAGCGCTCGAGCAGCTGCGCGCTCGCGCGGGGCTGGGAGCGTGCGGATCTGCGCGAGGCCGTCGAGGCGAGCCGGACGGGCGGCGTGCCGGACCAAATGGTCGCCGGAGCCGCCGGCGGCGAGGAATTTCGCGGTGGCGGACGTCGACCACGCGGAGGACGATTTCGTCGCTCATGCGGCGATCCAGCTCACGCCGCTCGTCGAGGAGGGAGAAGCGACTATGGTGAAGTCCGTGGTATGCTTCCATTCGAGGGGGGAGGACCGGAGTGGCCGCATCGAGCGCGGCGGCCGGCGGCAAACTCCGGATCACGCGGGGAGACGCGAGAGAAGAAAGGGAAAGGGGGACCCTGAGGATGCTTTTGCATAAAAGTCCTTGCGTTCCCGCAAAATCACGTACAGGTCCTTCGTAGTGGTAAAACCTGGACTGCGGGTTTGTTTCCCGAAGTGTCGGGTTCTTTTTTGTAAAATCGAATGCGCCAAAATTCGTGCGTGAGCTCTGATTGGCAGAAATCCCCCAGCTACAGTATTACTGTAGCTCGCACGAATTTTGAAGCTATCTGGGCCGTCTGTTGCGCTGATCGAACGGCTGCTGTTTTTCGGGTGACGTGGATGGTGTAACTGGAAGCGAATCATTCCTAGTTTTATATATAGTAGGAATGGACCTACCACATGGGGTCATGTTTCGCCACCGGATGAGAGGGTAACACTAGTACAGATCAGGCAATTTAAGGCCCCGCCATCGCACGCGGAACCAGCCACCCATGTGTGTTATCCTCCATCGCATTTGCTTCGCAGCTATAGCCATGTGCGAGTGCCTGAACGGTATTCGCTGGTCAAACATTCGCCTATGGTTATTGTTTTTTAAAGCGTTGGTGATATATCGCACACGGTTATATATAGAAACGCGTCTACATTTTCGATCTGTTTCACACAGGCGTTATTCCACGAATTGTCTGTAATCTCAATTGCCTCCTCGTATTCCGTTCGACGTGTGTACATTGTACAGCCTTCTCGCCTTCTCTAGTTTTCCACGCGTAGGCGACGAGCCAGCTTCCTCGTCCTATATAATGCTGCTAGCCGCCATTCATCAGTGAACTCTGCAGCGGTGCCACCGTAGAGTCAGTAGGTACACCATGGTGCGCCACAAGAAGACCGCTCGCTTGTCGTGTGTGGCTCAATGGATAAATGACGCGCCCGTTGTGGCTTCCAGGAACTCCTCCCCGTCTTCGGATTCCACGAACTCCTCCCTGCATGCGCGTCGTCGGCGCGTGGAGAACGAGTGCTCGGAGGAGGAGGAGGCGAAATTTGCGAAGGGCGAGGACGCAGCGATGGAGAGGCCGGAGGATTCCTCGGAGTGCGATGTCGAATCACGTCTCGAGTGGTGGGAGGTGGCCGAGCTCAAGGCCGAGGAAGCTGGGTCCCAGGCTGCAGAGGCCATGGCGGATGTGCGGGAGGCCGAGAAGACTGATGACGACAACCGGGCCATGATTGAGGAGCGTCGCGTGGTCGAAGACTCCATTGCCAAGAAGTTAGAGAAGACAAATCACGCCCAGTCAACCATGCCAAGGCCTCAAGCTCTATCAAGGAGATAATCTTCATCTTCGATTCCGTCGACGAGGAGTACTAGTAGTGTCGATTATTATAATAGTTATTTTGCACTTTTCCTTATGTTAAGCATGTTTTCTCGCAATTCTTATTTTCAACTTTAGCTGTATCAACCGAACTTAAACACTGTGATGCGCATACCGATACCCAACCCTTAAAGCTTTGCGAGTCATTGCAGGGAGAGCTTCATCACACTCGCGAGGCTGGCAAGGGGCTCCATCAACTCCGGCGGCCGGCACGCCGCGGCCAACCACGAGTTGATCGTCGCCACGACTGCTGATGGTCTAGTCTAAGTTAAGCAGGCCCACTTACTTGGAAACGATTACCTTATTATCTTGGTCTCTATTTTGGTTGGAGAAAAGATTTTTTGTACCGCGCTCGTCGTCCGTTCTTGTCCTCGGCCACCATGAACAGAGCCGCCTTCCTCCCCAAGTTCTACGGAGTAGAAGAATCGCTTCGCCGGGTTTTCTTCATCCTTTGATCGTCTTCTTCCTCGAGAGGCGTAGCTTGGGCCAACATCTGGGTGGTAAATGGCAAAAAAAAGGACTTTTTAAGTTAAATTTGTCAATTTTTAGGGGTAATACACAAACATTTCTCATCCTGTGTGTGTGTGTGGGGGGGGGGCGCCCCCCTGATATACAGATAGCTCCGCCCCTAGGACGTGACATACACAACGACCACCCGCGGGAGATCTTCAATTCCATCGACGACGGGCTTCCTCGAGCATGAATGACTACATCAGCACCCCAAGGTGAGCCCTTCATCTGATTCCTTCTCCCATTGGTTGATTCCCTTCTCTGTATCGTGCTCGCCGTCCTTTCTTGACCTCGGCCACCATGAACATGGCCTGATCAAGTTTTCACAATATTTGCCACATAGTTTAGAGACAGCTACAACATTGTTTACACACACTTACCAAATTGTTAAAAAGAATTGTCATGTTGCATGAAAGCTGCTACCATATTATCAAGCACTATTATCAAGCTTTGTAATATAATTGCATTTTTAGGTAGCTACCAGGTTGTTTGTACACACTTACAATATTTTGTTTAAAAATATTACGTGATATTTTGTTAGTAATAATAATAATTGCCTACTTTTACAACTTCATCCAAATTATTTGTACACCATTATCAACTTTTCTAACATGATTACTCGGCCAAATTATCTGTACATCATTATCAGGTTTTCGAATACAATTACCATGTTTTTTTAAGTAGCAATCAGGTTGTTTATATACACTTTATCAGATTTTTTAATACAATAATTGCCCACTTTTCTGAATACATCTACCAAATTATTCGACACTGTTGTTAGGTTTTATAATATAATTACCGGGGTTTTATGTAGCTATCAGTTTGTTTATACGGACTTATCATATTTTTTAATATAATTGTCTAGTTTCCCGAATACATCTACCAAATTATGTGTGCACTTGATACGTCTCAAACGTATCTATAATTTCTGATGTTCCATGTTGATATTATGCCAATCGATACATGTTTTATATACACTTCATATCATTTTTATACATTTTCCGGGACTAACCTATTAACAAGATGTCACAGTGCTAGTTCCTGTTTTCTGCTGTTTTTGTATTTCAAAAAAGTTGTTTTAGAAATATTCTCAGAATTGGACAAAACAAAGGCAGAAGTACCTATTTTTCTATCATGTACACGGACTCCAGAGGGGAGAAGCAGGAGGGCCGTGGGCCGGCCACGCCAGGGCACGGCGTGGCCCCCCTCTCTGCCGCGCCGTGGGGTGGCGTGGGGCCCATGAGCCTCTCCAGACGTCGCCCTTTCGTCTATTTATTCATCTCCTCGGGAAAACCCTAGAAACCCGAGCCTTCATCCACGAAAAGTTCCAGAGACGCCGCTGTCGTCAACCCTAGCTCGGGGGAGGGTTCAGAATCTCTTCCCGGCACCGTGCCGAAGAGGGGAATCATCACCGAAGGGCTCTACATCATCATGCTTGCCTCCGGAGTGATGCGTGAGTAGTTCATCCTTGGACTATGGGTCCATGGCAGTAGCTAGTTGGTATTCTCTTCACTTTGTGCTATCATGTTTAGATCTTGTGAGCTGCATATCATGATCAAGATCATATTACTGTAATGCTACATGTTGTGTTTGCTGGGATCCGATGAATATTGAATACTATGTCAAGTTGATTATCAATATATGTTATATGTTATTCATGATCTTGCATGCTCTCCGTTGCTAGTAGATATTTTGGCCAAGTAAATGCTTGTGACTCCAAGAGGGAGTATTTATGCTAGATAGTGGGTTCAGTCTCCATTTAATCTAGAGGAGTGACGGCAACCTCTAAGGTTGTGAATGTGTTGTTCCACTCGGGGAAACCTAATGATGCTTTGTCTAAGGATAAATGTGTTGTTTACATTATGCACTTTGCTTATTGCAATAATCTGTTGCTTGCAACTTAATACCAACGGGGAACTCGGATGACTACCTGGAGGTGGATTATTAGCCATAGATGTTGTTGGATAACTGTGTATGTATCTTGTTGTAATGCCCGCATGCATATCATAGTAGTCATCATGTCATATTATTGCATTGTCATGCACTCAGTATTTTGTCAATTGCCCAGCTGTAATTTGTTAACCCAACTAGTTATCTTTTATGGAGAGACACCACTAGTGAACTGTGGACCCTAGTCCATTCTTTTACATCTGATAAATACAACCTACTGCAATCATTCTTCTTTTACATTCTCTACATTCAATCATCATTTTCCACACCATATGGTTGATGACCCACAAGTATAGGGGGTGTATTGTAGTACTTTCGATAAATAAGAGTGTCGAACCCAACGAGGAGCAGAAGGTGTTGACAAGCAGTTTCGATGAAGGGTTCACTGTAAATACTCACAGACAAGTTTTTAGGGGTTTTTGATATGGCAGATAAATAAAATACAAGTAAGTAAAATGCAATAATAATAATTGCAGCGAGTGGCCCAATCCTTTCTACAGCAAAGGACAAGCCGGTTGGTTTACTTATGATGACCAAACGTTCTTGAGGACACACGGGAATTTAGTCTAGTGCTTTCGCTTCATATAGTTGATTAATCTTCATTGTTTTGATAAGTGTTGTGTGGGTGAACCTATGCTAATGCACCGCCCTTCCTAGGACTAATACATACTTGTGATTATACCCCTTGCAAGCATCCGCAAATACAAGAAAGTAATTAAGATAAATCTAACCACAGCCTTAAACTCTGAGATCCTGCTATCCCTCATGCATCGATATACCAACGGGGGTTCAGGTTGCTGTCACTCCGGCAACCCCACAATTAGCAAACGAATACACAATGCATTCCCCTAGGCCCATAAAGGTGAAGTGTCATGTAGTCGACGTTCACATGACACCACTAGAAGAATAACACCACAACTTAAATATCAAACCATTAAATATTACTCAACATAATTCACTACTAACATTTAGACTTCTCCCATGTCCTCAAGAACTAAACGAACTACTCACAAGACATCATATAGATCATGATCAGAGGTGATATAATGATGAATAACAATCTGGACATAAACCTTAATTCAACGGTTTCACTCAATAGCATCAACCACAAGGAGTAATTAACACCGGGAAAGTTTCCCCTATGAAATACACAAGATTCAACCCTAGATGTTACAGCGGAACGGAGTGGAGCGGTGGAGATGATGGTGTCGGCGGTGGAGATGATGGTGATGATGATCCCAATGAAGTCCAGCTCGATGACGGTGACGATGGCGATGATTTCCCCCTCCGGAGGGAATTTCCCCGGCAGATTTCTCCCTGCCGGAGAGCTTTTCTCTCTCTGGTGTTTTCCGCCTCGTGGAGGCGGCGGAATATTTCCTCGACGCTCTATCAGGTCTTAGGGTTTCTGCAGGATGAAGTACGCGAAGGGGCACGGCTGAGGTGGGCCAGGGCTCCTCCCCACATGGCGGCGCGCCAGCCTAGGGGGCCGCGCCATGGGGTGGGGAGGGCCCATGGTGGCCCACCTTGGCCTCCCCTTTTGGCTCCCTCCGTCATCTGACAAAATAGAGCTTCTGTATATTTTCCTTGAATTGTTGATCTCCAGAAATATTGTATCCTGACGATGCTTTTTCCAGCAGAATCCTGACTCCGGTGAATAATCCTCCAATAATCATGAAACATGCAAAATAGGTAAAATAACATAAGTATCATCTCTAAATATGAAATATATCAATGAATAACAGTAAATTATGATATAAAATAGTGATGCAAAATGGACGTATCAACTCCCCCAAGCTTAGACCTCGCTTGTCCCCAAGCGAAAACTGAGCTCAGTAAACAAGACCACATGTTTATGGAGTGAAGTGTCGATAAATAAAATACGGACAAGAAGCATCACATTTATTAACACACAAGTCATTTAGATAACAACTTCCTCTCATATAACTTAACTTGAAACAAGTAAAGGGAAATCACAAATAAAGGTGCATAGAGGAAACTTTGTTCTTGGTCAGAGAACAATTAACAGATTGTACTTATCTTTCGATCAGAGTCTTTATATTAGAGCTTATATTGCAGAACTTGCATGCTCAACTATAACAGTCTCCTTACAGTCATTGATAACTTTCAAAGTTGCATTCATTCAGATAAAAGATTGTGCTAAACAAGGAAGGATAAAAGACATGATTGCAAGTAATAACATATAGATGATTGAATCACAACAACTCAAATGCTTGCTTGAGATAGAGGGGAATAGGTTTACTGACTCAACATGAAAGTAAAAGATAGGCCCTTCGCAGAGGGAAGCAGGGATTAAATCATGTGCTAGAGCTTTTTATGTTTTGAAATCATATAGAATAAAAATATATGTTTGAGCTATGTATGTCGTTGTCAACGAATCGCAGTAAAGAAAACACTATCCCCTTGTCAACCAGACTTTCAAGAGCGGCTCCCATGAAGGACGTCATTTCTACCCAAGGGTAGATCATCCCTCTTCTCTTTTGTTTACACATGCATATTTATAAATTGGTATGACACTCCTCCCCACCTTTGCTTACACAAGCCATGGCTAACCGAATCCTCGGGTGCCTTCCAACAATCACATACCATGGAGGAGTGCCTATTTGATAGTTTAACATTTGGTTTTGCTTCTGATAAATCATTGGCAAGCATGTGAAGAGAATTAAAAGGTGAAAAGCTTAATTAATTCGGGGCTGGGCACCCCAATTGCCAGCTCTTTTTGCAAGTTATGATAAGCGGATGTATATGCCACTAGTCCAAAGGTGAAAGTCTGTCTGACAAGAGTGATAGAGAAACTCTACATAACCCTCATGAGCTAATAAACAGTGACACAAAATAAGGAGTAATAAGGTTTTGAATAATTTAAAGGTAGCACATGAAGTATTTACTTGGAGTGGCGCAAAATACCACATAATAGGTAGTTATGGTGGACACAAATGGCATGGGTTTTGGCTCAAGGTTTTGGATGCACGAGAAGTTCCCTCTCAGTACAGGTTTTTGGCTAGCAAGGCTAGGTAGCAAGCATAAGAGTTGAGGGATACAAACAAATATACATGTAGTAAAAACAATCATGCAATCTTCCTTGGAAGCACAAATAATTTTAACTTGAGAATACTAAGCTTATTAGCCAACAAGAAAGAAAGATAATGAAATAATATATCTACATGCACTTCCCTCTTTTCTACTTAAGCCTCAAAGTATTGTTGCTACTGACCAATGCTAAGTTTGCCAAAACCAAATAGATTCACTAAATACTCCCAAAGTGATGCCAATACTAACAACAAGATCATTCATATGACAGAAATTGCAAACTAAAATAAGAAGTGCAGAAAGTAAATGATGAAACTTCTCATTAATATTCCATAACGGCAACTCACACCAAGGGATACATAGATAACCAACTAAAGGAGAGATACTTCCACACTGCAAACCATCCTATATGATAACTTCTCTACTCATGATATGACTTGATTGAAAGGTAAAAAGGTAAAAGATAATGATGTGATACCGCGGCACTCCCCCAAGCTTGGAACAAGCCAAGGGGATGCCAATACCAATGATGAATTACTCCTTCGGTGGTGGTGGTGAATTCTTGATAAGCTTATCAACCAGCTCCTTCAGTTCATCAATCTTGTAGGTGAGAATGCGAATCAGCTCCGAGTTGTGCTCAATGCGGTTCATGAATTTGTCAGACTGTGAGTCCCAGCTCTTGGAGTTGTTTCCCCACTCTCAGCTTCAGATTTCATCTTTCCTGCATTGTTAGAACGATCCATATTCCAACCACTGGCAACTCTGCCTCAGGAATCCTTTCAATTTGACTCTTATGAATTAGAGTGGAAGGGGTTATTGATGCCTGGAGAAGACGTCCTTGGAGCTAGGAAGAGACGTGGAACCTTTCCTCCGGTTCATCCGCGCGCCTCTCTTGAGGTTGAACGGATTTGCCACCACCCCGATGCTTGCGACGGTGGCGCGCGGGTATACGCGCGGATCTTCCTCCACTTCACCTTCATCTTCACTCTTGACTTCTTCCTCCAGCTTGGGGTCTTGAGGATCATCTTCCAAAGGCCCTTGCCCTTGTTGTTGTTGTTGGAGACCATGGCGCTTCTAAAACTGAGAGCAATCCTGGCAGAAACAGCTCGAAACAAAACATATACGGACCTCGGGGGATCCGGGGGATTATATAGCAAAAAGTTTTACGACAAAAGGAAGGTACGGGAGAGAAACCGGGTCGGAGAAGGGCTCCGAGGCCCTCCCCATATGGCGGCGCGGCCAGGGGTGGGCCCGCGCCACAGGTGGGGAGGTGCCCTCGGGCACCTTTTCCTACCCGTTTCGATCTCGTAATTTTCCATATTAAATAAAAATAACAAAAATATCATTTAGAAAGTTAAACGCGAACTTTTTCTTACCAAAACTGTTACCTATTCGAAACAGACTCTGCAGTCCCACCAATTTGATTTTAATAAAAGTTTCCGGAGTTACCACTCGAATAACATCAACATCTTCATTATAAGAATCTCCAGAAATATAATGTTTGAGTCTTTGCCCATTCACCACTTGTGTAGCATTATCTTTCAGTGAAGCAATCTTTATTGCACCTGAACGATACACCTCCACAATGACAAAAGGTCCTTCCCATTTTGAGAGTAATTTTCCTGCAAAAAATCTGAGACGAGACCGATACAATAGAACTTTCTCACCAACATTAAACTCTCTTTTAATAATTCTTCTATCATGCCATTTCTTAACTTTCTCCTTAAAAGTCTAGCATTTTCATAAGCTTCACTTCTCCATTCATCTAAAGAACTTAATTGGAGTAACCTTTTCTTACCGGCAAGTTTAAAATCTTTATTAAGTTCTCTCACAGCCCAATAAGCTTTGTGCTCTAATTCTAAAGGCAATGACAAGCTTTTCCATAAACCATTTTATAAGGAGACATACCCATAGGATTTTTATAAGCAGTTCTATAAGCCCACAAAGCATCCTTCAACTTACTAGCCCAATTTTTTCTAGATTTATTAACAGTCTTTTGCAAGATAGATTTAATTTCTCTATTTGATAATTCTACTTGCCCACTAGTTTGAGGATGATAAGCTGAAGCAATTCTATGATTAACACCATATTTAGCAAGGGTCTTTCTAAAACCACCATGAATAAAATGAGAACCTCCATCAGTCATAAGATATCTAGGTACTCCAAACCTAGGGAAAATAACATCTAAAAGCATTTTTAAAGAGGTCTCACCATCAGCACTTTTTGTAGGTATGGCTTCTACCCACTTAGTAACATAATCAACAGCAACAAGTATATGAGTGTTACCTTCTGAAGAAGGGAAAGGACCCATGAAGTCGAATCCCCAACAATCAAATGGTTCAATAACAAGAGTATAATTCATAGGCATTTCATTGCGTCTAGAGATATTACCAACTCTTTGACATTCATCACAAGATAAAATAAACTTCTTGCATCTTTAAAGAGAGTTGGCCAATAAAAACCTGATTGTAGAACTTTTGTGCAGTTCTATCTCCGCGTGATGTCCTCCATAAGCACTACCATGACATTTTCTCAATATCTCTTGTTGTTCATATTCGGGACACATCTTCGCATAATACCATCCACTCCTTCTTTATATAAGTGTGGGTCATCCCAAAAATAATGCCTCAAGTCATAAAAGAATTTCCTTCTTTGCTGAGCTGAAAAGGTTGGAGGCAAGTACTTGGAAACAATAAAGTTAGCATAATCAGCATACCAAGGACTATCTCGCGAGCTCACCTTTATTGCAGCCAATTGTTCATTTGGAAAACTATCATTAACAGGTATGGGATCATAAGCAATATTTTCCAATCTAGACAAATTATCAGCAACAGGATTATCAGCACCTTTCCTATCTACAATATGCAAATCGAATTCTTGTAAAAGAGCACCCATCTAATAAGCCTTGGCTTAGCGTCTTTCTTTTCCATAAGGTACCTAATGCAGCATGATCAGTATGAATAGTGACTTTTGAATCAACAATATAAGGTCTAAACTTGTCACAAGCAAAAACTACAGCTAAGAACTCTTTTTCAGTAGTAGCATAATTTCTTTGAGCAGTATCAAGAGTTTACTAGCATAATGAATAACATTCAACTTTTATCTACTCGCTGTCCAAGAACAGCACCTACAGCAAAATCACTAGCATCACACATAATTTCAAAAGGTAAATTCCAATCAGGTGGTTCACTACAGGAGCAGTAATTAAAGCCTTTTTCAAAGTTTCAAAAGCTTCCTTACAATCATCATCAAAAACAAAAGGTACATCTTTTTGAAGAAGATTAGTAAGAGGCTTTGAAATTTTAGAGAAATCTTTAATAAACCTTCTATAGAAACCAGCATGACCAAGAATACTACGAATACCTTTACATCCCTGGGATAGGGCATTTTCTCAATTGCTTCAACTTTAGCTCTATCAACTTCAATACCTCTTTCAGAAATTTTATGTCCCAGAACAATTCCTTCATTAACCATAAAGTGGCATTTCTCCCAATTAAGAACAAGGTTAGTTTCTTCACATCTCTGCAAAACTTTATCAAGGTTTCGCAAACATTATCAAAAGAATTCCCATAGACGGAAAAATCGTCCATGAATACCTCTACAATCTTTTCACAAAAGCCATGAAAAATAGCAGACATGCATCTTTGAAAAGTAGCAGGAGCATTACATAAACCGAAAGGCATACGCCTATAAGCATAAGTTCCATAAGGACAAGTGAAAGTAGTTTTCTCTTGATCTTTAGCTCTAACAGCAATTTGTGAAAACCCAGAATAACCATCAAGAAAGCAAAAATGAGTATTCTTAGATAACCTTTCTAACATTTGATCAATGAAAGGTAAAGGGTAATGATCTTTCTTAGTAACTTTATTAACTTTCCGAAAATCAATGCACATTCTATATCCTACAACTACTCTTTGAGGGATGAGCTCATCATTATCATTTGGTACAACAGTAATTCCTCCTTTCTTAGGAACACAATGCACAGGACTTACCCATTTACTATCAGCAATAGGATATATAATACCAGCTTCAAGAGTTTTAATACCTCATTTCTTACCACATCCTTCATTTTAGGAATTAGACGACGTTGATGTTCAACAACAGGCTTTGCATCATCTTCCATATTGATGGCGTGTTGGCAAATAGAGGGAGAAATCCCTTTAAATCATCAAGAGTGTATCCAATAGCTCCTCGGTGTTTCCTCAATATTTCCAATAATCTTTCTTCTTCAAAACCTGAAAGCTTAGAACTAATAATAACAGGATATGTTTTCTTATCATCAATATAAGCATATTTAAGATTATCAGGTAAAGGTTTCAAATCGAAAACAGGATCTCCTTTGGTGGTGGTGTGGTACCTAAATCTTCAACAGGTAAATTATGTTTAAGAATAGGTTGACGAAAGAAAATTTCGTCAAGCTCATTCCTTTCTTCCCTAAAGACTTCACTCTCGTGATCCTCCAATGTTGCTGCAAAGGATCATTAGGAGCAAGAGCAATAGATGCAAGCTGTTCAACTCTAAAATCCTCATTAGGCAATTCGGTTTCATAAGGAGTTTTAGCAAATTTAGAGAAATTAAACTCATAAGATTCACCAGCAAATTTAGTCAAATTTTCTCTTTCTTACAATCTATAATAGCACCACAAGTATTCAAGAAGGTCTACCAAAAATGATAGGACAAGTTTTACTAGCAGCAGAACCAAGTACCAAAAAGTCAGCAGGATATTTAATCTTACCACATAAAACTTCCACATCTCGAACAATACCAATAGGAGAGATAGTTTCTCTATTAGCTAGCCGAATAACCACATCAATCTCTTCAAGTTCACAAGAACCAATTTCATGCATAATTTCCCTGTAAAGCTCATAAGGAATAGCACTGGAACTTGCACCAATATCACATAAACCATAATAGCAATGATCACCTATTCTAACAGAAAGCACAGGAACACTAGTTTCCTAGATTTACTAGGATGTGAAACAATATTAGAAGCATCTTCACAGAAGATGATGTGCCCATCTTCTACACTTTCAGTTACAAGGTCTTTAATTATCGCTACAGCAGGTTCAACAGTTATTTGCTCATCAGGTTCTATAGGTTTCTTTGCACTTTTGTTAACCACACTAGTTATAACAGAATGTTCCTTCACTTTAGCAGGAAAAGGAATTTTTTCAATATAAGCTTCAGGAAGATGTGATCAACAGTTTTAACTTCAATATTTCTACCTATAGGCAAATCAGTTTTATCTTTATAAGGTTCATGATATTTATTAAAACTCTTCTTAGGCAATTCGAAATGAGAGGCAAAAGCTTTATAAAAATTTGCAACAACTTGAGAGTCAAGACCATAAGCAGCACTCATATTTCGAAATTTATCAGTATCCATAAAAGTTTTAATGCATTCATAATCATACTTTATACCTGACTCTCTACCTTTGTCGTTCTCCCATCCTTCAGTGTTCTCCTGAATCCGGTCAAGAAGGTCCCATTTAAACTCTTCTTTGTTGCGTGAATGATCCAGAACAAGCAGTATCTAGCAAGGTTTTATCTTGAAAAGAGAGTCTTGCATAGAAATTATCAATAATGACATTACCAGGAAGCTCATGAATGGGGCATTTGAGCATTAATGACTTCAATCTCCCCCACGCTTGGGCAATACTCTCTCCATCATGAGGCCAGAAGTTATATATGCGGTTTCGATCTTTGTGAATTTCACTTGGAGGATAGAATTTAGAATAAAATAGAGGCATAATTTCCTTCCAACCAAGAGAACGCCCATTCTTCAGCAGTTTATACCAATGTGCCGCTTTACCAGACAGCGACAAAGAGAATAGTTTCTTCTTAACTTCATCCATAGAAATACCTGCACACTTGAACAACTCGCATAATTCATGTAAAAACAGCAAATGATCTCCAGGATGGACAGTTCCATCCCCTCATAGCGGTTATTCGTAACACGTTCAATAATTTTCATAGGTATTTTATATGGAATTACCTGCTCAGCTGGCGCCTCATCTACTACCTTTGCAGTAGTAGTAGATTTTCCAAATAGGAATTCAAGAGAAGACCTCTCCATAATGAAATATAGCAGCAGGCAGAAATAAAAACAGCACGTACAGTAGATGTTTCCTTACCAATTCCACTTACCAATAGCGCTTCACTCCCCGGCAACGGCGCCAGAAAATAGTCTTGATGACCCACAAGTATAGGGGGTGTATCGTAGTACTTTCGATAAATAAGAGTGTCGAACCCAACGAGGAGCAGAAGGTGTTGACAAGCAGTTTCGATGAAGGATTCACTGTAAATACTCACAGACAAGTTTTTAGGGTTTTTGATATAGCAGATAAATAAAATACAAGTAAGTAAAATGCAGTAATAATAATTGCAGCGAGTGGCCCAATCCTTTCTACAGCAAAGGACAAGCCGGTTGGTTTACTTATGATGACCAAACGTTCTTGAGGACACACGGGAATTTAGTCTAGTGCTTTCGCTTCATATAGTTGATTAATCTTCATTGTTTTGATAAGTGTTGTGTGGGTGAACCTATGCTAATGCACCGCCCTTCCTAGGACTAATACATACTTGTGATTATACCCCTGCAAGCATCCGCAAATACAAGAAAGTAATTAAGATAAATCTAACCACAGCCTTAAACTCTGAGATCCTGCTATCCCTCATGCATCGATATACCAACGGGGGTTCAGGTTGCTGTCACTCCGGCAACCCCACAATTAGCAAACGAATACACAATGCATTCCCCTAGGCCCATAAAGGTGAAGTGTCATGTAGTCGACGTTCACATGACACCACTAGAAGAATAACACCACAACTTAAATATCAAACCATTAAATATTACTCAACATAATTCACTACTAACATTTAGACTTCTCCCATGTCCTCAAGAACTAAACGAACTACTCACAAGACATCATATAGATCATGATCAGAGGTGATATAATGATGAATAACAATCTGGACATAAACCTTAATTCAACGGTTTCACTCAATAGCATCAACCACAAGGAGTAATTAACACCGGGAAAGTTTCCCCTATGAAATACACAAGATTCAACCCTAGATGTTACAGCGGAACGGAGTGGAGCGGTGGAGATGACGGTGTCGGCGGTGGAGATGATGGTGATGATGATCCCAATGAAGTCCAGCTCGATGACGGTGACGATGGCGACGATTTCCCCCCTCCGGGAGGAATTTCCCCGGCAGATTTCTCCTGCCGGAGAGCTTTTCTCTCTCTGGTGTTTTCCGCCTCGTGGAGGCGGCGGAATATTTCCTCGACGCTCTATCAGGTCTTAGGGTTTCTGGAGGATGAAGTACGCGAAGGGGCACGGCTGAGGTGGGCCAGGGCTCCCTCCCCACATGGCGGCGCGCCAGCCTAGGGGGCGCGCCATGGGGTGGGGAGGGCCCATGGTGGCCCACCTTGGCCTCCCCTTTTGGCTCCCTCCGTCATCTGACAAAATAGCAGCTTCTATATTTTCCTTGAATTGTTGATCTCCAGAAATATTGTATCTGACGATGCTTTTTCCAGCAGAATCCTGACTCCGGTGAATAATCCTCCAATAATCATGAAACATGCAAAATAGGTAAAATAACATAAGTATCATCTCTAAATATGAAATATATCAATGAATAACAGTATTTATGATATAAAATAGTGATGCAAAATGGACGTATCAACGGTTAACTCTTTGTTTTCATCAAGACCGGTGAGATTGACAACCTCACTGTATCGTTCGGGCAAACTATTTTGATTGTGTTGTGACAGGTTCCATGTCAGGTGCTGGTCTCTCTGGTGTTGCGCCACATTACACTCCTCCACCGACAACCTTCAGAAGTGTTTCTACTCCTACTGGATTGATAACCTTCGTTTCCTACTGAGGAAAACTTGCTACTACATTAGATCATACTTTTCTCTTGGGGTCTCCCAACGAACGTGTGCTTTACGCGTATCAGCAGTCTTATCAGATTTTCTAATACCATCACCGATTTTTCTGAAGTAGCTATCAGGTTATACACAATTTGTAAAAGCAGCTACACGAATTATCCATAGCCGTTATATAGGGCTGAACGGAGGATCAAGAACAAACCGTTATAATAACTCGTTTTGTAATATCCATTCACCCGACAATATAAAATGCTTTGTGTCAGCCTATCAAGTCTTTGAACGTTTTCAAATTTATTGACACCATCCGGTACAACCTCTAGTTATTTAGTGGTTGAAATGAAGTTTTATGGGTTAATAAACTGTTTCAGAGACTATACATGACCCAGACACGGATGTACTAGTTGTAAAAAGTATCATGCACTCTAGCGTGGTAGCAGAATGTTGTCTTTTTTTTCGGGAATCTCCACGCATCGCACCGAACAAAGTAACAAAATTATCATACAATACTACTGCAAATGGGGAAAATAGAAATTTTATCCAAATTTTGCCAAATTTCAAGGGGTAATACACAAAAATTTCTCAGCCTATAGGGGGAGGGACGTCGATGTTCACGACGACCACTAGCGGGAGATCTTCAATTCCGGTGACGACGGGCTTCCCTGAGCACGAACGACTACATCAGCGCCCCAAGGTGAGCATTCATCGATTCCTTTTCCCTCCCATCCGTTCCTTCTCCATATCGTGCTCGCCGTCCGTTCTTGACGTCGACCACCATTAACCGAGCCCGATCAAGTTTTCACAATATTTGCCACATAGTTTTGAGACAACTACCACAATATTTTCAAGACTCGATCTGCCAACTCATTTTTTCATAGGTACTTATAGGGGTAGGAAAAGCGTGTGTCCGTTCATAAGATGAATATGTGCGCGTATATGCAAGCGTTTACTTATGTACTATGTTTCACAATTAAAATTCATCCCTTCGGTCAAGGCATAATTAAGCATGACCAAAAACGTAACTTAAAATGAAAGTTGGACTTGAAAAAGTCGTGGCAGTATGGAGTGAACAGGTATATTGTGGACTTAAAAAGGACTATAGATGCAGCTGTTTTAATCAATGTCAAATATTTTAAACTTTTGGAAGTCATAAATTGGTTATCAACTAAATATTTATGAGTTTTTTTTGTGTGGATGTACACTAGTATGTATTGATGAATTTAGAAGCATCAATACACTCAGACAAAATTATATAGTTAACAAATTGAATATCCATGAAAGTTATCAAATTAAATATGAACTCATTGTTATGTGAATTTTTGGGACATTTTACAGTTTCCTATGATATGTTTAGTGTGTCACAACTATTTGTTTAAATAATAAGCAGAAAAAAATTGAAAATTAAAATTAATGGTACATACAGAAAGAAGTCTATTATAGTGCATCCACTCTTTTTCATAATTTGTACACGAATATATTTACTTTTTATGAAATTTTCAAGTTTGATACATTTTTTTTGCATCAATTGGAGCATTAAAAATGGTGGTCGAGCTGTCTGTTTTGCTGTCAAGATTGTTAAAAAGTTGATTATATAATCAAGTGGTGAAAACTGCAATGAATTAGACTACCGCTTGTTGGAAACGGTAAGAACCCGTCAAGGTGGTTGTTTGTGCAACACATGAAGCGGGAGGTGGTGGAACATATAATTTCCTTAGCACACATCTAACATAATTAAGTATTCCAATGTAATATTCTACGCCGCACAATAGAAACAACGTACATTACTACAAGAACTCCATGGCATGGCTACCACGTCAATTGTGACCGAGAATCTTACACCTACTAGGATGCATGGCTACGTACCATGCCGTCAAACATAAATAGTATCCCCTTTGTTAAATGATGTTTTGAACATTCGGTATACAAATTAAATATGGAATGAAATAAGCAGATAATTCAATCCAAAATACGTTAATTAGATACGTATGAATCAGGAAAAAGCTAAAAGGAGGTACTAGACGCCGCTGACGTGAACACCACCTACAATCTCTACAAATACTCGATAGCAACAACCCTAGGTAACTATCAAGAGCACTGTAATCGTATATTAGGCACTGCTAAGCACAAGTACGTACACAGTGCATACGTATAGAAGGAGTACCTGGTTTGTCTCGGAGGCGGGGCCGAAGAAGATGGGCCTGCCGTAGGCGAGGAGGCAGAGGCCGTGGAAGAGGCCGTACACTTCGGTGCTGGGCTGGTGCACGGCGGCGACAACTGTCATCCCTTCCACGCGCGCGAGCCGCGCGATTCGGCTGACGACGTGGTAGGAGGCAGCGCTGTCGAGGCCGCTGGTGGGCTCGTCGAGGAACAGCAGCGCCGGCCGTGTCAGGATCTCCATGCAGATGCTGACGCGCCGCCTCTGCCCGCCGCTGATCCCCTTGTGCATCCACCCGCCGATGCGCGTGTCCGCGGCGCTTTCCAGCCCCATCTCCCGCAACATCTCCTCGGCGCGGTCGCGCTTCGCGGCGGTGGACATGGAGCTCGGCAGCTGCAGCTGCGCCGAGTAGCGCACAGTCTCGCGCACCGTCAGCGTGGTCATCAGCACGTCGTCCTGGGTCACGTACGCTGATGTTCCGTAGGATAGCTTCTGCCTCCGGCCATTGATCAGGATGTCTCCCTTCTGGCTAATGTTGGAGCCTAGCCTCCCTGTGTATCACGGAAACTCGTACGAATTAGTTTATTCTTGGTCTCTTCGTCACCAACAGAAATAGAAGAACAATATCTAGCTACTGATCATGTCTTCGCTAGCGAATATCTTCCGAGTAGTTTATCACGAAAGCTTAAGCGTGTACCTGCTAAAGCATCCAGAAGAGTGGATTTGCCGCAGCCTGAAGGCCCCATGAGGGCGAGGACCTCGCCGGGGCGCGCGTACCCATTGACGCCGCAGAGGATGGGGACGCGGCCGGACTTGCCGCCTTCCGCCGACACCCACAGGTCCTCCCACGACAGCACCACGCCCTGGTCCACCCGGCGAATGGCGCCCGCGGCGGCGCCGTTCTCCACGCTGATCTTCAGCTCCTGATCCGACGCCATGATCGAATGCTTAGCCGACTCGATCGTGCGAGCCTACTTGCGTAGGAGTTAGCGATCGACCGCGTGGGGGTGATGAGAGTGGTGAAGAAAAGGCTGGGCGAGCTGGGGTGCTTAAATAGAGGGAGGATGAGCTGGTTTTGAGTGTATCATTTTACTTAATTCGGATTCAAATCACAAGTCGGTTTAGTTTAGTTTCCTTGAAGGTCTCTTTGAACGCAGGAGCGGGTCAAGGGGAGAAGGGGATCTCTCCTTCCATCTGGGTTGTCATGTAACATATTTTTCCGAACGGAGGGAGTACGTATGGATTTTAACTTGCATTTTTTTGTAAAGTGGTGTTTAACTAATTTTTTGCGGACAAATAATATTGTTGTGACAGGTTCAAGTATACCGGCAACTCGTGTTTAGGTATTTTTCTGGCATTGACTGGGGGGCTACAGAACGTGTCCTGGGCTCTTTTTTTTTACCGGGGAAAGGCAGGTAGAATTATAGCAAGGTCCTTACAGAACAGTCCAGAAAAAACAAGGAAAATACATCCAGGTCCTTCTGGACCTCAACTCTACCGACGACCTGCGGTACTCGCCGACGACGCGCCGCCGCACCTGCTCCGCAAACGCCTTGGAACGGACGCAGCCCCTCTGCGGCCGGGAAGCCGCCGACCCTCCAACCTCCATCCAGCAGCGCCAGCTTCGTCGCCTTGCTCCAAACCACCTGCAAATCCAACTTATTTAGCACCCGGAGCCGCCGCACCTCGGACTCCGGTGAGGGGGAGCCCCGCTCAGCAGCTCCAAGGAACCACGAGCAGGGACAGGACTGGCGACCCACGGAGAAGACCACCGGGCCTTCACGTCGAAGAGGACGGTCGCCGACCTGCAGAGGAACGGCAGGAGCTCTGCCTTATTTCATTCTAGAAGGGGGGAACAAACACATACAACACTCGAACAGCCCATAGGCGTGCCAACACAAACTCACACTCACAACCGTGAGCACCACACTGGGCTCTTGGCGAGCGCATAGTATCAGTGTCGTCCTTCGTGTTTGTTTAAAATTTGACACCAATCACAGGTCCAGGGGGGGGGGGGGGGGGGGGGGGGGGGGGTAATCGGGCCACAACGACCAGCTCTACAGTATAATCAATTTGAAAGCCCACTAGTCACGTTGTGTGCAAGCCAGCGAGCGAGAGTTGTTCGTTTCCACGCAGCCGCACGTTCTCGATGCTGAGCTCGGATTTGGACGACCATCGTGCCGCCGCGACGGTTTACACGATGCTCCAAAATGACGTCGCCGTCGCAGCGTCATTGTGGCTGCCATGGACAAACGCAAAGGTGATCCATGTTCGCGTATCTTCACTTCTTCAGTGTCTCGTCGGCTCCTAGCTAGCTACTCGCCGGCGTGTCTGGCTAGATAGGTATCCTACTTGGGGCCTTGGGTGTGTATGCAGGTTCAACACCTTTGCACCATTTGTGGAATCTCTTTCGTGCCCTCCTATGTCCTATCGCAACCATATATGTCGTTTGTTTAGTCACAAAATTTAACCTCAGCTAACGATGTGTGGTCTGAAAGCTTCATGTCCACAGAGAAATTTTAACAAAGAGGAAAAATCATGACCGGGGGGGCATTTCAAAAGATGATGTAGGATGTGTTCTAGGTCCGTCGTCTTCTATAGAACCAGTCAGACATGTTTCTACCTTTCTTTGCGAATTGGATTATGTCTCCCAGCGAGGATTCCAACTCGATTGCAACGTCCTAGGAGTGAGATTGAAAGGCATATCTTGGGCAATGATCTATTGTAATGTTTGTTTTAGCAGATGTCGTGTGAGGCCTTGCCGTGGGCGATAGGTTGCAATGGCCTGCTTGAAATTTTTCTATCAACACAACTGGTGTAGATCTCTTGCACATTGTCGAGAAAAAAGATTTCTAAAGTGTTCCGCAGAATCATCCGTGAGAAAGAGGGAGACAAGTACACGCATCGCCGCATCGGTTTTTCAATGGCAATAATCAGCATGCCATAAGCTCACAACATCTTTCCAATTTCTAATTAGTACTCTCTCCGTTCCATAATATAAGATGTTTTAGGTGCTACACATGTTGTCTAGATTCATACAAAAAAGAGTGTACATGTATACTAAAACATGTCTACATACATATGTGTGCATGTGAATTTGGCAAAAAACTAAAACATCTTATATTGTGGAACGGGGGAGTAGCTGGCAAAGCTGTAGAATGGCCATCGATTGGCCCACTTAACACGCTTCTGAGTTATTTAAATGTGTAGCACTATCACCTAATTAATAAATATCCAAGTTCAATCCCATTGTTATATTAAGAAGCCAAAGAAACCGAATGATTCCTAGTTTAGCCAGCTCCCCAAAGGTAAAAAGGATTTCGTAAGTTAGCCAGCTCCCCAAAGGGGGCTAGCTGAATCTTCCAAACATAGTTTAAAGAAGGCTGCATGAACCATTCAAAAAAAATTGTTGCATGATAGCCGTCTTGATTATAGACCAAGATTTTTCTAAAGAGCAAAATCTAGCCTTTTTTGTTATGAAAATAACACTACAAAGTTTAAAAAATTGTAAAAGAAACAGTCTACATGTTTTTTTTTGACATTTACATTCTACATGTTCGTACGATGTATTTTACCAATGTGCAATTATCAACTTGAAACACCTTGTATTTTGATCCATAAAAAAGAGACAAAATTGACAAATTTCGGAGGGTTTAAATTTGGCATTGTTCACTACTTCTGATTTATACTTTTTCATTATTTATGGAATCTAAAATACAAAGTATGTTGTATTGTTAACGTGCATAAGTCGCGTACCCCTTCGCCGAGAGAGACACGCGAGGACGATTAGGAATTCTTTGCCTTCCGTCGGCGTGGCCACAACTCGGTCTCGCTCTTGTGGCCTTCAGGCCATTAAGGCGGGGTGGATCTCAGGCCCCATCGGAGGGCACCGTTCGCCTGGTTTTAGGGTTAAATTTTGGTGGGGTGGCGCTCATGTGGTGGCGGAGGCGCGTTTTAAAATAAAGTATCCCCGCTTCGGCCCATCTTGTCAGCGACGCCGAGAAGTTTGTGAGAGTGGTGTGGTTCTTAAGGAATTCTTCTACAGATGGCATTCTTCGGATCATCACAGAGCTTCATCGACGATTCATCTTTCTTCCTTGACCCGTTCAGCCGCTTTCCTATCCGCAATCGATAACGTCAAGCCGGCTGTGAGAGGAGCAACAACGTTGGCGGTCGTCGGCACGGTCTGTAGGTAGAGACGAAGGGCATATTAAGGATCTCGGTGTAATCTTCTTCTTTTTTTCTCAAATGTTTTGTACTTTTCAGAGTTTCTTTTAACGTCATGGTCCATTTCGCAAAATCAAGAATTATTGCCTGCACCAAGAATTTGCACAATGGTACAATGTATTATTGCCTGCACCAAGAATTCATTTCAGATTTTTGAAACTTTAAAATTTCATTTTTTAAATTTTCGAAATAAAGAGCTACGTGTAAAAAGAGCCCACACTCTGTAAGCTGTACGCGAGAGGAGGCGTTCCTCGCGCGGCGGAGGAACCGAGAAGAATGGAGAAACCGGCGGTCCACATCAAGCAACGGACGAGAGACGACGCACGCTGGGGCCAGCCAGGCTCCCCATCCGCCGTCAGCGCGAGCCCATCCGACGGCGGGCGCCTCCGCACGCACCGCAAGCTCACCCGTGCGCCCCACACACGCACGCCGTGCCGTTCCCGTGCGTCCGGCGCGCTTCCAGAATTCTCGGGAGCGGCTCGTCGTCGTCGCCTACCTCGCTCACGGCTCACTCCCCCTGGCTAAACCCACCTCCACCATTTCCTCCCGCGTATAAACCCTAGCCCACTCTTATCCGCTGCGTCCCATTCTTCCCGGACACCGCAACAGCAGCGAGCGCAACAGACTCGGTGCCGTCCGTCTCATGGCGCCCGCGCTGAGCAGGACCCTGGGGGCGTCCTCGGTGGCGGCGCTGCGGCCGAGCCCGTCGCGCGGGCTGCCTTGGGGCGCCGCGCTCGTGCCGCAGCCGCACGGGAAGAGGTGCGCCAGAGGGGTCAGGTGGGATGCGGGGAGGGCGAGGTGCGTCTCCGCCGTCGCCGAGAAGGCCGCGCCCGAGGAGGAGGCGGAGGCGGGCGGGGAGAAGTTCGAGTACCAGGCCGAGGTGGGTGGAGGAGTTTGAATTCGTGTATTTCCATCTGGTTTGGTTCTGTTGTGATTAGTCTGTTCTGAAATGCTGCGTTTGTTGGTGGCACAGTTCGTGTTTCAGTTAGTTACAGGACATTGAATTGAGGAACTGTTGGGAACTGGTTTCTAGTTTTCTATGTTTCCAGGATTGGGTGTTTATTCACTTCTTCTTTATCTGTCCTATGCAGGTTAGCCGGTTGATGGATTTGATTGTGCATAGCCTGTACAGCCAGAAGGAGGTGCTCCTTCGGGAGCTTGTCAGGTTAGTCTTCTGCAGAAGATGTATAATAATTAAATTATAATTTGTTAATCCCCAAATTTGAATCTGTACTGAGTCTCTTATTTGGACACATATTTTGTTTTCAACAGTAATGCAAGCGATGCACTGGATAAGCTGAGATTTCTCAGTGTAACTGATCCATCTATGCTCGCCGATGGTTCTGAGATGGAGATAAGGATTAAACCCGACCCAGATGCTGGCACGATAACCATCACGTAGGTTCTTCTTCTCAATCAACTTGGCTGTTGAATCATCAGTTGTGATGACAGTCACTATTCAGTCTCATTGTTTTGGATTTTACAGTGATAGTGGCATTGGGATGACAAAGGATGAGCTCAAGGACTGCCTTGGAACTATTGCTCAAAGTGGCACCTCCAAATTTTTGAAGGCTCTGAAGGTACACACTCTTCTCCATCTAGATTATTAGTTTGTGCTCTGGCGGTCTTGTTTCCTTCATCGTTGATATGATGCCAATTTTATATGATTTTTTCTCAGGAGAACAAAGAGCTTGGTGCAGATAATGGACTTATTGGTCAATTTGGTGTTGGATTTTATTCGGCTTTTCTTGTTGCAGAAAAGGTATGCGGTACCACCATTATACATGAATCTTTCAGGCCTTCCATTTTTCGAGGAATAATTTCAAAGTATTCGCACGTTTGAATTGTAACTTGGAAGCCAAAATAGTTTTCAAACTTGTGGCTATTTCGTGACCTTTCAGATTGTGGTGTCCACTAAGAGTCCCAAGGCAGATAAGCAGTACGTATGGGAAGCTGATGCTGACAGTAGCTCATACCTTATCAAGGAAGAGACTGATCCTGAGAAAATGCTGACACGTGGAACACAGATTACTCTGTTCTTAAGAGTATGAAGCTTGTACTGATACATTCTATATAACCTTTGTCACCTAACACAACTCTTACTGCAATGTTTTTGTTCCTTTAGGAGGATGCTAAGTATGAATTTGCTGACCCTACGAGGATTCAAGGTCTAGTTAAGAACTACTCGCAGTTTGTTTCCTTCCCTATTTTTACATGGCAGGAGAAATCGAGAACTGTTGAGGTAGGATTTTGAGCATGCACTGGTCTAAACTTCCAATCCTACCAAATTCCGTTAGAATTGATATTTATTTCTTCTCTTATTTGCTCTTGTTGCATCCCCTAAATAGGTTGAAGAAGAGGAGTCAAAAGAAGGTGAAGAGGCAACGGAGGTTAGTTTTATGTGCATTTGGTTGCCGCAGTATTCAGATTCACTCATATTAATATATGGAAAATCTTTCCTTTGTAGGGTGAGAAGGAAAAAAAGAAGAAAACTATCACTGAGAAGTACTGGGACTGGGAATTGGCCAACGAAACAAAGCCCATATGGGTAATGTTGGCATCCATTTTTTTCCATTGCCTGATCATCAATACCTGCGGCGCAACTGTCTTACCGTTATGGCTTTCATTTTCTATCGTTTATCTATGAAAAGAAGCATACACTGAGATAAACTTTCTTGTCATGTAGATGAGGAATCCAAAGGAAATCGAGAAAACCGAGTACAATGAGTTCTACAAGAAGACATTCAATGAGTTTTTGGATCCTCTAGCTCATGCACACTTCACAACAGAGGTGCGTAGACTTCAGAAACTTCACTTCTGTTATGTCCATGTGCATTAAACATTATGACAAGTTATGTTTAAACAGGGCGAGGTGGAGTTTAGGAGTGTCCTCTACATTCCAGGAATGGCACCGCTTAGCAACGAGGAGATAATGAACCCTAAGACAAAAAATATCCGGTTGTATGTGAAGAGAGTTTTCATTTCAGATGACTTCGATGGGGAGCTGGTATGTTGCCGCTATTTGTTTAGCTATTATTTCCTGATCTTAGACATTACTTCTCAGTCACCATAATGACAATGTTGTGATGGGCTGCTGAATTTTGGCGTTCTTTTGCAGTTCCCTAGGTACTTGAGCTTTGTAAAAGGTGTTGTTGACTCAAATGATCTCCCTCTCAATGTTTCTCGTGAGATTCTTCAAGAAAGTCGTATTGTAAGTTATTCGATAGTATTTGTGACTTAATATGCAGTGGTTTATAAAATTATTTAGTTGCTGAAATTAGTGATCGGCATCCTTATGTTTCAGGTCAGGATCATGCGTAAGAGACTTGTTAGGAAGACTTTTGATATGATTCAGGATATTGCTGAGAAGGATGACAAAGAGGTACGATTTTAGCTTCATTTCTTTATCAATTATTGTTCTATTGAGCTTGTTTTAAAGCTTGGTATCCCTCATGCTGCAGGACTACAAGAAATTTTGGGAGAGCTTTGGCAAGTTTATGAAACTTGGTTGCATCGAGGACTCGGGAAATCAGAAACGCATTGCTCCTTTGCTGCGGTTTCACTCCTCAAAGAACGAGACAGATTTGATAAGTCTTGATCAGTATGTGGAGAGTATGCCTGACAGCCAAAAGGCAATCTATTACATTGCTACAGATAGTCTTCAGAGTGCAAAGACCGCTCCTTTCTTGGAAAAGCTGGTTCAGAAAGATATTGAAGTATGAGCTTGTCTTATTGTTCAGTCTTATTGTTCATCATACAAATTTTTTTTTTTTGCGCTACGGTTTAGCTTATACTGAATTTTTTTAAAATTTTAGGTACTTTACCTTATTGAACCAATCGATGAGGTAGCTATTCAGAATTTGCAGACATACAAAGAGAAAAAGTTTGTCGATATCAGCAAAGAAGACCTAGAATTAGGTAAGTGAACCTGAAAATTTTGTGTTGTTGGTCATGAACTTTTTCCAGTTTTTGCATGGCTATTAACATCCGTTGGCTGTTGCAGGTGATGTAGACGAGGACAAGGAAAAAGAAAGCAAGCAGGAATACACTCTTCTCTGTGACTGGATAAAGCAGCAGCTTGGTGACAAGGTTGCCAAGGTCCAAATTTCGAAGCGACTAAGCTCTTCACCGTGTGTTCTTGTATCTGGCAAGTTTGGTTGGTCAGCCAATATGGAAAGGTAACAGCTTGATCAGATCTCTCATACAACCACATAGTTTGCTAAAAATAAGTGTGCAGTTGTTTTCCTTACACTTCTTCAACGTGATAGGCTTATGAAGGCACAAACGCTTGGTGACACATCAAGCTTGGAGTTCATGAGAGGAAGAAGAATATTTGAAATCAATCCCGACCATCCTATTGTGAAGGACTTGAGTGTAAGATAATATGTTCTTCAAATGGTACATATTGTGTTGTTGTCCAATCACTCATGTATATATCGCCAATAACTATAGGCTGCTTGCAAGAACGAGCCTGAAAGTACGGAAGCCAAGAGGGCAGTTGAGTTATTGTACGAGACTGCCCTGATCTCCAGTGGATATACTGTAAGTACAATAGACCTGTGCTCATCGTTCATGGTCTAGGTAGATATGGTCAGTTTGTAACCTGATGATTGTTACTTGGGTTGTCTAGCCTGAGAGTCCAGCGGAGTTGGGGGGCAAGATCTACGAGATGATGACGATTGCCCTTGGCGGGAGATGGGGAAGATCGGACATCGATGAGGCTGAAGCAAGCACCAGCGAGAGCAGTCTTGAGATCAACTCTTCTGAAGGTACCACAACGGAGGTTGTTGAGCCGTCTGAAGTGAGGACTGAGAGTGATCCGTGGAGAGACTAGTTAGTACTGTAGGCATCTATTTTTTTTGTACCCTGAAGGTGATGAGCAAAATAGAAGTATCACTGTAGCCTGATTGATGATGAACTGAGCGAAGGAGAAGGACACAGGTCTGCAAAATCTTGATTGTTACTATGACACTATGACCCGAGGCTAAATTTTGTAGGGGTGTTTTATGTCCGTCAAATAAAAATGTCTTGTATATGGTCCATGCATTCTTTGCACGTCTAATTTGTTTGTTCCTCAAACATAGATCACTGATTTGCAAGCAAAGCCTAGAAACCTTGGTTCAGCCTTACTCCTTTGACTGTAGATCAACATGTTGCCCTGTGTTGGCTTGGTGAATCCCAGTAGGGTCATGGTTGCCCGTGTGCTCAAGTCGACTAGTGGTGCGTGCGTTATCAACATTCAAATAGTCCTGAGCAAATCTAACATTTCCTGGACACTGACATGCATATCTACAGTGCAGTGAATTTTCCATAATCTTGATGTGCCGGTGCTTGACTTCGTGAGCTTGCAATCTACTGTACCAAAACACAGCGGGGAATCGTATCACGCACTCTATGTCCAATCTAATCCGAGTCTCCTACCACATCAGCTTATACTCATATGTACACAGCTCAAAAGTAACACAAGTTCCAGGGCGGTGCCAACGAATATGCCTTTCTCTATAGTAACCCGCTCGCAGCCAAAGCATGCGGCCCCTCGTCGTGATCTCTGGTCGCCTTGCTTGATCGTTCTTAGGCAGGGGTCACGTACGGGGTGTGCCTTGTATGCTAGATCTTGTAAGATAGTTGAGAAGCGAAAATAAACCAAAAAGAACCGGCACGTGCCCTTGATTAAAATCTTTCGCGCTCGTGTGATTGTCTAGTTTGATCTGATTGATCCATGGGCACATCCCAACATTGAGAACTTGTAATCTGTGCAAACCAACTACAAAAACTACAATAGCTATTAATAGTATATTAAACCAGGAGCAAATTACTTCCGCCTCCTGAGATGGTTTGCCCCTCCCGATCATTTCTGTGCGTGCGATTTCGGCTAAACAGTTAAAATAGCATCGTTGTTTCACCAGCCACCGTTGGATGCGGTCAAAACTTTTATTACTTCTCTCCAAAGGGGCACAGGCGATGACAGGTGGGTCGCGCAACGCATCGGACCCGCAAATCAGTGGCCGAAAAAAATGCTCCCGCGTCTCCCTCATCTCCACTGCGCCCGCAGCGAGACAAAACTCAGCTCCGGCTTGGTGAAACCCTAGCCAATCCCCTCCCATGCTTTTCTCCTCCTCTTCCTTCTTTCTCTCCTACACGAGATGGCGGCGGCAGCAAATCCGCGGCCAGGCTGGGAGAGGCGGCAGGGCATGGCGGCGGTGGGTGGCCCCGCAGGGCGGAGGAGGGTGGCCGGGTAGGGCGGCGACCGGCTGGGAGAGGCGGCCGGCGGCGGCGGGTGGCTGGGCAGGGCGGCGGCCGGGCCAGGCTCGGAGAGGCGGCCGTGCCGCGCGCGGCCGGCCGTGGATGACGGCACGGCCGGTGGCCTGGCGGGACAAGGGCGGCGAGGAGGACGGCGGCCCGGACAGCGGGACAAGGGCTCCGTCACGGCCGACCTGCTCGCAGAGACGGCGGCGGCAGCCTCACCTCCGTTCCGCCCAGGAGGAGCTCGTGGAGAAGGAGCAGCGGGTAGGCGGCGCATCGAGCCGCAGCCTCTCCCCCAAGGACGGCTCCAACGCTCAAGCTACGCATCCCCTCCCCCCTCCAGACCTCCAGCTCTCTCTCTCTCAAGTGGTGCAGCAGCGGCGGCGGCGGGGACAGTAAAGGAGACGAGGAGAAAAGGGCCGGCGGCGGCGCTCTGGTAGCTGCTTCTCGTTGCCTTGATCCCGCGCAAGATGCAGCACAAGGCGTCGTTTCTGTCCCAAGGTGCTCTCCGTATGAATTCCTTGTTGCCGAACTCTCATCCTTTCTAGGCATGCCATGGATCTTGCATCCCGTGCAGGTACAGCTCGCTCTCCCATCTTTTGTTCTCCCCACTTCACACAGATTGGTGTTTGATCTTAATTGGTACTGGTGTGGTTTGGATTTATCCTGATGGTAGGAGATACAGGGAAGGCCTAGCTAAGGTTTGAAGAGGATGAGGAGATGGTGGCCTGCACGGCTCCATCAGGATGCGGCTGCTTGGTTTTCAGGATCATAAGCATCGTCATATTGTAGGCCAAGATCAACACGCTCCCTTCCTTTGGGCCCCTTGCCATCACCCTTGGCTACCTCTGAGTCTCTCAGGGAACCAAGTAAGGCATCCGTGCATATACTGACAACACATCTAAATTATTTTTCAACATTCATCAGAGTTGATGCAATTTGATTTACTCTTTTGTGGCATATTTGTTTCTCTTTCAGTGCAATTTCTAAATCTTTGTCTTTCGTAGCACATGCTTCTATTTTATTTTTCATTTTCTACATCCTTCTTCACATTTAGTCAAGAGAGCAAGACTTGACCAATTATTGCCATCCATTTATGTGATTGCTTCCTTCAAATGCTTCATAGCTAGGATATATTTTCTTTTTCAGCTTAACTGTGAGGGCCTACACACGGGCACCTCGGAGGGAGAAAAAAGGAAAATGATGTGGCGCGGGGGAGACCGACGACGGCAACAACACATCGATGAGCTCGACGAGGTGTCGGGCTAGAGCTAGCCTTTGGGAGCGCGGCATTGGGTCTGTCGTGAGCATGCCTAGAATCTGCAACTTTTATACACATCTACAACACAGGTATGTTCTTTTGGTTGGATTTCTCTTCATTTAGATGTGATTTCTTTTGAGACGTGTCGAGCATTTTGTTGGTTCTACTAGCAGGAGAGATCTGAGTATTGCCTACACTGCAGGTCATATCCTTTTTTTTCTGATATTTTAGCAACTACAGCGCCATACAGGATTGAAGCTTCTGGCTGCACCTCTTGGGTGAGCTCCTCCTTCTATCCTTTGCCCCTAACCCCTAATTATTCTTCTCAACATTGAGGCTAATTATGCTGCATATTTTGTATATAATTTCTGATATATTCAGTTGTGGCTTATATGGCAAGTACGGCTTCCTGGGAATTAATTCTCAAGAAATGTATTTTCATATTTACCCTTTTTCCGTATCCTGGATGGTTGTTTAGATTATTTGGGTGCATGCCCTCTGTAGAAAAAATGTGTTTCGGAGCTGATGCTTACTCCTCTTGGCAGAGAAAAAAACATTTGCAGTACTTACCATCACCAATGGAAGATTCATGCTCTTCTCTGATCTTGTACGAGCAACATATTAGTTGTGTATCTTTCTTTTCAATTTTTGAAATTCAATTTGCAGAACAGTGCTACATATTTTGGATTATAATCAGATCTTTGAGAGAAACTGTGTCTTGTTTAGAGAAATATTGGCGATATAATTTTCCAAATATAACTGAACATATGAAGCACTTGTGGTGTAGCTGATAGTCTTTTGTTCGGCATGTAGAAAAGTCCCCTATTTTTCCAGTCACTATTTGAACACATGCTTTTATAGTTATCCAGATATAACTGAACATCTGAATCACCTATTTTGTGGCTGATGTGCTTTTGTTCGACATGTAGACATGTTCGTCGGCGCTCCTGGCCTCCCAACTAGGCCACTCCTCCCTCGCCAACAACCAATGGCCGGCAAAGACTCCCGATGACCAGTGAAGCTAGCTGCAAACAAAGACACATGACTTTGTTTTGGGTCAACGTCATGCTCTGCTTAAGCTTGCAGGTTGAGACCTGACTACCTGAGACCTTCCTTCTCTCACTGTTTTTTCTTTTCCTCTCTGAACCATTAGTCCTTGCTTAGAGATAAGTGCAAGCGGTAGCTAATTTTAATCTGGATAGTTATGCTAGAAAGTATGGTCCGTGATAATTTTTAAGGTAAGCGATGCTCCAGAAATTATCCCAGTTAATTTATATAGGTTTGTAAATTAGTAGCTAATGCAGATAGCTACCGTGTGTCAGTTGGACACTGCAGCCTCGATGTTAGTACCAATATTACTTAACATACAAGATAACAAAATTAGAAACCATCCCAGTTAATGTAGGTTCGTTTTGTTGCTTTCTTTTTTTGATAATACCGTACCACTGCTGAATTTCTTATACAAATAATGTAACAGATAAACTCAATTCATATTTGGAGTAGAGATGTACCATATGACACCTACCGAGTCACAATTTTGATATGGAAGTGAGTATTTGATTAATATAGAATGAAGCACAAATGTATCTTAAAGATAATCTGGAGTACACCATTTGCTTTCAAAATTGGCCATCAGTAGCTACTCTGTTCCGTAATGAACTTAGGAAATTAAGCATATTCCGTCCTGTAACGAACTTGGAAAATAAACTCACTCATATGCTCAGTAGCTTGCTTATATGCTCTGAGTTTGCTTGCTTTATAGGCTTGGATTGAAAATAAAACATACTCTGCAGCATATATTTTCTAGACTCCTGCAAGTTATTTGGTGCTACTCACTGGATATACACTGAATCTTGTGGGTGTTTGTGCTGCTGACCCTGCTCCACCCTGCAGCTTCCATCTCCTGCTCCATCACGAGGGGGTCATGCCGTAGTACTTGTTTGCGATGCCCATGCGGAGGACGCGTCGCTGCTGCATTTTCGGTACGCCCCAGCTCTGCTCTCCCTGATGTAGCAATGTTTTAAGTGATGCTCATATGCTTTGCAAGGGCGGTGTATATGATGTTCTGGTCCACAGTGTTCCGGTACTGATGCGCTACATAGGAAATAATCTATGTCCCTGCACTTTCCATAGGGAATTTTCTTTAGTGACAACCTGATCCATATTATTTGGTTAGGTACCGGATCTGTTATGTTGCTACAAATGATGGTGGTGAAATTGAGCGGGCCTTCTTTAATAGCAAGGACAAGGATATTATTGGTAAGCCACTATCATTTTTGTTTTGTCCGCCATTTTCGTGCATTGGTCCTAATAGGCAGGTTGCTGTTCTTTTTCTTTGACAGCCAAATTGCACCTCTTTATACCATTTGCTTATGTGGTCACAAATTCTATAGCTACACAAGCAGTTCTGAAAACCAGGATGTGAAGACTATATATATGGCAGGTATTTTCCTTCCCAATGTTTGACAAAGTTTCTCCGAATATGCATTTTTCTCATCCAATTTTATCCTATATGCTGAACTCATTAAATCTTAAGGTTAAACAAAGCAGGGGATCTTTCTTTTCAGATAATTGATCATGTGGCTATGCACGTGCTCTGCTAGAGCTGTGGTTACCAAATTGGATCATATATTCATTTGTTACGTAACATGACAGGCCCAAACTTTGGGCAGACTTGGGTATGAGATAACATAATTATCACTGTTACTTTATTTTGTATAGTTGTATTGCTATTTTCCTCTCTCTGTACCGCCATCAAGCATTGCTTGCTGGAAGTCGTTTCCTTCTGGTTTAGGCAATCACCCACCTCCCTCCTGGAAAGTGATGATGAGCCTGTTAGTGCTAGAGTTATAATTGTATGAGCTATTTTATTACCTGCAATCACCCACCTTCTTCTGGACAGCGGGACAAGGGCTCCGTCACGGCCGACCTGTTCGCAGAGACGGCGGCGGCAGCCAGCGACGGCGGCTGCTGGACGACGGGACCTTCCCGAGGTGGGCTACACGTCCGCTCCTCTCCTAGGTCATCCTCTACCTACAGGTTCGTCCTACTCCTCTTCTGTCTCTCTCCACTTTCCCATCCTTTACAATATCAAGCACCAACAGATCCTTTTAGTATGTCCCAAGTTTGAGATTTAAAGGGGATGATATTCTAGGTTTTCTTTCGTGCGTCCCCAAGCTGATTTATTGTCCTGCTGGAGGAGGAGGCCTGCTGGAGCTCGCCCCCAAGCTAGGGTTGCAGGTCGGGGATTGGAGAGTGCAGAAGAAGGTGGCTCGGGTGCAGCTTTCTTCCCCTCGTGCTGATGCTGCTCAAAACTGCATCTGGATGACAGCAGAGAGCAGAGATCCACATGACCGATGCGTTCGTTCTTGTTCTCCTTCTCCGTTCAAGGTGATTTATTGTCCTTCTTGCTCTGTGATGACTGTTTCTCTTGGACTTGCAGAGAGATTGGAGCCAGCTCCATGAAGTCAAGATCTGCATATATATATTTGGATGTGTATTACCAGTTTTTATTTTTCTGGTCATATACTCCATATATATGCATAGTTGGAGTTCTGAATTTATTTGGCCTTGAACTGTTGATGTTGATGATGATCTGCTGTTGTTTTTTGCAGCTTTGACATGAATTTGAGCAAGCAGAAGAGTAACAGAAGGTGTTTTTGTTTGCAGATTTGACATGGATTTGGCCATTACTCTAAAACTGCTGTGTTGGAGGTGACCTGCTACCAACCCTTTGCAAAGGTGACCTGCTACCAATCCTCTCTCTCTGGTTTGTCCTGTGCGCTGGTTTAACGCTGCAAAATATTCTTACATTTATCTAATATCTAATAATGCATATGAAGACTTTAGTTTGACTATATTTAGTTTCATCTCCATGGCAGTCCAGTGCCAACGTGAGCTAATCTTATTGTATTTCTGAACTCCCAGGTCAACAGGCACCTCCCTTCAATGCTTAACCGGTTCTTAGGTTGTTGGCGCACCTAAAATTTTAATACTGTGATTGTGCCCACTTTGCTAACTCATTATATATGTAGAATATATTGGATTAGCTTGTCCTTAAATTCTTTATGCATCTACTTATGCAGGGTTCATTGCAATGTATGCCATTCTTGCAAGCTGAGGTATGGTAAGTTGGTGCCTTCTATAACTGTCCAGTATATTGCATTTTATATTTTGTTTTAGCCTACTCGTTTTGATTCTGCATGTTTAATTTGACTCCTCCCTATTTCTCAACAATAGTATTATACTTTTTTCTTTCTGACTCATTATCCAGCATCCATCTAAGAGTTACTACCTCTGTCTAAAATTATAAGACGTTTTGGTAGTCTCTTTTGGCTTACCAAAACATCTTATAAATTGGGACGGAGGTAGTACTTATTTGTTTTTTTAATCTTTCTCCAGTTTCTAAATGATTGCTACTTAATTCGAGGGTCTCTGTTTTATATGAATGGAGAAGGGGGTTGCTTAAATATATAGAAACAAGGAAGAGAAAAGGCCAGAATATTATTGCGAAAGCACACCCTTTTTAGAGCAGCAAGATTCATCTAGAAATAAGCTGCTTCTTGATGTTGGTCTTTGGTTTGCTCACAGCTTTAAGGTGCATATGCTGCATACCAAACATTTCCTTGTTATAGGACTCGGTTCTGTTCTCTGTGAGATATTTAATTGTTGGAAATTTATTAGAAACTTTGTTGCCTTGCCTCTTGTTGGACTATTCAAGCAGTAATCAATTTACTTACTCATTTCATATATGCATTATAGGATCATCTGTCTGCCTCTAGATTAACATATTCTATCTACTAACTGGTATTATGCTAGCCAGTTAATTACTCTGCTTTTTTTCCCAGTGTAGCCTGGCGATGGAAGACCCTGGCAATGGTTCTTGAAGGTGAGGTAGATGAGCCAAGCTGAGATAATCTTATTGTATTTATGAAGAGTTGATTTTGCCATCTATAATTTCGTATTTAGTTTAGCTTTGGGCTGAAAATGGTAGTATTAGCTATTTTTTATTTTTCTGGTCATATACTCCATATATGCATATTTGGAGTTCCGAATTGATTTGGCCTTAAAACTGCTTGTGTTGATGTTGATTTGCTGTTGTTTGTTGCAGCGTTGACATGAATTTGAGCTAGAAGAGTAACAAGAAGGTGATTTGGATGTAGGTGATTTTTTTTGCAGCTTGGACATGGATTTGACCATTATTCTAAAACTGCTGGTTGGAAGAGGTTGAATTTTCCATCTATAATTTCGTTTTAGTTTAGCTCTGGGCTGAAAATGGTAGCTAATTGTTATGCTCATGGAGTGCTTGATTAACTGTTTGCAGGAAGTTCTGATGGTGGAAACCTTGTTATGCATCATTTGCTGATTCTATGTGTAGATTATTCTCTGTTGAAGCTCTGATGTCGATAGCAACATGGTATGATCCGCATCTCCTTCAACTTCTGGTTTGGAACAATCTCATCTCCTATTTGCTACACATCATTTTGTTGATTGACCAACTCTAGATGATTCTTCGGTGCCTTGTGCAGACTTCTCATTCTAGGCTTCATATCTATTCTGCTTAGCGTATCAAATGATGCATATGAAGGACGATATTGTGACCGAGCAACCGGCAGAAATGGTTTATGTGCGTTGAGTGAATTAGCTGTGCTGCTGGTTAGAATTGTTTGGGAGAACTGGGATAGTGAACATGAAGGTAAATTATCAGTTTCTCAAGTATTTTTGTTGCATTTTGGTTCATCGTGAAAATAATTCCTGCATGGCTCATTTGTTTCTGGAACATTGTGTCAACAGTTTATATAGACTGCTTGTTAGATCATTTCAAACACCTTTGTGGTAATTAATTTTGACTCTGGTTTAAATGGCAAGGTCGGTAAACTAGCAGCGAAGGTGGGGAGGTATCTCACAGCCTTTCCAACGAGGTATATTTACATATGTTTATATGATTTCTATTCAGTTCTGCAGTAGCATACCATATTGTCCTGTTTTTCAAAAATCATGGCTACAGGATTGTTTGTTGTGCTCTCGGTCAATAAAAGGCCTTTTGATTGATCATGTATGAATGTTAAGGATTTCTATTTTGTTTGGACCACTCTATTATGGATTTATTCTGCTTGGAAGTTTCCTCTGCTCATCCTCACAGTTTCAGTTGCTTTAATCAATGCATCCATTTATTTTTCGCAGGTATGGTCCTGCGCGTGAAGCCATCAACTAATCTGGGCACTTTCTGCGAGTTTTTTCATGAACGAGAAGGGCAGCAGTCAGAGGTTAGAGCCCTTCTTCTCTTCTCAGCAAATCAAGTGAGGAAAGTGAGCTTTCTTGGTTTGCCCCGCTAGCCACCTCCTATGACAGATTTACCTCGCGCTTGGTCTTTTTAGTTGGCGATGTGCTTGAAACCATGGTACCAAAATGATTAGGCATTGCAATTGTCTAAGAAATTTCAGCTAAATGACAGGGAAAGTGGAGCAGCGGGTGCTGGTGGTGACCTCATGCGTGAGCAGGACGACTCTGCTGGGTTGGCCAACTTCGTGTTCGCCGATGCCGGCGAGCGAGGTAAGGTCATCTCCTCTCTCATTCCCTCCCTCACTCCCTCTGTTGTCTTTCATAGTTTTACTCATGTGGGTGAACATATAGTACACCTTGTTAATGTAAATATGTTCAGTTCTAAAATTCAAGAAATGTTCTTATTCTATATATACCAAAATATGTAGTTGCTAATTAACTAAAAAAGGGTATTATTTGTGGTGGGACTAGAAAGAACGTGCCATTTTACTCCTTGGTGCTTGCACATCCATGAAACCTGGAAGTACCGGAATCCAAACGTTGCCTTCAAAAATTTGTTTCTCTTATCAAGATTGAGAAATTATTAGAAAATTAAATTGCATGGTTTGGTAGCATGCTAGGCTGGATTAACCTATGTCAGTTCATTTTCGCTCACATCTGGTTCACCGAAAAAAGTAATTGTATATAAAACAGAAATTCCGTAATTGCCCATTCTTACAAATACACATATCCAATGCAGTTATAACTATGTGTGTGAAATGAAGACATGTATTGGATGCAGAATTAAACTACTAATGAATGGCACATGTAATAATTATTCTGATTCTATGGTATACAATCCTCTCTATCTTTAGTTTGCAAGTTCTTTGTCAGTTTCCGTTTAATGTGAGGTATTTGCCCAGTCCCGGTTTAGTTGCTCCGTGGTGAGGTAATAAAAATAATAAGCATATCTGTATGCTAACCACGATAACAACCATTTCCTGATGTTTGTTTTTGGGATCTGTTTGCTAACCATAAAATAGCAGGCATGATAAAACACTACAGTTATCCTTGTAGATCGGAGGGAGCTGCCAAGAAAATTATGCGTCACTACTTGTTTCATGGCCCCAAAACAATGACACATACAAATTCCAACTCAAGGCATATCACTAGATGGCCTCTGCATGCAATTGCTTATTGGTATGAATATTTGTCCCTTAAATCTTTCACCAATAAGATTAACTATTCCATACTGTAGCTATTTATCTCTCATTTACTTCAGATTGATGCTTAATTAGCTTGAGGAACTTCACAGGCTCAATAAGTAAATTTGTGGTTGCTTGGTTACTCCAATAAGATACTGTACTGTCGCTTCTTACATTTGGCCCTGTTTTTGGATAGTCTACACGAGCTACAGATGTACGTAAATTGAGAGTTAACTGACCTTGTTGATATGCATGTTTATTGTTCATTTTAAAATATAATCTTCAGTATTTCTCATGTCTCTTAAGAATGATTTAAATGGTGATCCTGTTTAGATCTAATGAAACTGCCAAGTCTCCGAACTTCCAGGTTAGATCTAATGAAAAAATAATTTCTATAGTTTTAGATGTATAGAATAGATTGTTGTTCGCCTTAATCTGTCCAGGACAAAAAATTACATGCATGCTTTTATTGGCTCTAAACATACAGAATGTGAAACTGAGCATAAGTTTGTAACAAATGTTTCATCCATGTTCCAGTTTCGACATACTATTATTGGTTTGCTTCAGACTGTAAGGAATGACTTGGTACACCTCTCAACTTTGCAGCTTCGTGTTGCAGGATTACTAATTTGCATTAGACCAACGAGAACTGTGATTTTCCTCTTCAGAAACATACGTATTATATTCCACAAGCTGCAGCTATGGTTTGTACTTTTCATTATAATATCATGTGAGTTTCTGGTAGTTGACTGAAATTACTTGCCTTGGTGATCATGTGAGATATTACTAGAGCTTCAATACACTCCTCCATTTTATTTTAAATGGTAGAACAGATTTCATCAGATATCATCCATCTCTGTAAATTGGTTTGGCTTTTGGTCGTGTTTATTCTAACACTTTAAGGGTATGTTTTATAGTAGCAACCCTGCTACACGGAGGGCCAACTTTCTCTGAATTCAATCCTGGAACCTACTTTGGATGGAATATTTCATTCGTCAACTTAGGTACATAGGAAGTGATGGGAAAGGGTCTATTGATATCATGTTTTATGCATTCATGCCTATATAACGATCTACTAAGTAAACGATGTACTGAGGGCATTAAAACTGATGTGTTTAGTTGATATCATGTTTCATGCATTCCTACAAAAATAAATGAGCTGATTATCATTATGCTTGACAAACCTGCATATGACTTCATTTCTAGAATGGTAGCTAATATTCAATCATTTATCCAGTACAAAGAATTTGACAACGATGCGTTTGTGCAGATCAGCCGCTGGGTTAAGCAAAAGATGGATACATCATTTAACCGCATTTCCCTACCCTTAAAAAAACGAATGATCTTCTTCATGGTGCTCATTTATTTGTGTTTTCAAAGAACGTGTAATTCAAGTTCCGCTAGGATGCTTGTGTTGGTGTCGTTTATATAGCTTAAAACTATAGTACATTTTCTTGTGGGCAGATAAGAGCCAAACCTTAATGGCAATCATGTATTCTTCTTTTTTGGCTGTAGGTTCCTTGGCTTTTTTCTATATGTTTGGTGCAGGATGTTTGTTAGCTGCTCTAAGGTGAGGCATCAATTCCTCACTGTTGTTGTGTTAGGAGGATCATAGTTACAATGGTATAATAGTTTCCTTATGTGTTGCCTAATATTTTTGCTCCACCATGCTAGGACTCCAGAAATAGTTCAGGTTACATGGTATGTATAAGGCAGTGTTCTCAAACAGAGTGAGGTAATGTTCTCGCTCTTCATGAATCTGATGGTGATTTAATCGCTTTTATGAATCTTAACTTTCTGATATTATGAATATCATTCTTACATGCATTAATTTCCGTTTATGTCTTCCACCGGCTCAGAAGCAAGCTTTCAAGTGCATTGTCTATTAGGAATACTTATGTTAAATAAGTATTGGACTATGGTTAGTGTTTTGCAGACACAAGTTCAGAATTTCGAAGTTAATATGCATACATATTTGCACTAATGAAGTGTGCATTAAGACTGAGTTGCTTATTTTCTTCAGAAGCATGGTCAGAGCTATTGAAGCAGAGAGAGAGAGAGAGAGAGAGAGAGAGAGAGAGAGAGAGAGGAGCAAACCGGTCAGTAATCGATTGAGAGAGGAGCTCTCCTCCCAGGCGGAGGCAGCTTTCTCCTCCGCCTCTGCCAGCTTCCTCCTCTCAGGGCAGCCTCTCCTCCTCTCCGGGAAGCTTCTCCCAGCAGGGCTGCAAGGTACGACTCCTCTTTCTTCCCCATCATTCTATCTTCTCTCCGCCTCCCATGTTCTTGTTTTTGTTTCAGCTTGCAATGTTTCTGTATACCCGTGGTTTGCTCTGTTTCTGTATGCCCGTGTGTTGTTGCTGATGTGCCCATGTTATATAGTACGTAGTAGCTAGCTGCTGCCCTTGGAGGTTAGTTGATTAAACAGTTTGGACGTTAGCTTCCTGCTGGCAATTGGATGCTACCTGCTGGCATTTGGAGGTTAGTTCAGCTGATTAAAATAGTTGACGATGGTCCCCTTTTGGCTGATTAGATCATATAATAGTTGGTTAGTATATGGCTGCTACCGTTTCCACCTTTTTTGTCTCTGCTAAAGGTGTCTCGGGATATGATGCGAGTACTCTATGTAAAGAAATGCCAGATACTACAACCCTTGAGCAGTTTCTAGAAATGTATGATGGTTATTTTCTGCCACTGCAGGTTTTATTATGATTCTAATTGTGTATATGGCATATTGGCCTTATGAGTTGCAGTCCTGGATTTCCTCGCTCCTCTATAGATCTTTTATTCAAGAACTGGTGATATATGTGTATGCATCAGTACCCTGTATCAAGCTGCCAGCATCATTTAATTAGATGTACCATGTATCATTTGTCATAGTACCCTGTATCAAATGTATGTTGTATACCATAATCATTTATGCAAATGCAATAATGAGGGTCATGTGGATGTGCTACTGCTCTGTTCTTTTTTGAATTTGATATCTGCCTATGTCTGAACTTTGTCGACGTATGGCTGCTTATTTTCAAATTTTCACTGTTTCTGAAACTGTCAATTCAGACTTGGAAATAAAACGATTCTTTCTGTTTAGGTACATAACTTTCGGTATCAAGTGATAACAGTGCTTCATACAAATTAGTATGGGTATCAAGTGATAACAGTGCTTCATACAAATTAGTATGGGTTTCTATATGGTATAAGTTAAATGAATGTAAATAAAATGAATTAGTTTTCACCGACGAATAAAGCATGTGGCAACAATGTGGTAGTTTTTTTGAGTTTAAAACAATGTGGTAGTTGCATCCGGCTGTTGCGCAGTCGCGCAACGGGTCATCTAGTGAACTCAAAGGAGCACAAATGAGAGTTGCTTCTGTATTGCGTCTATGTTACGAATGAAAAAAGTCGCATAGATGACAGCACAAATATTCCAAATTATTTCACTAGCAACACCCAAAATTTGATCTTCACACCGTAGCTCAGTAGTATTTATCAATATAGACATTGATCTGCCATCTCCTGAAACTGAAAGCACAAAAAAGACCTACGAGGGAGGAGCCCCGTGGCATGACATTAAGAGAGAATCCCACCCGTAATGAGAATTCCCGAAAATTCGTTGCCAACAGCACTCGAACTCGGGTCGCTGGGGTGTGCCACCGCAACCCCAACCACTAGGCTATTGCCTAAAGCACGAGGGAGAGGCAACATCAGTTAGTAGTAATAAGATGATATGGAACTTATAAATGAATATGATCCATGTAAGCCTTTAAATTTATGCCTGGATAAGCTAAACCTGACATATGTATGGAGTTATGGGAACTAAATGAGAGACTCATTTCAAATTCTAACCGATGGAAATAATTAGTGAATAACCACATCATCCCATCTGCATTTCAAACATCGACGAATTAGATGAAATGCGGAAGGTGTCAAATGCACACTGGCCTAAGGCTTCAGAGCAGACAAATTTACTAAACACACCTGAAGTCCCTAATGTGTGCACATATTTCTATCATATGACCTGTATAATTTTTTTTCTTTGTTCACATGAATTCTAATGTAATAAGATGGATCGTATTTTCAGTAACTTCACTACAAAATATGTCAAGATCTCGAATGATTGTTTTAATTTGTGGAGGTGAAATTTTAAGTATCTAACCAAGGGATTATATATATGTCGAAATCATGACCACTATATCCATGTGGAACATAATTTTATGCTCAAAACCTGAGACATAAGTATCTAACCACATGACGGCTATACCAATGCACCGAAACTGAGACATAAGTATATAACCACAATATTTATAAATGCATTTTTCGGTAGTGTATTCTGAGAAATTCAAGATTATGTGGAACATGTCTTATCCATGAGGAGAGAAGCAGCTCGATCTAATCAGTACTGAAAAAAAAGGATCTAAGGATGCAAAATAGAGATTAGCCAGACTAACAAGCCTGTTGAGGTACCTTAGAGCCTATGGAAAAAGCTTTGTCCAGCGCAGTCACCGCCTCTAGGGAATAAGTTATGCTTCACAAGGCTTTCTTTGTACCAATGTCCACTAATGCTCAAACTCCATGTATCACATCGAAACTCCTCTAGCAACTTGCCATTGCTGTCACAGTGGAACACGTAATCTGTGGAGCGACTACAGACCAGCAAATCTCCATTGTGGGACAAAACCAAATGATGTATATCTTCAATGTTACGTAAGCTCTCTACTGGGAGTTTAACATGGTACTTGAATGACCAGACCTCACTCGCGTAGTCCTCCAACACCCAGATCTTGACGGTTGTCCCCCCATGGTCAGAGCAACTGAAGCCCATTGAGCCTTCCATGTCGCACAAACTAGTGCAGAATCTGGTAGCACCAGCCGGAGTACGCATGAAACTGAATGATTCAACCACCGTGTTGAAAACGACGATGCGGGCATCGTCGCTGTGATGATAGCCAGGGTCCCAGTGAAGACAGCCGTGGAACACAATGGGTGGTGAATAACTGTTAGTAGTGTTGACGGTCAACATAAATTTCTCGCTACCTGCGGGAGTATCTGAAGGCGCTCTGATGCACCTCGGCGAGCTCCCCGGTACCGTAACGGTGTAGTAGGAAGCTTTGAGGCGCTTCTCCTCGTGTCTCCCCTTTCGGTATAGGACGCGGTACTCTCCAGACGGACAATGCAGGTACAGGGCGGCAAAGTCGACGTCGTAGGCGTGGAGGCATGGGACTGGAACGCACTGACGTGTGGCCGGGTTACAGATGAAGAAGCGGCGGTGAAAAAGAGAGAGGATGAGGAGGCCGTCGCAGGAGGCGTGGATATTGAAGCCGTCATAATCATCGAACCCGAGGACAGGAGAACCGCGCTCAAAGATGATTGGCAAACCGTTCGTTGTGCTGCCGTGGAACTTGATCAGAGGGAGCGACGGCTGGCGCCGGTGGTGAGCGAGGAGGAACTCGGCGGCGGAGGCGAGGTCGCGCCAGGTATGGCAGACCGCACGGCAGCGGAGGATATCCTTGGCCGGAAGGCGGACAAATATCTCCCACACTAGGATCTCCGCCGGGAGGGCGAGAACGAGGGCGGCGATGCGGCGGCTGCGCGACCGCGTCATTACTCCTAACGCAGGTGATGCAGCAGTGGTCTCCTTTCGCTCGACCAAAACGCCATCGTCGGTGACTTCCCGTTGCTCGCCGGCGGATGTAGGGTCTTTGATTAGGAGAGGCACCACAAGGATCCTCCGCCACGGTAGATGCGACGGTGACGGCCGCCCGCTGCCGAGCATGCGCATCGTGGTTACCTTACCGACCACCAGCAACCGCAGTGCCCTAGATCAGGCCCTCGCGCCAGGAACTATTTGACGACTCGATCGTGGTTCCTGATCGGATATTCGAGCGCAACGATGCGCCGCTGCTCAAATTGTCAGATTGATCGTTGATGCTTCGGTTAGGGTTCGTGTAATCCAAGTTGAAGAAAACAAATTGTACGGTCTAGCTGAAACGTGGAACGTATTGACCGGCCGTCCTGGCTTGTGGCCTGGCAGTTGTTTTCCAAAAAAAAAACATTTTTTGCGTGAAAAAAAACCTAACCCAGTAATTCTAGCAACAAGTTCGCTTGCATCAAAGATAATACAACAAAAACTAAGAAAATCTCACCTACTAATGGGCCGCATCGCAGCTATGTTGTTCCCACATGCGGCGGCGGAAGGTCGGGCCGCTAAAGGCGGTGAATACGGCTCTCGGCCGCGTCCTGCATGTGCCACCGTAAGACTAGACGTGCCCACCGAAGACTTCGTCAATATTAATACTCGACTCGTGGCCTATTTTCTCACGGAGGTGTTCATGGGGTAGGGTTTGCAAACTTGTGATCATATGCGCGTGTATATGAGTGTCTGTATATGTACCATATTTTTTTAAAAAGTGAATCGCACGGGAGGTCAACAAATTGCACGAAAAGTGAGAATTGGTCACCAAGTTGAAAAAGCTCGAAACATTGGTTGTAGATTAGCGACACATTGGTCACTCCGTAACGTACGTCAAATGCTGACGTGGCAGTTTGTTTTCTTACGGAATACACCCTATTATTTTTTCTTCCAAACCTATTCATGGATATAATTTAGGTTAAACATTATGTCGAACATGTTGTATGCCCGTTTGTGGACACAAAGAAGAGCGATCTTGGGGAGCGTCACCAGCTTGGCATGAAAGTTCCCGTTTGTGTGCCACGCTCTCTGTTTGTGTCGGCGACCGGCGGGCACCGTGTGGCCGGTGGTGGCGGAAGGAAACCACCTCTCTCGTTTCCCATCCCATCTCGTCCCCCTGCCTCGCATTGCATCTCGTTCCCTTGCCTCAATCACAGAAGCGCGCTAGCGCCGTCACGCCCTCACCGCTAGACTCGCTGGTTCAGGCGGCAGGCCGACATCCTGATCCGGCTCCTCCGGTCACGCTGCCCTGCGGGTGCTTCGGCCTTTGCCCCTTGCTCTTCCCGCCCGTCCTCGCGCGGTCCTGCCCTCTGCTAGGCTGCTCCGGCCTACTTCGCCTCCCATCGACGCAGCGCCGCGCAGCCTGACCGAAGCTCCTCCATGCTTCAGTTTCCCGCCTCGGCCTCGACAGCAGCAGGAATTTCGACGAGCACTTGCTTGTCAGACACCTTGGTATATTCTTGAACTACCGTAAGTCACTGCTGATCTGTCCCCGCCTTCACTAATCGGGAGGAGCGGGAGCAGCCGCCGGTCGTGCTGAGGAACCGGAGTGTGGCGACTTCGGTTTCGTCATAGGCGTCGGCGTGGCGTTTTGCAGGAGTCGGAGATGCGCCGCCTCCACCTGTGGACAGAGGATGGAGCCGTCGTCGGACCACGTCGGCCAACTATGCACTAGGCAAAAATAAATATCGAAAATGATCTAACAATTAAAAGATACAGAAGCTTAATTGTTTTCCGTAAGAAAACATGCTGCCACGTCAGCGATTTAAGGTCCGTTTTGACGGAGTGACCAATGTGTCACTAATATACAACTTGGTGCCCATGTTTTGAGCTTTTTTTACTTGATCAATTCTCACTTTTCATGCAACTTGGTGACCTCTCGTGTGATTCACTCTAAAAAATCTGATTTACAAGTGTCATAAATAAACCAAATCGAGACCACATAATGGATGTGGGTAATCCTTACAACCAACCATGTATTTCAGTTCAATTTGCCTCACGTTAGAACGTAAAGGAAAGATGCAACCATGGTGTTATCCATTCAGAGCTAGAGGTGACCATCGATCTGAAGTAAAGTGTAAGATCTAAGCTAGAGGAGGCGGCTCGATCGGATAAGATCTAAGCTACAAGAGCGGCGGAGCAATAATATAAGATCTAAGCTACCAGAGAGGATCATAGCGGAGCGGTTCAGAGGAAGAACGCGTACCTGAGCTGGGGATTCGAGCATCGAGTAATAGCGGCCGGCGGTGAGCATAGGGGAAGCGATGGGGACTGTGAGTGGGCGGGGAAATGTGGAATGGGGAATAGGGCGGCGGCTAGAGGGTCAGGGTCGAGATAGAGTTCGAGTAACTGAGTTGCATGGCGGCAATGCGAAAACAATCCCCCGCCTCCTCCCCCTAATTTTGAGCCAAAAATAATTGGCCTTTGCCGCCAATATTCCCTCTCCGGACCTTACGTATATGTTCGGTCACTCCGGATTTTTCTCTAATCATATAAATGATCAAACAAAGAAGAAAATATGTTACAAATTTGAAAGAAGGTTTACATACACTTTATACTGTTAATTTAAGTTGATACACAATACATTTAGAATATATGAAGAGATTATACGACGTAGTATACAAACGTTAGAGTTCTACTCAAAGGTGTGATGAACCGACATGGATATTGTACAGTTAGCAAAGCCTGTACGTATCACATGACAAACACATAGGGAGTTTCATGATTTTCTGACATGTACCAACCGTTTAAAGAACTATTAATATACACGAAGATCGTTTTAGGTAAAAGTCGGAGTATGTCCGGATCGTCCGGATACTGCTCTATCAAAATATGATCTACCTAGCTACAAATATTTTATAATTATTTACTAACTACAACACGTAATGATATCATCTATTGCAAAGATGGAATTTTCATACATATTTGTTTAGGTATAAAATGATGCATTTTATTCAAAATTTTGCGTATATGTAAATGGAAAACAATATTGATTCCAATGCAGCATTTCTATGGTTGGTACAACTCATTATTATCGATTAATTTATAATAATAAGTTGTCAGAACCACGGGACTACTGGATCGGAACCAACAATATATATATGCAACACACCTAAATTGCAATGGGGACTTGAACTTGGGTGGGCAAGTAAGACATCAACATCCCCTTGCCACTAGGCTAGGCCTTTGTGTGCGACAAATCTCCCACAATTAGATACATATATTAAAGTTAGAAAATGCACAAAGCCATAAAAAATGGTAAAACACATATATGTCTCTATTTTAAAGAAAATATAGGCATATAATTTAAAATTGGTATTTGCAGCTAAACAAATATATGTCGGACCTTATGTATATGTTCAGTCACTCCGGATTTTTATCTAATCATATAAATGATCAAACAAATAAGAAAAAATGTTATAAATTTGAAAAAGGTCTACATACACTTTGTACTAGTAATTTAAGTTGATACACAATAAATTTATATTATATGATGTAATATACAATCATTGGAGTTTTCATGCATATTTTAAGTTTTATTGCCACAACGGCTGGGCACCGTCACGATCAACATAGTTTTATTGCCGCCGCCTCCTCTCCCTATCCCCTCCAACAGTATTGTCACGCACGCCCCCAAAAGAACCCCACTCCCAGAAAATCCCACCGCCGAGCTTGCCTTGTCTCGCCGGCGGCGGCTGATGAGGATGGATCGAGCATCCGGCGAGCCCCGACCGCATCAGCGAACTCCCCGACGATATGTTGTGCATCATCATCTCCTTTCTCCCCACCAAATCTGGCGCGCGCACAACCGTCCTTTCCAAGCGGTGAAGCCCCCCCCCCCCTCTGGCGCTCTGTTCCCCTCAAGCTCAAAGTCGACGGCAGTCTCGCCCACGGTGACGAAGAGCGCCTCATCGCAGTCTCCTAGATTCTCGCCGCTCACCCTGGGCTAGTAACAATGCTTACCATCCGTAGCTTCAGTGCCAATTGATATATATATATATATGTCGGTTTCAAGCTCAACGAGTGGTTTTAATCCCCCGCCCTAGCTCAGCACGAGTATCTTCTGTTTCCAAGGTGGACAAAGGGTTCTCAGTCTGCCGGTAGATCTGCCCCGCGTATTCCCCACTCTGCAACGTGCCAGGTTCGTTCATTGCAATTTCCCTTCCCATGGATGTCGCGCTCCCTCTTCTCAATCTGCTCATACTTGATACGTCTCCAACGTATCCATAATTTCTGATGTTCCATGCTTATATTATGCCAATTGCTACATGTTTTATTTACACTTTATATCATTTTTATGCGTTTTCTGGGACTAACCTATTAACAAGATGTCATAGTGCAAGTTCCTGTTTTTTGCTGTTTTTCTATTTCAGAAAAGTTGTTCTAGAAATATTCTCGGAATTGGACGAAACAAAAGCCCACGGTCCTATTTTTCTGTCACGTACACGGAGTCCGAAGGAGACACGAAGGGGACCGAGGAGGCGGCCACACCACGTGGCGGCGCCCCCCCCCCCTTCTGTCGTGCCACGACATGGTGTGGGCCCCTCGGGTCTCCACCGACGTCGCCCCTTCGCCAATAAATTCATTTATTCGAGAAAACCCTAAAGACCCGAGTCATATTCCACGAAAAGTTCCAGAGCCGCCGTCGTCGTCAACCCTAACTCGGGAGGGTTCTGAAGCTCTTCCCGGCACCCTGCCGGAGAGGGGAATCATCACCGGAGGGCTCTACATCGTCATGCCTGCCTCCGGAGTGATGTGTGAGTAGTTCATCCTTGGACTATGGGTCCATTGCAATAGCTAGATGGTTGTCTTCTCCTCTTATACCATCATGTTTAGATCTTGTGAGCTGCCTATCATGATCAAGATCATCTTATTGTAATGCTACATGTTGTGTTTGCTGGGATCCAATGAATATTGATACTATGTCAAGTTGAATATTGAATTATCATGTCTATGTTATTTATGATCTTGCATGCTCTCCATTGCTTGTTGATACTCTGGCCAAGTTAATGCTTGTGACTCCAAGAGGGAGTATTTATGCTAGATAGTGGGTTCATGCCTCCATTTAATCTGGGACAGTGAAAGAAAGTTCTAAGGTTGTGGATGTGTTGTTGCCACTAGGGGTAAAACAGCGATACTTTGTCTAAGGATAATTGTGTTGCTTATATTATGCACTTTACTTAATGCAATAGTCTGTTGCTTGCAGCTCAATACTGAAAGGGGTATGGATGTTAACCTGAAGGTGTACTATTTAGTCACAGATGCATGCTGGATAGCGGTCTGTGTACCTTGTTGTAATGCCCAATTAAATCTCATAGTAGACACTATAACTTGTACATGCATTATTATGCACTTTCAATATTGTCAATTGCCCAGCTGTAATTTGTTTGCCCAGCATGTTAGTTATCTTTATGGAGAGACACCACTAGTGAACTGTGGACCCTGGTCCATTCTTTTACATCTGATAATACAACATACTGCAATTATTGTTTTCTTTCCACGTCAAAAAAATTATTGTTTTCTTTCATTCTCTGCAAACAAACATTATTTTCCACACTATACGTCTAATCCTTTGTTTTCAGCAAGCCGGTGAGATTGAAAATCTCACTGTTAAGTTGGGGCAAAGTATTTTGGTTGTGTTGCGTGCAGGTTCCAAGTCAACCGCCAGGACCTCCCCTTCGATGCAGTACTTTTTTTGGCACCATTGTCAGGAAGAGGAAGCACTCCCTCCAACACTACTTTTTCTGACGCCGTTGACACCTTCAGAAGTGTCTTCATCTCCTACTCGTTTGATAACCTCGGTTTCATACTAAGGGAAAACTTGCTGCTACACTCATCATACCTTCCTCTTGGGGTTCCCAACGAACGTGTGACTTTCACGTCATCAATCCTCACCGGCGTCGACATCTCGAACGAGGCCATTGAGCGCCTGCTCGGGGGCTGTCCTGCGCTCGAGCGCCTACATCTATATGGGGTATACGGGTTGTCGGATTTACTCCGCATCACCTCGGCGACTCTCCGATCTATTGGTTTAGTAATCTCGCTGCAAGGCAGAGGATCACATGTACAACTTAACCAACTGGTCACTGAGGATGCGCCTTTACTCGAGAGGTTGAGTGTATACATCCCAAATGCTAAAACAACAATCAGGCTCACTAAGGCGCCGAAACTGACAGTGCTGGGCTACACAAGCAAATACAACTCCAAACTTGTTGTTAGTATTGGGTTGTAGGGAAAACTTTAAAATTTATCCGTAACCTTACCGCCAAGATCTATTTTATGAAGATATGCTGCACCCCATAATGCGATGATCAAGATACTTACAAACACCTTTGCGGAAGATCTTGTGTTTGTCGAAGTAGATGTCGGTGTAGCTTGATGAAGAATCTCACGTCCACGCCGGGAGGTGAGATTGTTGCCGTACGTCGTCGTTGATGTAGACCTTGATGAAGTTGTTCCGTTGTCCAAGGAACTTACTTGCGCAAATCCCGCTCTAGCGGTATCCACACATACACCGTGTCAACCCACCCCGTGCGTTCACCGCCTAGCTACTAGCACGTGGTGAAGAGAGTCAGCCTTGCGGCGTAGTTTAGGTGGTAGATCTAATCAACTAGATTAGATCTATATGAGAAGATTGGAGACGTCTAATTCTCAACACATGAGATCTACAATAGAGAGAACTTGCAATTGCTTCAATTGATCGTCAAACCCTAGGGGTTTGGGGCTGCTTATAAAGGGGCCAAGGGGTGTAGGGACTTGGGCAAGGGGGAAAGTCCCCTTGCCCAACTCGGCTTGGGAGGGGGAGTTGGAGTAGGACTCCAACTTTCCTCCCCTCCCCTTTCCCTCCTCCTCCTTCCTTGCATTATTGCCGCCGCCGGGTGAAGCCCGCCCTAGGCCAACCGACCTAGGCGGGTGGGGCCCACCCGAGCCAACCGCCTCGCCGCCCCGTGGGGCCCGCCCTGGTCGTCGCCCGCATGGGGCCCGCCCTAGCCGTCGGGGAGGGGGGAGTCCCTCCCCAACTCGGACTCGGCCTCTCCCCACTTCCTTGTGGACTGCGGTTGCCTTGTGGGCCCCATGGGCCCACTTGGCAGCCCCCTTTTATTGGCTCCAAATAAAATCCTTTATTTATATTTTCCAATATAATTAATTAAATAAATAATTAATTGTTTGTCTAATTAATTCCTAAATGAATATTTCCTTTTACAGAAAATTCCCGGAATTAATCACTCATATTTATATGAACCGGGATACCTAGTATCCGCCGACAAAACATCGGAACAATATTTCCTTCTTTATAAGCACTCGGATTAAATCCGCTGATGATAGAAACCATTCCTATCATCCCGGGACATTAGATGTCCGCATTCTCTCTAACTTATAATTCACCGGAACAAGTCCAGTGACATCGGAGCTACTCCGACACAATCTCATTCCCACTAAAACTACATCTTTACTCTCAATCAAAGATTGACCTACAGCTTAAGTGTGTGACCCGAAAGGTTCAGCAATCACAAAGTATTGTTTGGGAGCTTACCAAACAATAACCAGCAGTGGGTTAGGCATTCGTACTGGCACCCTTGTGTTGTGAATGAACAACAGAACCTGTGCGTTACCATTACGCTTAATCCCCTTACGTACACGATACCAATGATATCTCGAGATTGAGACAATGTGCTCTAGTGTGATCAAACCCTTTGATCATAACACATATTATTCTCGTACCAATATCATTCTCTTTTCTCATTCCGTATATATGTTGTCCCGTGATAAATCACGCTTGTGTCTGGCCAGACGATTGGGTGACAACAATAATACTTGAGATGGCCTAGAGGATGTATCTCTCCATCGTCTGGAGGAGTAAGTGCCATTCTTGAACGATCTCTGTTCCAATACATTCTAGTTCAAGCCCAAAAGCCACCTATCATAGTCCCATGTTACTGCAAGACGTTTGATGGAAATCAAAGCTCGAATGTCGAATAAGCGGTCACAAGATATTCTCATAGCATAGGGATCTAGCTAATGATAACTAAATAGATGATCAATCGCTATTTCATCGTTGACGATTTGTCTCATAGCAAGATCATACGGTGGGTCGGTTCAGTGCGATTATCATTCCGATAATCCACTCCTATAGTTGAATGACTTATACAAAGTCCATGATCAGGAAAACATGATCATCGAGCAACAAGATAGGCTAGTCTTAGAGACAAGACCAGGAACTCTTTTTCCGTTCATATCTCTACACGTGTATCGGAGGTTTTCCTCTTGCATACGTTGTATTTGCTATACAAGTACCCAATACAGTTGTAGCATAAAGATACAAACATTAATAATAAACATGGAGATAAATAATAAACTTAATTATTATTGTCTCTAGGGCATATCTCCAACAGTCTCCCACTTGCACTAGAAACAATAATGATTCTAGTTAGCATGATGACATGACACCAAATGGAACTAAGGTGCCACTCACGCTTTCGCATGCGGATCTGAAACTGTGTCCGCACTTTGATCCAACCAAAGTTCATAAACTTTATTTATCACCTCACATGCCAAACTTGACTATGTAAGTCGGATATATTAGGAATTGGATATGGGCCTTTCCGGTTCCGTAGTAGCATTAATAATACCCGGTTGATATTATCATACCTCTATGAAACCTCACCTGAGTAATGACTCATCCAATAACTTGCTCACATCAATGACGCAACTATCCTCGATAGATAAACTATCTTTGTTGTAGAATCCACTCATAAGATACACGTGTATTTGATAAAATCAAAACACTTAGTATTTATCATTTGAAAAAACATTTATCAGAATAAATTTGATTTCATAATTCCACCACAAATATGTATACGAGTAACTTCTCTATACACACTATTTGAAGCTTTACAAAATCCACCTTGTTGGTTTTCCTTTTTGTAATCTCACCATCAGGTTCTTTTACCAAACCTTTATATGATCAATTACAATCTTAATTAACTGCTCTTATGAGAATATCCTTATTAAGAATTTCTCATTAATGCCGGTGGCAAAACTTTATAAAAGTTTAGCACTTTGGAAACTTTCCGGCTTTATGTACTATATATAGCAATGATAAGCAAAATCACATTAAATATGATTTGATCTTATTCCTCTCTATTCGCTCATCCAGGACTACGAAGGTCAAGGTATCTTGCAAATATCACGCTATGAATTCTTGATCAAATTTCTTTGACTCAAGACACAATTACCTTTCAGAATTGCACTTTAGTACATTCATACTCATGTTTATTAAATTCTATCTTAGAGACAAAACTTTAATAAGACATTTTCCGACCTTTTATTTAAACTCTTTAAATCACGAGATTTATATATTTATTAATTCGGCCTAGCCTATTCAATAAATATAATATCAGCTCCCACTGTCTTTTAAGTCCCTTCGATTTATATAATGAAAAGAATAAATTCTTACTCATTAATACGACTGACTTCAAACATTCATAATATAATTATCTAGATTATTCATAATCCAAACTAATTATCCTTAGCAATAATATTGCTACTTTAGTTCAATAACAGCATCAAGCAATTGATATGAAAAGTATTGCAACTTCTCACTATCAGTTATTCGTCCTTGATAAAACAATTTTAATCAAGACTAGCTCTATGAATATTAGATATTCATATATGTCCTTTCTTTATGAAATATTCATGCACATGATTTTACATCACATCCAAACTACTCTCAAGATTGGATCTTGGAGTCTCATGAATTTTTCTTGAACTCCTTTTATGACAAATGCCGTCATTAATGAATGTTCATTATTCTGCTTGTAATTGTTTTGCTTATATCATGTTCCTGGACATTTAAATGATTTCAATCACCTAGTGATTTAATCATCAAATTCCTCACATGACCTTTTAATACTTAATTCGAATCATGTATGCCTTACATGTATTCCTGGACAAAGTAATGATATGGAAACATTTGCATGTTTTCCCTTCTCATTCTAACACTTGCCCAAAGACTCTCAGCTTAATTTAGTATTATGATTTCCACTCTCTCTTCATGAGAAGACACTTTTCTCCAATTCTAAAGTCAACAAGCATTTAGAATTATGTGTGGAACACTTGCCAAAATAACAATTTTGGACTTTTGCAAAACACCTTTTCAATTCGAACTTAAAACTTTAAATCCTTAATTGAAAAATATGGAACTTACTATCAAAATAACTCTAAGTTATAATTGACACAAATCCCAAGATATCAAACAAAATAATCTATTTACTTTAGTGGGTAATTTGGAATTCTAATTTCACAACACATTAAGCAAGACTTTGTAACATTTCCTTTTAATCTTTATCTTGCAAAAGATTTTATTACCATGATGATTTCGAGTTACCAAAATCCATCATAAGTAATTTTGACTAAGAAATAATTTTCTTTCGTCAACAATGTTACAATATTTTATTAAGTCCTTTCTTTTAACTTTAATCAAATTCCTTTGATTCCTTTATTTTGATTCTCACACTCTCCCACTGAATTTATGAAACATTGAAACTTCAATAATTTCATTAACTCTATTTCATTAATATGCAACTTCATATTAATTCCTCAATAGAATTGAATTAATGGGTAGATTCCACTCCTTTATGTAAATCTCGAAATTTACTAGTGCCTAGCACTTTGCCAAATTCGAGTCTACTAAATGCCTAGCATTTTGTGGATTTCGATTTTCATCAAATGCCTAGCACTTTATGAATTTCGAATTTCTCCAAGTGTATGACACTTTGTGATTTTAGTTTTATCCATTTAATTTAGAGATAACTTTAAGAGTCTCAAAGAGAACCAACGAAAAGTATAACTCCAAATTAAAGATTAAACTAACTTTATTATTACTTAAACTTTAAGCAATAACTTGAATCAAAACAATAAAGACTTAACAAACAAATAATTAATGACATAACACAATAAAGAAGATATAAACTTTGAATTTCCAAACTTGGAATTCCCACACATACTTTATAATTCGAACAATGACTTGTTCCAGAATACAAAATATTCATTACATAATGATCAAACTGAAAATAACTCTTATTTAAAGTTCTAGTGTAAATCTTCTTCATTGACTTGGATTGAAGACATAGTGGTGATCATCACTCTTGAGTGCTTTCTTTCCCCACTTCCTCCAATTCTTCTTGAATCTCTTGGCTCTTTTCCTTTCCACACTGCAATCATGCAATATGAAAAATTTCAGTATTAAATACCAAAATATATTCGAGTCGAGATTATGTCAATAATCTGTGTATAACTCTTATACCTTTTGTGGATTTTCCACTTGTCTTGCAAGATGGTTGTAGTCATCAAGTGATGCACATAGATATCCATCTCTGCTGATAAGAGCATGTCGAAGACCTCATTGACTGTCTTCTCAACTCCCATCAATTCATAGCATGCCACAAAGGCATAGTAGTATGATGGTAGTGATCTCAGAAGTGTGTCAACTGCTTGCTTTTCTGGAATTGGTTTCCCAATGTCCTTAAGCTTCCTTAGTATCTTGCAGAACTTTTCTTTGTGCTCCCTCATCGAGCCATCGCTCGATAGTTTGCAATCACTAAGTTCCACATTGAATTTGTATATGCCCAGACACATCTGATTTGAGAATCGAGCTTTCAACGCTTCCATAAGACGGAAGGGGCGATAGTACGGATACAAATCGCTAAGCTCAAAACTCATCTTGTCTAGCAAACTAATCCAGCTTGATACTCATCTTCTCCCATAGGAGAATAGTCATCTTCTCCTTCCGGAACAGGTGTGTCCAGAATATGCTCTAAATCGCGCCTCCTGAGATTTTCTCTCAGTCCATGAAGCCAATCCGCAAAGATGCGCTTCCCACAGTCAACTTTCCTAACAAGTCTTCTTCATAAATCTTTTCAACGGGATCCATTTTCTACAACAAAACAAGTTTATTTAGACTTCTAGTTTATTACTAATTTTAATGCACTACTTTAATTCAATCAAACATGAATCTAAGATATGCTCCCACTAAGTCCAATAATCCTCATGATTGGCACTAAGTGATTCAGGACCCGATTGCCCTACGAAGCAAGCATGGATACATGTCATGTCCGTCGGCCAACCGGTAAGCACTATGCTAGTTGCAGCAGCTACAACTCATGTTCGTCTTTCGACGGATGTGTTCCGAACTCATGGTTGTGTTATGCTTGGACGTCAAGACAACCAACCGACACTGGCTGCTGGAACGGTTCGCGCCCGCCTCCCGAACCCTTGGTACACATTACTCCTGGATACAGGTCGTACGGCAACAAGCATCCGGTTTGACGGTGCCACGGTTGGTAAGAACACGATCTCCTTGATTTTATTTGAGGATTCACCCTAATAAACGACTACTGCGCAATCAAGGTGCAAACAACAAAGGATAAACATCACAGGCAATTAATAATAATTCATGTGCTTTGGTATAGCCTTTGTTATTCTCGGAAGTCCTTGGCGCTCGTCCTTGAGGATCACCATCTTCATTGTTCCGGTCACGGCAAAATTCCCGAAGGAAAATTACCATATCCGAAACTCGCCAAGTACACGTCGCCGACCAATGCCGGCGCCTCCTCCCGGTCTCCACGACGAACTCTTCTTCGCTTGATTGTCGATGACGAACTCGATCAATTGTTTTGGCTCCCACCATCATGTTAAGACACCGTAACAAAATAGCTATACCAAAACACATGCACTCAATCCTGCAAAACCAAGTTAGACGTATCTAACGCTTTGTTTGCAAGTTTTACGTGGCTTTGTAGGCTCTACGGAATTACCGTCACTACCTACGTATTGAAGCACGTTTAGGCTAGTTGCTAGATTAACATTGCGGGGTGATTGAGATCCCAACATTACGAAAACGTTGCAGAACCCCAATCTAAACGATCACATGTGCGCGTGACCCCCGTGAGGCGTCCAACCCTCAGGCCCAGTCCGTATATACATCAACGTCCACAACTAAGGGTATAGACCCGAAGCTACTGAAGCACATCGTTGGCGCCAACAAGCATACTAGGAGCAGCCGGAAGGTCCGCGGATAGCCAGAAGTTCGTAAAGATCTTGCCAATACTGCCATGGAATATGATGTACAACTTCTTGGGAAGCAACTAAAATAAACTTAATGCAAGAACCATGCAATGCTCACACCAACTGGTGCTCTAGATCAAATCATACCAACGCATAGATCGGCTCTGATACCACTATTGGGTTGCGGGGAAAACTTTAAAATTTATCCGTAACCTTACCGCCAAGATCTATTCTATGAAGGTATGCTACACCCCATAATGCGATGATCAGATACTTACAAACACCTTGCGGAAGATCTTGTGTTTGTCGAAGTAGATGTCGGTGTAGCCTGATGAAGAATCTCACGTCCACGCCGGGAGGTGAGATTGTTGCCGTACGTCGTCGTTGATGTAGACCTTGATGAAGTTGTTCCGTTGTCCAAGGAACTTACTTGCGCAAATCCCGCTCTAGCGGTATCCACACATACACCGTGTCAACCCACCCCGTGCGTTCACCGCCTAGCTACTAGCACGTGGTGAAGAGAGTCAGCCTTGCGGCGTAGTTTAGGTGGTAGATCTAATCAACTAGATTAGATCTATATGAGAAGATTAGAGACGTCTAATTCTCAACACATGAGATCTACAAGAGAGAGAGAACTTGCAATTGCTTCAATTGATCGTCAAACCCTAGGGGTTTGGGGCTGCTTATAAAGGAGGCCAAGGGGTGGAGGGACTTGGGCAAGGGGAAAGTCACCTTGCCCAACTCGGCTTGGGAAGGGGAGTTGGAGTAGGACTCCAACTTTCCTCCACTCCCCTTTCCCTCCTCCTCCTTCCTTGCATGGCCGCCGCCAGGTGGGGCCCGCCCTAGGCCAACCGACCTAGGCGGGCGGGGCCCACCCAAGCCAACTGCCTCGCCGCCCCGTGGGGCCCGCCCTGGCCGCTGCCACGTGGGGCCCGCCCTGGCCGTCGCCTGCATGGGGCCCGCCCTAGCCGCCGAGGAGGGGAAGTCCCTCCCCAACTCGGACTCGGCCTTCCCCCACTTCCTAGTATCCGCCGACAAAACTATCGGAACAATATTTCCTTCTTTATAAGCACTTGGATTTAATCCGCTGATGATAGAAACCATTCCTATCATCCCGGGACATTAGATGTCCGCATTCTCTCTATCTTATAATTCACCGTAACAAGTCCCAGTGACATCGGAGCTACTCCGACACAATCTCATTCCCACTAACACTACATCTTTACTCTCAATCAAAGATTGACCTACAGCTTAAGTGTGTGACCCGAAAGGTTCAGCAATCACAAAGTATTGTTTGGGAGCTTACCAAACAATAACCAGAAGTGGGTTAGGCATTCGTACTGGCACCCTTGTGTTGTGAATGAACAACAGAACATGTGCGTTACTCATTACGCTTAATTCCCTTACGTACACGATACCAATGATATCTCGAGATTGAGACAATGTGCTCTAGTGTGATCTAACCCTTTGATCATAACACATATTATTCTCATACCAATATCATTCTCTTTTCTCATTCAGTATATATGTTGTCCCGTGATAAATCACGCTTGTGTCTAGCCAGACGATTGGGTGACAACAATAATACTTGAGATGGCCTAGAGGATGTATCTCTCCATTGTCTAGAGGAGTAAGTGCCATTCTTGAATGATCTCTGTTCCAATACATTATCCTAGTTCAATCCCAAAAGATACCTATCATAGTCCCATGTTACTGCAAGATGTCTGATGGAAATCAAAGCTCGAATGTCGAATAAGCGGTCACAAGATATTCTCATAGCATAGGGATCTAGCTAATGATAACTAAATAGATGATCAATCGCTATTTCATCATACGGTGGGTCGGTTCAGTGCGATTATCATTTCGATAATCCACCCCTATAGTTGAATGACTTATACAAAGTCCATGATCAGGAAAACATGATCATCGAGCAACAAGATAGGCTAGTCTGAGAGACAAGACCAGGAACTCTTTTTCCGTTCATATCTCTACACGTGTATCAGAGGTTTTCCTCTTGTATACGTTGTATTTGCTATACAAGTACCCAATACAGTTGTAGCATAAAGATACAAACATTAATAATAAACATGGAGATAAATAATAAACTTAATTATTATTGTCTCTAGGGCATATCTCCAACAGTTAGATCCACGATCTTTTGGGTAAAATAGTCGGCCTATATTGTTGTTCCAATTTGCTAACTTTCTTCCAATTTGCCACTCACATTTTTGCTAATAATATTGATGCATATGCATATGTTCGGTGACCGTGCATCAAATGTTTCCAAGAAGATTGACCTTGTCTCTGCGCACAGTGAAGATCCTGTCACTAGATTCGATCAGCCCTAATCTAGAGTCAGTTCTTGCCTTCCTTAGATGCTTTCCGTGCACGGACAAGTTATACACTGAGGTGAGCAAACACACTATAGATTCAAATCCGCAATATATGTTACAATTCCTCTTTTCTTTCCTGTGATGCAACAACACTATATATATAATAACATGGTCAAAATTTATGTAGGCCCTGAATTAACAATTCATCTGTTTTATGTGATTCAAATGTATACTGATCATAGGACTCCGAGGATCTCATGTATATACTCACATGCATGCATCTTTTGTTTGATGAGCCACCACTATATATAGTTGACACATGTTCTCTGTTTTCGTAGACTTCAAAAGGGCCAAAATCACTGAAAAATGGGCAGAAGTATGACAGGAACAATCATATAAAATGCCTTGATTTCCATCTCAAAGAAATTACTTTGAAAAAGTACCTAGGCACCACAGTAGAGGTGAACTTCACCAAATTCTTTTTTTATGAACGCAGGTGCGCTCATGGTAATGAGGTTTGACGTCGATACAGACCAGGGGACAGATGGTGTCGTAGAAAGCTCAAGCCACTACGGCTGGTGGACTTGGCTTCTGTCGGAGACTAGCCCCCGGAACTAGGGAATGTGTCTCTTTGCTAGGAATCGTAAGGGACTAAACACGACGTCAATCAATCAATCGTCAACCTCGGCGACCAAGCTTGACGAACTTGATGAGGAACATCACGGCAGAGATGGAACACGAGCTCGTACCTAGGTTCAGGCCCTCCCGAAGGAGTAAAGACCCTACTTCCTGCTTTCTTGTATTGCACTGCTTCGAGAGGTTACAGTAAAGTGGTGCTTGCCGAGGGCGAAGCTACAGCTACGGAAGAGCTACAATGGTGGGACTTGTGCTCTCTATGCGACGTAGTCGACTTGGGTGTAGAATTGCTCGATCCCCTTCTCCAGTGGTGCTCCTCCTCTTTATATAGGCGCAGGGGTGCAGCTAGGGTTCCACAATGGCGTCGATGTAGGAGAGCGGCGCACCCTTGGTCCAGGGCCTTGTGGACACAGTCCACCGCGGTGGTCTTGCTGATCTTCATCAGATAAAGCCTCCGTCCAGCCAGGACAGTGGTCGGCGCTGCAGAGGTCTGCCGCATCCCCACGATGACGTCATGCTTGGAGCAGAGCGGCAGGCTATCCCCTTGTCACCGAAATGGAAGGCTTGGTAGTCCGCTTTGCTTGGCGCAGCTTTGTCGCCCCCCTTTATACATGGAAATGGCAACTGCGGCGTCTTCGTCATCGCGCACAGATGTGCACGTCACCCTGCGGCGGGTGCAGAGTCCATGTGCGTCCTGCCAGGGTGGCAGAACCCCGCCGAGCACTTCGAGTGCTCCGACGCCTCGAGAGGAGAAGATCTCTCGAGGCTGTTCCTTGGACGCAAGATCTTGGTCGTTCCTCCAGTGTAGAAGCCCTCGCGAGGCGGAGACCCTCGCGAGGCTCTTCAGGCGGGCTTGCCTGGTCCTTTGCAGTATTCCCAGCAAAGTGTCGAGGCCCGCGGAGGGCCGGCCCGTGATACCCTGGTTTTCAATGGGCCGACAGTAGCCCCGGGCTAGTGATGGGCATGCTGGAGCCCAACTGCGCAGGCGAAGCGTCACGGGCCCCAACTTGGCCCTCTTGGGTCGAGACACCTGGCGTGCAACCGTCACGCACCGAGTCGCCTTCTTCGACAAGTCCGGTCGTGCGGTGGGTCCCGCCACGACCGAAAACCGCTCTGCGTGGTGATAAATGGCAGGGAAAAAGGCGCGGTTCCCCATCACTTCGAACACTTTGCTCGTGCTCCACTTCCTTCCTCAAAGCGCCGCGACTCCCTGCGTCTTCCACCGCTGCCACAATGTCGCCTGAGAGAGCCACCGCCGCGCAGAAAGCCAAGTCCATGGTCCTGGCTGGCGGGGAAGCCTCGACGGGACGCGGCCATGCTCGCAGGCCCGCGCTGGAGGATAGCCGCGTGACCTGCATTGCGCACCTGACGAAGGCGCGTCCCTTGCGGCCTCGGAGTTCAACGAGTGGGGAGCGACAGAGCTTCATCCAGGGGGCGTCCCCGTCGTCCTTCGCGCTCCGTTCTATCCCGTCTTCCTCCACTCACTCTTCGCCGGACTGATTCTCCCCTTCTTTGAGTTCCTTATTGCGATCTGGAACACCACCAGATCCAGTTGCTTCATCTCCACCCCAACGCTCTTCTCACCCTCTCCATCTTCACCTACTTCTGCGAGGCATACGTCGGAGTCAAGCCCTCCGTGGACTTCTTCGCAATTTCTTCTCGTTGCACTTCTCGTCGCACACAGAGACGACGGGTTGCGTCTCTTTTCGTCTCTGTGATGGCATGTTCGGGAACTATCTCCTCATTGCTTGGGACGGCGAAGTTCCCATACTCGAGGTGACGAAGGAGGTGGACGAATTTCGCCAACGGTGGTTCTACGTGAACGCTTCGGAGGTCTGACCCTTCCTGGAGGTACCCGCCGATCCTCCGATGAAGCACCAAGGATGGAGCAGGTAGCCGTTGGTGGACCCGTCCCTCGAGACCGTGGAGAGGCTCCTCGTCGAGGCCCGCTCATATGGCCTCACAGGCCAGATGGTTGCCAAGGAGTTCGTGAGGCGGCGCATTGCACCGCTGCAATCTCACCAGAAGTCGGTGTGGATGTACTCCGGTACGTCAGACAGGATGCGGCTGAACAAGGAGGTGGTGGATGAGATCATGGGCTTTCTCTTCACCCCCCCCCCCCCCCCCGCAAATTCCCGAGCTAGAGAACAACTCTTCCAAGCCCTTGTATCTGTTCGAGAAGTCAGGGCACTTCCAATGCTTGGCGACGATGCCGTCGTTCACCGCGTGGGGGCTGCGCTCACAAGGGCGGACAGGCCCTCAAGAAGGTCTCGTTGTGGTGGCGCCGGTGCAAGGTGAGGCCTGCTTGTCGGATACCTCGGCCAGTTCCGTCGCTGAGGGCGAAGGTACTTCACGTGGCGCCGATCCCTCGGGGAGGGATGAACGCCGTCAGGCATCGCGGAGCCTGAGACGCAGATCCGGGACATCTCCTCAGGCGATAAATCGTCCTACCGCGCTGCTCCTCCGCAGCGCGTGGAGGACGTGCCCCATGAGGGCTCTTCGGCTGGTCCCCGTCAGCCTCGGCGCAGTCGCTCCTTGCCAAGCCTGCCGAGGGTCTCGGGGGCATTCCTCCTGAGACAAAGGCAGGGGGCTTTTGGAGACACCCGTGGCCAAAGCTCCCCCGCCCCGGCGCATGCGGAAGAGGAGATGGGTGGACGCCGCCACTGAGTAAGCTCACTCTTCCTCGTTTTCCTTTCCTGTTGGGACTCGTGCCTTGGCTGTTTCCTAATCTCCCTTCTTCAGGTCTTCCACGGCGTTGAGGCAAAAGAAGCTCTGCCAGCTCAGAGAGGCTTCGGGGGCCCCGGAGGCACCCGCGGCTCCCGCGGTGGGCGGAGTGCCTCTTGTGGCCGCGGTCTCGACTCCCGAGGTCGCGGACCTTGTCGGGGCTGTGACTCTTCCTGAGCTGGACAAGTCCCGCGAGGGGGAGATGTTCGCGACGCCGGCCCCACCAGGTGCGGACCGGAGGTAGCAGTGATGGACGTCGAGGTTGAGGCGGAGGCGACCCTGACAGGCCTTGAGGCTGCCGTGGGTGCGGCCACGGCAGGGTTGATGGAAACAGTCTCAGGAGGGGGAAGTTCCCTTTGTCCAGGATGTTGCCGAGGCCGATGATGAGGGTGTTCTCAGCCCTCATAATGTCCCGGGAGTTGCTGAAGATGGAGGCTCCCAGCAGAGCCCCCACGAGTCCGTTGATGAGGGGGCCCACGCCAGAGCCCCCAGAGGCGCCTTGGAGAAGTCCCAAGCCTCGGGCACAGAGTTTGGGAAGCTTCGGGCTCTGCGCCTATTAAGGAGAGCCGGGCTCTGGTGTTGCGACAACGGCGCCCTTGCGAATCCCGCCGGGAGGCCATCTTTCGCTCCGCGAGGGAAATGCTCAATGGCCTGAAACTCCACCTTGCTGACGAGGAACGCGTCGTGGACGGGGACTGTCTGGACCTCGCGCGAGGCTGGGCCCTCCTTCAGGCGGCGTTCGAGTGTTGTCGCCAGAAGAATGAGAATGCTCAGGAGCGGCGCGTCGAGGCTCACTGCTTCGCTGATGAGATCTGCGCCAGCGTTACTCACGAGGCCGAGGAGGTCCTTGCGGAGTTGAAACACAAATGCGTGGCTCTCGAGGCGGAGACAACCGCGAAGCATCAGGAGTTATCTGCTCGCGAGGTGGCGGCCTCCGCCAAAGAAGAGGAGCTCCGGGCTGGCGAAAAGAAGATCGTTGCGGTGGCGAAGGCTCTTTGAGCCAACCTGGACAAGTTCCAGGCAGGGCTTCGTCCCCATGAGGAAGCGCTTGACCTGCGCCACCAAGACCTCGTCTTTCGTGAGTCTGAGGTCCGCAAACGCGAAGAACAGGTCGAGCAGGTTGAGAAGGACCAGGCTGCGGAGAAAGATCGTCTGGAGGCTCGCGAGAGCAAAGTAGCTCAAGATGAGGCTGGACGCGAGGGTCGCCTCAAGAGGGCCAATGAGAAACTCCAGCTGCGGGTGAAAGAGCTGAACGAGCAGTCTATCGAGGAGCAGAAAACCTTCCGCATGGGCTGCAAAGAGGAATATTCGAAGAAGCTGAAGATGCAGGAGGACCGCTTCGTGAAGAAAAAGGCCGAGTCTGACAAGCACATCAAGGAGCTGGAGGAGAAGCTGGAGCGGTTCAGGTCACGCTTGAAGACTGCCAGGGATGCCCGACGGCGTGCAGAGCATGACCTTCATGCTTTGGAGAAGGACATGAAGGACCTCCAACAGCAGGTGGCACCAGCCACGGCGCTTGCTGAGGAGGCCAAGGCCTCTGCGTGGAACGCCAAGGTCCTAAAGAGGGAGCAGTGGAGCATGCTCCATTCTTTGGCGTCTCGGGCTCGGGTTGTCGCGGGGTGCTTGGGTGCCGATGCCCCTGACTTCACGGCTGAGGGGGGATGTCGGCGTCCAGGGGTACCTGGGCTTCTTCGAGCGGCTCGTGGAGAACCTGGAGAAGACCGTGACGACCATGGACCACCTAGTTGAAGAAGAGAGCCGCAAGCTGCTTCACCTCGCGGTCAGCCGTGTCTTCGCCAACCTTTGTCGCGTCCAGCCTCTCTTCCAATTTAAGGATGTGACGGAGCCTTTGGTGGGACCCAATGCCCTGGCCCTGACTTCCAAGGTAGAGGACGACGTGAAAGCGTACGTCGAGCGTTTCGAGGCTGTGGACGACGAAGACTCCGAGGAGGACGGCGAGGACCCTGACGGTGAAGGCCTTGACGATGATGAGGCCTGAATCATGGTGTGCCTAAATACATTACCTTAGCTTTTGAAAACTGCCATGTGCTGTAATAATTCTAAGACTTGCATGTTTGTATATCCATGTGTGCCTCTCGTGAGGCTTTTTATCCCTTGGTCATGTCTTTTTCGCTCTACGTCGTTAGGGCCCTTTTCTTCGCGCTTTAACATCGCCGCTGCGGTATGTCGGAGTGTGGACTCGACAAGGCCGGGGGATGCGTATGGCTTAGAGAGGTAAGGGCTCTGGAGGCTCGATGCTCGGGAGCCCCCCCCCTTTTGACGCGCGAGCAGCCCATGAGGCGTGAGTGAGAAAAAGGAGCTCGAGAGGCAAAGCAAAACAGCGAGAGGGGAGAACAGTGGGGAGCTTAAGTTCTGGACTTAGCTGTGTAGGGGCTTGTCTCTTCGTGGGCACCATGTTCCCTTGGGGATGTTTTTGCGGCCTCGGCAAGGGTGTTGCCTTTCCTGCGTTAGTCATGAGGGGGTACCCGCGAGCATTGTATAGTCGAAATAACTCACGCGCGCTTATAGGTTTTCCTCATGTGTATCTCGCGAGGAGAAAATGAGCACCAAGGTCCTTGGTGAGGTGACGTGTGTGGGGGCAGGCCCATGAGTGATGGCCCTTGACGAGGTTGATGAGGAAGTCCTGATGCGGTGTTGCTTCTTTACTCCCCCTCTACGGCCCCAGAAAACAATCTTGATGTCTGGTGCATAGTTAACTGCGTCAAAAATAAATGGGTTAGGTTGAGACTCCAAGTGCAGCGTGTGTAGTAAGTGGAAGACATGTTTTCCCCACGAGGATGACTCGAGGGTTTAATATCGAACTCTCGGGAATCAGTAGTGAAAGATTTATCTTCCTATCCTTCTTTTGGTCACCTACAAAACAATGTTAAATGTTTTGGTCCTCAACCTCACCTGTGGTTGTCAAGCACAAGGTGTAAGAATGATATCAAGATAATTATGCAATGCAAGCAAGAAATAAATATGGAATGATGGTAAATAAATATGCGAGGATGATGATAACAATAATAAATGATATTTTTTGGGTTTTTAATGATGTATGCAAGATGTAAAAAGTGTTTTTTGTATTTTCGGATTTAATAATGGCAAAAAATGTAAAAGTGGTAAAAGTTGTTTTTTATGATTAAAAATGGACCGGGGTTCATGGTTTCACAAAAATGCACTCTCTCTTTAATAAAGTGGTATACAATGGAACACTAGAGTTGACATATGAGATTGCAACACAAAAGTTTAGTGACAAGTTACTAATTATATGGGCACCACGTCCTAGCATAGAGACCTTTTGTTTATTAGTCTCACTTATACTCCACCAAGATGCGAACTAAATCATAACACCTCAGTAATTAAGACAACTCAGAGTATAGCTTTAAGTATCATGACATGAAGTTAAAATAAGAACATGCTAGATCTAGTCATGGAGTAGTGGCGATGGTCACACCCACATCTCCGGTAACATGGTATTTTTGTTTATCCCTAATGAGGCAACAAAGTAAGGTAGAGATATCTAAGTGGATCGCAGAACTTTCTCTCATGTTCACTGCACTAGCCACCCCCGTTACTCCAACTAATGCACACATCACCCCACACACGCTCTCATAAACATGCTTGATCATAACAAGTGAATAAGAACGGGGTACATAATATGCATCTATATTCATAACTGAAACAAAACATTTGCAATCTCAAACATATATTAACTCATAAAAAGATCCACCACATAGGTATTACAACGATGGTCGTAATCATGTTCAGCAGCTCATACGGTACTAATTAGTGAAGCTCAAAGAGAGGAGAGATACATAAGTTACTTCCACAAACCCATAGTCCAGAGGTGGACTACTCCCTCTTCATCATGGAGACGGTGGAGAAGTCGATGGAGAAGATGGAGACCACGCTGGCAGCGCCCCACCAGAGTTTTCCCCCTCCAATCTCCAGCTCCAGATCTCTCTTTCGGTGTTTCTGTGTTTCGGCGGCGCTCCTTCTAGAGAACGACGGGGGATATTTTTATAGGAGTTTTTAGGTAAAAACCTAGTCGGTGGAGAAAAGATCAACGGCAACGGAGCTTTGTGGACCAAGTTGGTGGGTCCCACGTGGCCAGGTACAGGGGACGCGTGGGCCACCCTCTTTTGGGCCTCGGGCCTCCGTTTGTTCGCTTCCTTCGCCCCCAAGTCTTCTTCCTTCCAAATATTAATGCTCGTAATTTTGCAGGTCATTTGGACGTCGTTTGGGTCCCAGAAACATTAAAGGAAAAAAATGGGTTTTCTGCCTACGCATGGTTAATTCCATAAAAATAAGAAAATTATGAAATATTCCAAAAATCATTATAAAAATTAATATAACCCTTATATGATGCAAATATGATTGGAATACAAGTAATATAGTGCAAAGTTCATGTATGCATTTCACATGCATCAACGAGCCAGAGCTGGGATCCTTTGGATTTTTCAGCGCTGCTAGGATGTTCCCGAGACACAGGCACCGTGCCCAGCCCCTGCTCGCGAGGTGCGCAAGGGGAAACAGATGAGCATGAGCGATCACGAACAGAAAAACACCTTACCGAGACAATATTACAAAACGGCGCTAATGCGCATTGTGCCAAGAAGCAGCTAGTTTGTTACACTTGGAGTAACCAAGTTACACATCGCCATGCCTGGTCATGGGGTTTCACACGGTGTGGCTGAGGCTTCTCGCGGCCCGTGGCGATGCTTTGTAGAGAGAGCTCAGATGGAGTGGCCCTCATGGGGGCTAAGCTTGGTGAAGCTTGGGGAGGTAACGACTTGGGCGTCCCTCTTGAGACAAAAAGTGTCTGTCGTGACTTGATCACGGGTAGAAATCGAGGGTGTCGTCCCCGTCATTTTCTGAGGAGGCTGATGCGGCAGCGGTCTTATAAGCGAGCTCGACAGCGCGCAAGGCCTCTTGGACTGGGCCGTGGATGGTGATGGTGCCGCTGCAGCCGGGGAGCTTCACGAGGTTGTACGCATAATGAGTGACAGCCATGAACTTCGCGAGGGCCGGGTAGCCAAGGATGGCGTTGTAGGGCAGCCCAATGTACGTGACGTTGAAGTCGACGAGCTCGGTGCGGTAGTTTTCGCGAGTGCCGAAAGTGACCGCAAGTCTCACTTGCCCCCAGAGGGGTGATGAGGTCGTCTGTTACCCCGGCGAAGGGCCTGGAGGGCATGAGCTTGTCGTATGGCACCTGGAACTGTTCAAAAGCCTCGACATAGATGACATTCAGGCCGGCCCCACCATCTATGAGCGTCTTTGTGACGGCGATGTTGTTGATGGTGGGGGTGCATATCATGGGAATAGTGCCAACTGTCTTGGTGGTCTTGGGGTGGTCATTGGAGTCGAAGGTAATTGGATACTGTGACCACTTGAGGGGTTGGGCGGCCTCGATGCTTGGGAGGGTGGCATTGACCGTTCGAGAGTGCTGCTTGAGGTGGTTGTTCGACCTTGGCGCCTGAGCCCCGCCGAGGATGCATGCCGCGATCCCTTTGGGGGCCTGGTTGCCCCCAGGGTTATCGTCAGGGAGGTTTTTGTTTTTCCCGGTGGGGTTCTGGTTCTCTTGAGGCTGCTGGTTGCCGTTGTTGTTGTAGCGTCCGCCTCCGCGGCCGCCGCGGTCATCTTGCTGCTGACGCTTCTGGGAGAGCTGTTTTAGCTCCCAGCAGTCCTCTGTGTTGTGGTTGGTCCTGTTGTGGTAGATGCAGTACATGCCCGTAGCCTGTTTCTTGCATGTGGCCTCTGAAGGGTCCTCGCGAGGAAGCTTGTCTTCAGTTTCTGCCGCGAGGACCGCGGTGACCTTGCGCTTCTCGTGATTTTTCTTCCTGGCCCTATCATCCTCTTCCACTTCTTTCTTGAAGAGGAGACCCTCTTCAGCCTTGGCGCATTTGTCCGCTAGATCGAAGAGCTTGGACACCGAGGTGAGCGTGTCGTGGATGCCGAGCTTTTCGAGCATCCTGTGGTTCGAGACGCCTTCCCTGAAGGCGGCGATGACCTGCGAGTCCTCGACATTCGCGATCTTGTTGCGGACCTGGCTGAAACGCTGGATGAACTTGCGCAGGGACTCGCCCGTCTTCTGGCGCACAACGCGGAGGTCGTTGTAGGTGAGGGATCGCTCGTACATGCCTTTGAAGTTTGCCACGAAGCACCTGCAGAAGTCCTCCACGAGTCGATGGAGTCGTCGGGGAGGTTCATCAGCCAGGAGAGCACTGAATCCTTGAGAGCCATGGAGAACCAGTTGGCCATGACCTTGTCGTCGCCTCCCGCGGCCTGAATGGCCACAGTGTAGAGTTGCAGAAACTCCAGGGGATTGGTTCGGTCATCGTAGCGTGGAGGCAGGTCCGGCTTGAACTTGTACGGCCAGGCGACCTTGCGCAGCCTCTTTGTGAAGGCAGCGCAGCCTGTGGCGTATGTCATGGCGGCAGCATTCGTGTTACGGTTCTGGCGTCCTGGAGCGGCGATGTCATCAACGATACGGTTGTTGCGCTTCTTCTGGCGCTCGATCTCCACCCGCAGGTCCGGGGCCGTCCTCACTACGAGATTTGGCAATCGCGCGGGGAGGAGGCGTGAGACGTGGCGTGGTGGTCTCCCGCTGGTGGTGGGGGTGGTGGAGGCAGTGGAGGCGGAGGAGGAGGAGCGCCTGGCGCTGGATCTCCTGCGCGCCCAGAGTGGCGCACCACCGAGCGTGAGGCGGCCAGGGCTGCGGGGATGCCAGCAGCGTGCACGAGCTCGGTGATGCGCGCCAGCCAGTTGGCGTGGCCTTCTTCGGTGGGGCGGTAGCGTAGAAGCTCTTGCGCCATGAACAGCGCGGCGCTCGGGCTTCGCGCGGCCCGGCTCTGCAACGAAGCCCCTGGTCCCTGGAAGGGTGTAGGGAAGAGGCTTCTTCGTCGACGTCCTCGTCTTCTGGCTCCTCGACGTGGGGCTCGGGGTCGTCGTTGCGCGGAGCGCGGTTGGCGTGGGGACGGCCACGCGGGTTGCGGGCTGGAGCGGGCTCGGTGGCGGCCCTGCCGTTGGCGTTCGTGCGGCGTGCAAGACGCTCAACTCGGGTTTGAGCCATGGTGCCGGAGAGGTTGAAGAAAGGGTCGAAAGTGCGCCTCAGCCCCCTACCTGGCGCGCCAAATGTCGGATACTAGTCCCCGGAACTAGGAAATGTGTCTCTCTTCTAGGAATCGTAAGGGGCTGAAAACGACATCAATTAATCAATCGTCGACCTCGGCGACCAAGCTTGACGAACTTGATGAGGAACATCACGGCAGAGATGGAATATGAGCTCGTACCCAGGTTCAGGCCCGCCCGAAGGAGTAAAGACCCTACTTCCTGCTGTCTTGTATTGCCCTGCTTCGAGAGGTTACAGTACAGTGGTGCTTGCCGAGGGTGAAGCTACAGCTACGAAAGAGCTACAATGGTGGGACTTGTGCTCTCTATGCGATGTAGTCGTCCTGGGTGTAGAATTGCTCGATTCCCTTCTCCAGTGGTGCTCCTCCTCCTTATATAGGCGCATGGGTGGAAGCTAGGGTTCCATAATGGCGCCGGTGTAGGAGAGCGGCGCACCCTTGGTCCAGGGCCTTGTGGACGCAGTCCACCGCTGTGGTCTTGCTGATCTTCATCAGATAAAGCCTCCATCCAGCCAGGACAGTGGCCGGCGCTGCAGAGGTCTGCCGCATCCCCACGGCGACGTCGTGCTTGGAGCGGAGCGACAGGCTGTCCCCTTGTCACCGGAATGGAAGGCTTGGTAGTCCGCTTTGCTTGGGGCAGCTTTGTCGCCCTCCCCCCCCCCCCCTATACACGGAAATGGCAACTGCGGCGCCTTCGTCATCGCGCGCAGACGCGCGCGTCACCCTGCGGCGGGTGCAGAGTCCATGTGCGTCCTGCCAGGGTGGCAGAACCTCGCCGAGCACTTCGAGTGCTCCAACGCCTCGAGAGGAGAAGATCTCTCGAGGCTGTTCCTTGGATGCAGGATCTTGGTCGTTCCTCCAGTGTAGATGCCCTCGCGAGGTTTTTCAGGCGGGCTCACCTGGTCCTTTGCAGTATTCCCAGCCAAGTGTCGAGGCCCGCGGAGGTCCGGCCCGTGATACCCTGGTTTTCACTGGGCCGACATTTTCTGCAGAAGCTTTTCATACATGACCTACCGGTGGCTGATCCCTTTGCAAAATCAATGGAGTGGAGGAGTTTCTGTGTATGAAAAACCTAAGGGTGGCAATTTTATCCATGGAGCTGGGTATCCATGGATATCCGACCCGGTGGATGAGGGTTTGGAGGGCAGTTTTTGCCTATGGATTTCATGGGGCGGATATCCGCTAACTCATGGGTTGGGCACGGACAAAGATTTTGCTCCACGGATATCCAATAGATACCCGACTGACTGAAGAATGAGGTTCAAATAATCCAAGATTCAAGACAACATTTCTCCTATCTTTTACTATATCTTTTGAATGCATGAATTGTTGTGTTGGAAACTTGTAATAAGAAGTATTGGCTATGTTTCGTGAGATTGAGATGAGATTATGTATTTTGTGGTGTGATTTGTTTAAGATTCTACATATTTTAAGTACTTTGTGGTTGAAATATTGTTGATTTAGTACTCAGATGCATTACTCGTGGATATCCATGGATATCCGGATATCTGACAGGTTTGGATATGGGGTGACATCCATGCCCATGGATACTTTCGTGGGTGGGGCATAGTGATGCTGATGGATTTGGATTTGGATCTGGTTTTGGTATATCCGCCCAAACCCGCCCCGTTGCCATCCTTAGAAAAACCTATATAGTTAGCTATTTAATATTTTAAGGAACCTTGAATCTTTGTGGTATCATTGAACTGGCCGGAGAGGAGTTTGTATGCGTAGTTTGAACCCTTTTTAGTATTATAATTAAGAACCTTTTGTAATATTTTGGGTAGTATTTAATTTGTGAAATCTCTCAACTCCAATGGCAATCTCAACGTGTGTTCACCGCGCCGGAATATGCAACAAAGTAGCTATACTTTCTTTTTTGAACTTAATTTATAAAACTTTTGTTCGGCCATAAATACGTACATTATCTATTTCTTTTTTGAGAAAATAAATAAATTGTGGATTTGTTTTGATTGAAAGAAATCGCATAGGATTAAATCCTATACGAAATTTCTCTTTCTTTTACCTCTTTGATTGGATCCTATATGTAAATTTTCTCTTTTACGCTAAACATATATATACGTAAAAAACTAACTCTTCTAAAATTTAGCCACAAACTGTTTACTAACGACAGACGAAACTCCTGACCAGGTAAGAAAGACGCGGCGCCGGCTAAATATACTACCGTTTTCGATATTAACTGATGCAGTTGTTATCCAACACGGACGAGAAATTTCAGTCGGCTACGGAGATTTATCCCAAACGGCAGTTCTTTTTTTGGTTTGACCGGCTCTAACTCCCGTCTCTTATCTGAGGTTTTGTACTAGTGCTCCCCTATGCGAGGTTAGACTAAACTTGAGCAGACTCCACTAGCCTACAGCAGCCCTAACATCCCCTCCCTGAGAAGCCCCTCAGAAAGGTTTGGCGATGCTGGCTCTGATACCAGATGTTAGCGTTCAATCAGATTTAACGCAGCACTCGACCTAGTTTTAGACGTATGCACATGACCCAGCTACATGAGGAGAACCCATTCCTTGCCAAAAGTCTGGACTGAAAGGAGCAGAAATCTCTCCCTTATGAGCTGGGTGGGGTCATAAGCGAGGTGGGACTAAACGTCTAAACCTGAGTGGCTTCACCGGTAACAACAGGCCTAACATCCCATCTTCTGAGAATCCCTTGAGGTAGACATGGCAATGCTGGATTTGATACTAGATGTTAGCGTCCAGTCAGATTTAGGCCAACGCTTTGCCTAGTTTTAGATGTTTCTACTTTATACACACAACCCAGCTACAAGCGGAGAGCTCGTTCCATATCAAAAGACCAAACTGAGGGGAGGAGAAATTTCTGTGGCGTCCTCCGAAAGCTTATCAAGGGGAGAGAGTCCAAGTGAGTGCAGTGCTCGTGCGGCATCGAGAGAGTCAAAGGTGTGACACCCGAGCTCAGGCGCGCTGCAAAGGAAGAACCCCTCGACAGCAAAGGTTGTCCAGACACTCTCAAGTAGGGACACGCGTGTGACAGGCCCACGTTCAGTGTGCCTCAGAAGATAAACCCGGCCAATATGCTTTAACCCTCGCTTGATCCAACGAGGCTGTTTTTAAATCGGCCAGCACGATGCAGGCATGCATGCAGCTAGCAGATTCATGGACAGATCTCTTTGACCGGCTGGGAGCTGAGGGAAAACAAACAGAAATTTCAGGCCGTATTTTACTGCTTACTAGGCCGGGAATCTTGACTGTACGTAACATGCCTCCTCTGCTTAGGTAACCACAAAACTTTGCATTAGTTTTAGTTAGTAATCAGGCACGTATTCTAATCAGTCACCGCTCTCGGTCTCTCTCCACCAGAACATGCAGATGCAGATCACACTGCAGGAAATCTTCAAATTGCCGGTGGAACACGAACGCGAGAAATTGCATTTTCTTCTGAAAACGTCGTGGTTTCTAAATTCAGGGTGTGCTTTTGCCAAGCATACATGGCGAAAAGACCATTTTGTTGGCAATGCTCCGGAAATAGCGTACATTCTGGGTAGCAACGATCGAATAGACAATTCGTTTCTAACTAGAACTCACCAATACATCAGCTGGGACGTGGTACTATTACTCGAGCAAGGCTGTAACTGCTGCTGAATGCCAATGCAATTTTCCATGTTGATGCCTGCCTAGTACTCCCTCCGTTCGGAAAAAGATGTCACAAAAATGGTCTATTTATAGTTCACTAGGAAACGTGCCCGTGCGTTGCAACGGGAGAAAAAAACCGTATCAACAAAGACAAATTCATTTGCACATATTTACCAAGAAAATCAAGTCAAGTTACACCATAGTTTCATGCAAGATTTACATATTGGTTCAAGATTCACATAACGGCGGGCTTCATCAAATATTTTCTACACGATTAGTATAACTAAGCTAGTCATGATCCAGGTATACATGTAATGGTTAATGTGGGAAACACTTCATAATAGAAAGAAGTTGAGGACTGAGGTATACGCGCATTAGCCAGAACAATATTTCAGCAAGCAGAAGGTGAACTGTATATAAATTTGTATGGGAATTTTTTTCTACCGAAAAATGTGCATGCATCTAAGTTTCTCCTTTGCCATAGCAAGCTCGCTCGTTAATGTGTGTGAAAATAGCATGGTATGCATACGTCTATCTCTGAACCCTGAGCATCCATGTTTTGAACCACAAATGACAATGAGAATAGAAGAGGAGTCTACCTGGCGGTGGAGCCATACTGTCAGCTGTGCAGCATCGGAACCCTCAGTGAGGCATAGGCGCATAGCGGCATCTGCATCGGGGCACGACGGACAGGCGGCGACACGCAAGCTGGGACATGCGGCGGTGTGTCCATGGCATTATGGATGCGCTCTGCCTCTTGGAACTCGTGGATGATCTATATAGGAGCTGTAGAAGAGCTCGGCCGGCCGCCGGCATGGCTGGTTGATCCGGTGAGCGTGTGATTATGTTGTATTGTACGGAGGTGCAGGCTTGTCCGGTGGCGTCGTGGCATACTGGCATGGGCTTCTGCAACGGAGGCAGGAAGCGCAAGGGTCGATCACGACAGCGGGGACGCCGGGGAGCACACTGGTCGGCGGCGGCATCGCATCCCGCTCCGTCGGGGTGCGCTGGTTTTGGCTCATCGTCGGGGCCGGGTTGCTAGTTATTTGAGGACAGTATCGATCGCGTTCGAGCCGGACTCGGCTCCCGCATCTTTCGATCAGCTACGATGAGCTGGATTAGTTAAAGGATAGTACTGATCGAGTTCGAGCCAGACTCTGCCGACGCGTTTGGTCTGCACATGTAACGCCTGAGGGACAAAATATGACTTACTGGTGGCACAGGTGGGTAATTATTTACAATTGTAAGGGCAAATCAAATAATCTACCAAATCAAACGGCGGAAGCCTTAGCGCTTTTATTATTAGGTATAGATTTTTGTGATATCCTTTTTCGAACGGAGAGATTAGTACAGCGTCTGATTCGAAGGGAATCAGAGACCCCCCGCTAGCGATCTCCCAGGAAGCACCAAAACGACATCATCGGAAGCCGGATGGATTGTTTTATCAGTCGTACCCCGCACGCACGCACGCAACATGTCTCTTCGATCCGAGGACAGCGGTTCCGGCCGCCGGAAGACGACGCCTCACCGTGCGTGGTGTGCCGCGCACGGCGGCGCGTTCCCAGGGACGACGGACAAAACCATCTCCCCCCGCCTTCCAGTTCCGGCAGATGCACGCAGCAGAAGCCTCAATGCGAGCGAGCGCCGAGTCCGGAAGGTCGCGCCTGTCTGCATGCCTGCTTAGCCGGTTCGTGCATCCTCCGTTGTCCCAAGCGGCTGCAAATCTAGGCCAGGACCACGGCATCAATCGGTGCGGGCGGATTAAGAAACGGGAAAGCAACGTAGCTAATGGCAGTTTGATATTGGGCGTGTCAGACGGTGCTAGGTTTGAAAATGCATGCGGTGAGCTATCTTTGACTAGCATCGCTAGCCGCGCGGCCTCTGAACTGTCTCCTATTTATAAAACCCCTGCACTGTCACCTAAACCTCTCCTTTCTCTTTTGTTCGATCCATCGTCCGTTCGGTTCAGAATTAGCAGGAAGCTCCTCGTTGCCAAGTTGTAATCAATCGGTGGGGCGATATCATGAGGTGTGCAGGGAGTAGTGTTCTTCTGCTGCTGCTTCTGCTCTCCCTGTCTGCTCTGCCCACCGAAGCAAACGAGGTCAGTGCAAATTCTGTTCATTGTCTACTAGTGTCTACTCTAAGTGCTACTACTAGCAGTGAAATAGTACTAGTGATTTTATGCTTCTGATCAAAATGCAGGAGCGCCTGAGCGAGAATGCAGCGGGTCGGAGATGGCACTTGAGAGGACGGAAGACGATGTCGGCTCGAGGACTTGGAGATGCGCGCAAGGATGAGGTTGTGGGAGGCAAGGTGGCCAAGAGCACAGGTGCAAACCCTGCCCATGTCAGTGGAGGAGTGAAAACCGTAGAGGCCGCCGTTGTCGGGCCAAGGAGCGGCGGCAGGCGCGAGTTTGCCGGCCAAGGGCCGTTCCATTCCGATTACGGCATCGCGAGAACTCATCCATCCTATCATAACTGACAAAAACACAAAGGCAAATGCTCCTTCTTGGTTCTTGCCACTAATTTGCTAGAGTAGAAGTAAATTCTTGATTCCTCTGAAGTAAGTACAGTACCAGTAGTCGTACGGTATAGCGTTGTTCCTTTAGACAGGCAGGTTTAGTGTTGTTCACTCGATGTCTTCCAATTAATCTTCCCGGCCTTGAACTTCTAAAATTAGGTACTAATGTTTTCCAAACGGGTATTGTAGTGAAAGGAAAGCAATTGTACAGTTTTCTTTTCCTGACAGCAATTCACTGAACCCTGAATGATGGACTGACACACACCATTTCTATTGTTGCAGGATCAAATCAGGAAGCAGATCAGGCGTCTGCTGGAGTTGTACATCAAGAGGCAAGTACATCTCACAATCTTACAAATTTACCATGGCAGGCATTTGTATGGCACATGGCCATAGCGTACATGTCGAGTATGTACTGACGATTGCAGTTAGTTTTCAGGGTAAACGGAGCAGCAAGGGATCAGTGACTCATCACATGTCTCGGCAGGGAGCAAGCGACCGTCTTAGCCACGACGACGCGGCCACCGTCGCGGCCGACATGGTGAGGGTGGACTACTCCATCTACCCGGATCCCCATCGGCGACCCATCAACAACTAAGCCCCGTTGGATGAGCTCGCGGAGAAGAAGCTCTAGCTCTAGCTACTAGCTAGGCATTTTGAGTGATTCTGAATTGCTGGGTGATCCTTTTGCTAGTATAACAGATACGTGTAGCCTAGCTTGCTTCTTATTAGTTCACATTCTGTGACATACAGATAGTGGTAGGCTGGTAGCCAATTAGCCATTAGCTAGCACATGGTTAGCTCTTCAGCTAGCCGGGACTCACTGAGCCGGATGAAGAAGCCCATCTCCTGACCCTCGATGGAACAGATTGAGGTGGGTCGGATGGGCAATTTTGGTCGCACCGTGCTTGAATTGGAGAGGCAGCGTCTGTAATCTGTAGCAACTTATCTGAAGTTGCAGAGAACAACAGGGAATGAATTTGCCTCATGCTGACATGAGGATTCAGGTTTCAGCATGTGCGCGTGTGGCGGTGCCGAGCTTCAGAGTTGCAAACGCTCCTGGTCTTTTCCAGTTTCCTCGGAGTACACGTCTCTGAGTTCGGTCTGAAAGACTGATTGACTGATGAGACAGCGTTCACCCGGTACAGTCCCTTCACCAATCAATGGCTCGTTGCTTCCGATTTGGGGCTCAGGTTCTTCCATCCCCAATCAGACGAAGAAGCTAGCCCTGCCTTGCCGTAGCAGCCAGCCAACCTGCATCTGCGCGCGGAGCCAATCGCAGCCATGCCGAACTGGACCACGCGAGCTCGTCGGCACCTTCCCGCCCATGCTGATTGCTGCCGCGCTGTGATAGGGCTGCCTGAGGCGGCCAATAATGGAGGGCTAGACCTAGACGAAGACGGTGCAGTCGCAGCAACAGGGTGAAGGCGAGACACCTGTTGCTGTCTCACTCTGTAGTCCGTTTGTACCTACCTGATGTAGCAAGCGATAGACGTCGTCTTCTTATAATTTTTCTACGTCGTCTTCTGAACGACTGCACACCGTTTTTTTTTCTCTTTTGAGGTTAGCACGGCCGCACACATGACATGACCATATTCGCGAGAATTTTTAGACTTTGGTCTAGTTTTTATCTAGTGTTTTCAGGGTCCAGATGCTGGAGAGGGACGTCCACTGGTGGATGGTCTCTGGCGTGTGACATGGACCGGCCACCTAACATGACGGGAACTTAAGGGCTTGAGAATGTCATTTCAGGTGTGGCAAAATACACCACAGAATGACGACATTGGGCTTGAGAATGTCACTTCAGGTGTGGCAAAATACACCACAGAATGACGACATTCTGGTCCAGTCCTACTTCCCAGGTGCATACGTCGCCGGCAGAAAACAACGGGTCAATAGATTGGTGCTTTCGTAACTAGACATCCGGCGGCAAGTCGTGAGCTCGCACCGACGATGAAATCAGCCAACCGGTGCAAGTTTCTGAACCACACGTCCACACGGGAGATCCTTGGACGCTTTCTGAAACAAGTTCCAGATCATTCATTCGTGCATACAACCATATCAAGTTATCAATGGATTTCACGGTATCACCAGCTTGCGCAACAAAAGTATATGAGCAGAGAAAACCCAATGATGTAAGCAGATGACATAACATTTATATGTGCATATACGTAGCAACACCAAAGTGGATGCATATTATGGTAAGCGTCTCGAAAATGGTACAGTGGCAAAGCCAGAACACCGACGGCGCCAGCGACACTTGCCCCCACCAGGCTACCACCACAAGCCCAGAGGGCAGCCCGGCGTCAGCGAGATGCTCGGTCGTATATACACAAACGAAAGAACAAACCGTCTGGATATGTCAAAAAAAACTATGCACAAACACAACACACTCTCCTGCAACACCACATGTCAAGGGCGGTCTTATTTCTCTACTATCTTCTCCGAAGTCCAAACACCTACAGGCGCATAGGGTAGAGCTGCTGCTGCACACCTCAGTTCCGCCTACATTACCTTTTGGTATAATATAGCTTCTCTTCAACTACCTTTCAAAACTGGCAGGAGTGCCCAGCCTCTGCATTGGACGCGGGCCGGCGCCGGCCGCGTGCTTCCGTGCTTCGAAAGCGCTCGGGAGGAGCTCCTGGAACTTGTCGAGGAATGCACTCCACTCCTCGGAGCCCATGTCTGACAGCTTCACAAAACTGGCGCTGGGAGGGAGCATCTCATTCGCGCTCCTGCTACCAGACTGATGCAGCATACTACCTTCTCCACTATAGTTAGTTTTAGCACCCAACTTGCTCTTTGGAATACCTCCACCATAGGCTTTAGCTTTCCCGAAGAAACCAGTCCCCTTCAGCGATGCTGACAACTTTGAAACAGAAGGTACCAGCTTAGGAGACATACCGTTGGAGGGGGCGGCATCATCCTTGATAACCTCCTTGGCATCATCATCTTCCTCGTCGCACTCGTCCAACTTCGACAGTGGATTCCTGTGACTGCTTTCATGGGCCCAAACTTGCTGAATGATGGTGATTCAAATGCATCTGAATCATCCTCACCATCAGAGAGAACTGGGTGAAGTCATCATCGTCGTCTTCGACTCCGGCTTCAGGAAGAAATAGCTCTCTGTCCTCGACCCACTTCCTTGCCTCCATGCAAAGAACCTCAAGCTCACTTGGCTCTTCTTCCTTCCCAGTAAACTGCCTGCTCATCATCTCCCCTATCTCTGACAAACAGAGGCCAAATGCTGCACCTTCCTTGAGAAATATTGTTGATAGCACCAGCACCCTCAGACATGCCTTGCGGATCATAGGCAGCTCCATGCGAAGCATTTCTGCGTCTCTTCCAGGATCCAGTTTTGCAATGTATTCAAGTTCCTCCTCGGAGAAAGGGATGGATGCTTGTGGCCAATGGATCCATTCAAAGTAAGGGTCTTCTAGACATTCCGGCAGACAAAGGCCATGGTCAATAGGAATGAGTTCAGTCTGCACTCCAAAATTGTCAGACCCAGGACCAACTTTCCTGACCAGAAGATTTCCCGAATGCCTGTCTGTGTTGAAGATCCTGATGTCAAGTATGCCAATTCTGTGCACTGCAGATACAGGGAAGCTTGACGTCCCATGGTCACTGGCATCAAAATCATGAGGGATGAACTGCTGCAATGATGCAATCTTGCTCACAGCCTGTGATTTGTTATGAAATATCTTATTATTGCAGTCAACGTATCATTCACATTGAACACAGTGTGTGTGATCTTGACCAGCATGGTTGGAGGAACATTTGCAAAGTTGCCGTGGTCAAGGAGGTAAGCAGCAACCTCTCTGAACCCTGTCTCGCCAACTCGTACAGACCTTTTGAGGCCTGGCTGTCCAAGGGCCCTCCCTACAAAGCCTTTAGGATTATTTGGAGCAAATGGCTCCTCATCAGTTGGCTTGACAATTGCAACATGTTCACCCCACGTGTTCTTGAAGTAGTAGGCACCACCCATCCCACTGTTAACAGCTACTGGGTCAACACCATTCCTTATGGCTTTCACAACATCCTTAGCAAGCTGCTTCATCTGAGAGGAAGGGCTTGAACATCCAAGGATAGCAATGGGTCCACTACGGTCTGGCTGTTGCACATCTTTTCCAGTGGGAGAGAGACAAGGTGTTGAGCTGCTTCGATGCATCTGATTCCTGGTGAGAAGCAACGGTGAGTCGTTGCGGATACTGCTGAGATCATTGTTCAGAACAAGATCACCAAAGGTCAGTGAGCTCTCCTCTGTGGAAACATTCAGGGCTATCTGCAGCTTTTTTTTCACAGTGTGGGCATTTTCTCCCCTCTCCAGTTCAATGCCCAGGACAGAACCATTATCAGTTTGGACAAAAACTCTCTTCCAGCTCAATGATCTCCCTTCAGTCCTGCTACTCGCAGGATATTCACTACTGAAGCTCCGATCCAGGACTGCAACAGCCATCTGTGTCTGAACAGGACAGTCCAAGTCCCTGGACATAGAACGGCTGAGCTGCCTGTTTGCCTTTATCTGCTTCCACCTCTCCTGTAGTCCAACAGAGAAGCAAGGACAGACGTAGCAAGAGGAAGAAAGAATACTCCAAACTGATGGCTGTCGACCAATCAACAGTATGCCATAGATGGTGTTTTCACAGCCTCTGCATAAACTGGAAGCACCTTATCTCATAATTTAGTGGTAGAAACCCTGCAAAAGGAAAAACGGTGAATCATGAATACTATTAGTATTGCACAAGATCAGCTTTCTTGACATAAATTTAAATGTAAAAGCGTTATAAATTTAGGAAGTGTGACGTATAAATATCCAGAAGACAGACACATAAGCAAAAACAAATAAATATTGGACGTTGCTGGAATGAGTCTACATGAACTTTCGAGTTAAATAGTCTACCACAAAACAGTATCTTTGGATCATCTTGTTTGCTCATTTCAATATTACTATTTTTTAGCTAGTCTTGCAACCAAGAGACAGCTGAACCATGGATTGTAAAATTCGTAACAACGAGTTAATACACCAAGGAAGTTGACAAGCAAATTAATTTATAAGGACTGGGTAATTCTTCGATCCTATTACTAGAACAGAATTGATTGGCCAAATTACATGGTCAATAGAGTAACATAAACCCCAGACAGGTTCAAATGACATCACCCCAACGTGGCAGTGGCTTTAGATCTCAATCTCATTCGACAGTATCATCATTCAATACAAATATTGAGCATTTCAGACATAAGCATGAACAAATATCCCTGGCAGTAACAAATAGAAGGCTAGCTTCCACTCTTGGGCAGAACAGAGCAATCAAAACGTAAACAGCACTCATAACTAAAAATAAGCCGTATGATCATGACTGCTTATGACAAACTTTCTCTGTGCTCATAAGGGATGAACCTGTCGCTTTTCCCTGATCTAATAAAACTTTACCATAGTGATAGAGAGCACAGGGAAACAAAACTATTTATATTCGTAGATCTCTAGGCAGTGCTACAGAGCAAATTTGTTCCTAAGCTGATCTCTATCAGTGGTAGTTCACTAGAGCCATACGCAGATCTAAATTTTCACAGTTCCATAACTGAGCTCACAAATACCTCTCAGCAGAACACACACAGCTAGCTCAATGATGGCCATACACAGATAAGAAAAAAATAGCCGGTCAAATTATACCAAAAACAAACCCTCTTCCGCTGCCTGTATCAAATTGTTCAAATCACCCACATGGCTTGAGACTATGAAAAGCGACAAAGCAGGAGCTCACAAGAATAAACCTCGCGGTAGCGCATCCCAGAAACTAGTACTTCGTGTCAATTTGACAGGATAAATCCGTGGGTAAACAGCTCCAAAATACGAACAGCACATGGATCCTGCGTGTTCCTAATGAATCAGACGAGCCCCCAGAAACCCCCACGCATTTCAACTGAACAAAACGAAAAAAATCAACACGGAACAAACCAACTCGCACGCATCACAAGCATTCTCAAATCCTGCACAGCCAGGGAGACTAAAATCCTGAGACGACGATGGCTCAGAACCGCGCGCTAAACCGAACGCGAGGGCAAACCAGGGCGAAATCTCTCGCCGATGCGCATTTCCGTCGGAACAGCACACAGGGGTCCAGTTCCTCCGAGATATCTCGAGTCCACACTAGCCCCGTACGTCGACTACAGCGTCCACCCACTATCCCAGCACGAGCCGAGGGGAGCAGGACTCACCGGCGGGGCGGATCTGGGCGCTGGAGCGCGAGAAACGGACGGAGCGACACAGCCACCTCCTCCTCCGGCGGCCGGGCAGGTCGCCGGCGCAGATCCGACGGCGGGCGGCCGCGCCGTACGTACGCCTCCCCGCGGTGGCGCGATTCGTTCGTCCTGTTGTGGGTTTTTTTTTTTTACCTCCTCCTGCTTGTTCGCTGGGACTTAACTCGATGTAGACCAGAGGGACGGGTTAATCTAATAAGCCGTGGTTAAGCCGGCCCTCTTCGAGGCATCTTATAGCCAGCCGGTTTTGCGATATGGCCCCTGAGGAATGGGGTTATTTCCTGGAACGGTGCATGTGAGAGGTCTTTGCCTCCTGCGATCACGACAAAACTTTGCCACTTGCGCATTGGTGTACTACGTCTTGCTTTGGATCATTCAAGGGGACTGACATGGGACGTGCGATGTCTCGTCTTTATGGCTTGTTGGGAGTATGCCACGAGTGACCACTTTGATTGTGATTTTACTTAGTTTTTTATATATATACTGTGATTTTATTTTGTGTTGCGTTATATAATTTCTTCCTAGTGTGTTGTATAACCACAGGTACTTTTAGTGCGACGAAGGCAACTTCGATAACATAAGATTGTTGAAGGAAATATAGTACTAGTGTGTACTAGCCTTGGCTCACAAAAAATTCATGTTTTGTTTCTAGGTTAATCTCTTTCAGTTTAACTATATTGTTTATCCCATTATTTAAAATAAATTGAGTTGGTCAGCATTTTCACGACGAGTTAAGCTTGTTCGCTCGCGTCACTATCTACGCTTTGGTTCAACTTTGAGCATTGCATCATGATAGCCAGTAATATGCTAAACTGCAGTTTTGCTGAGAGAATGTCAAATTTAACAACAAGCACCAAGTCATTTATAGAGCACTATTCTTTCAATTTCAAAGTGATAATAGATTAACATGATATGCGTCGCCCTTAACTCCTCATCGTGTTTATGTATTGTTTGTAGCTCGATCTCGTAACTTTCTTCCATTATGTTACTCATCTATTTGTTTATGTGTTGTTTTAGCTCGACCTATTTAATTTATCCAATTTCATTATATTCATTCCCGACAACAAATGAATTGGCTAGCATTTTAAAGGAAGAATTAGGTGAGATTGTCAACTCTTATGGAAACCTTTTTTGGCTAGCATTTTTAAGGAATGATTAGTTGATATTATCGATTCCTACCAAAAACATTTTGTTGGCATGCTTCTGTTGTTTGTGGTTATAGATCATGACCAATAAGTTATTATTAAAATCAAGGAATTTAATTAATCTTTTGGTTCATGCGATATAAACGTTACAATTCAGTTTTGAGTATAGCTTCGTGAGAGTTTGTATTATATATGATGCATGTGTATCGAATTCTTGATGTATACTGAATCACAGTGCAATATATTTCATTATTTACTTATTTAGTCCCTTTATGGTGACGGGGATGTCATAAGCTATTTTAAATATCTCAATGTGGAGTACATATAAACTGAAATGGGCGAAGCAGTACAGTCAAACACGTCTATATACAATACAGGAAAATGTAGAAATCTTAGGCCACGTTTGGATCAAAGGATCTTTGGAGGAATTTCACAGGAAAGGATTCTCTTAGGAAAGTTTCCTATAGAAGCGTTTGGAACACAGGAATGAAGCATGGGAAAAATATAAGAAAGCTTCCTACGCCCACGTTTTCACAGAAAAACCACAGGAATCAAAACATTGGCTGGGAGCTCATTTTTTCTTTCCTTTGCGTCCATCGAGGCAAATGAACGTTGCCTCCAAAGGTCTTACACGTTGATATCAGGCAAATTATTTCACTGAGCCACTTAAGTTCAATTCCTATGTCGTACCATTTCCTGTGTTCCAAACGACCGAGTTGAATTTTTTCCTATGTTTTTCTTTTCTCAGATTTGCACATGTATTCCTTTTCTGTTCCTCTATTTTTCTATTCCCGTGTCTCTACTTTACTGCGTTTCACATAGGCCCTTATAGTAATCCGGAACGGAGTGAGTAGAAAAAAACAATCATGTACCGAGAACTTGAGGGTGGGACATCAGCAAGCGCTTGTCCGCAAAAAGGAAGACTTGCAGATACTTTCATGAAAAGAGCCCCGATAATATTTCACGAAAAAAAGGGGGGCAACGAAAGCGACGGGATAAATTAACTCGCCATCACATCGTCCGTCTACTGCTTCGGGATCGGAAGCCTCTAGAACGGCACTCCCTCCGGCCCGCACGCACACGCACATGGGCTCCGGCCCGATGCGCGGGCACCACCTGGCGGAGGGCGAGTGGCGCGGTGAGCGCACCGCGTGGGGCCTGCGTGGCAGCGGGCGGCCGGTGACCCCCAGTGCGCACATAACACTTTCAAGTCTGGGTCCATCGCTTGATCTCATCAAGTCTGGGTGTGTGCACATAACACTTTCTTTTGTGCACAACTTAGGGCACCTCCAACGGGGTGGAGCAAACGGATACCGAAATTGGTCCGGTTTTGTCCCTTTGGGGGCGGACCACGAACACAAAATAGCACTTTGTCCGTTTGAGGTGTACACCTCCCCTAACGGGCTAGCGCATATTTTCCCCACCAGTTTTTTTTCTTCAGTTTCAGCTAGCTAGCTATGATGCAAAATCGATTGCCGAGTAGTACTAGTACACAAGCACCTCGACGGAGACGGTCTTGGGGATGCCGCGGAGAGGGAGTTGTTGGAGAGGTCCACTTTGGTGAGCGAGATGAGGTCACCGATGTCGGCTGTGATGCGGCCGTCGAGAACGTTGGAGCTGAGGTTGAGGTGGGTGATGGCGGCGAGGAGGGTGATGGTGTCGGGGATGGCGTCGGCGATACGGTTGCGGGAGAGGTCGAGGCGCGTGAGGTTGGGGCAGTGCCTGTGGTGCGGGAGGCCGCCGGAGAGGTTGGCGTTGGAGAGGGTGAGGCGGTCCATGTGGGAGATGACCACGGCGAGCTCGGCGGGAGATCCGGTGGCGAGCGGGGTGTCTCCGTCGGAGGTCCGTGCGGAGGTCGCCGAAGCCGCCCGTTCCGAGCCGGCGCGCGTCGCCGCATCGGGCGCGTCCGGTATCCCCGCCACCGCAGCCGGAAGAGGACGCCGGCACTGCGGGAGACGTCGCGAAGAAGCCGAGCTTCTCCAGGTGCCTCACCGTGGTGGTCTCGGCGAGGAGAGGATGACGTCGTCCGGGGTGGCGGCCGCGCGGAGGCGGGTCAGCCCGACGAGGACACAGCGGACCAGCCGGACAGCATCTTTTGTCCGTGCTCGACCAAACGCAGATTAAAATTGGGACAGCTTTGGTCCAAAACGGACAGTCCGCCCAGACAAATTTCTTTTTGCGCCAGCCGTTGGAGCACCCTCCATGTCCGTTTGGACAAAAACGAACTGGCCTGGCCGTTTTGCGCCAGCTCGTTGGAGGTGCCCTTAAAATGGTGACAATCTACATACAAAAAGAATTTAGTATCCGAATCAGAAAAGGTAATAAACCATATATCATAGTGTGTCGTGCCACATAAATGTACAAATGAATCTAATTAATAGGCGTAGACAAGTGTACGGAAAACTCATGTAATTGAGTCATCGTGGAGGCTGGCAAACCAAATGTTGGCACGGAAGCCAGAGCGGATGCCCTGAAAGGCGCTTGTGGTGTCGGCTCCTACCCTTTGAGAGGCGGCCCTTCGATATGAAGTAATTTTTCTCGGTCAAAAGATGGTGATGGGTTTATTGCAAGAGGCAGCATGATGATGATTTTTATGGAGACAATGCCCATGGTAACCTCAAGGCTGTTGGCTCTACGACGATGGACGTGTCGTGGCTAGTAGGCACTTCTAGGAATGGGGAAGGTGCGTACGAAGCAAAATCAACGATATGTTGATAAATCATAGATCCAATGACGCTGGTGCATGCGAGCACCATGGTTCGCGACTAAGCGTCGTTTTAGACCCTCTTCCAACATTGAACCATGGAAATGAAAAAACCATGTCTGACTAATAGAAAGAACAAGTAAATTAGACCAGACAATGTACAAGGTAAGAACAAGTCAATTAGATCGGGGTTGGGTAGCATAATTTGGACGCTATACACATTTATGGATACTACATGTTGTATTAAATTTTTGTTAGATGTATTTTATTTTATTCATAATTTTCTATTTGAGAAACTAATTAATTGAAGTTCATATGTATACGTTGTGATACAAAGGCTCATGCGATGAACACATGTAACTGAATTTTGTATTTGCAAAAGTACTAAAACCCATACAATACTGAATTTTGTGTTTGCAAAAGTACTAGATCCCATACAAAAATTTATGTGTGGCTTTCATTACTATAAACGGTGATATTTTTATAACACATATAGATCATTAACATATTTTCAACTTATTACTAAACTTTAAGTTGTAAGACACTAATGGCCATGCCAACATTTGAACTATACTCCAGAAGTTTCTCTATATTTTTTTACACACCCATGCACAACATACCTCTGTTAAGATATTTGTTATGAACTAAGATTTTAATATCTTACAGTATACGTATATAGTATATTAATAATTGAGAAGAAACATTCACACAATAATACAAAATTACTATAGAATTCATTGTAACAAAATATTTAAAGAGGTGTGCATTTTCAATACAAAAAGTTCAAATTTAACCGGTTATGTATATTGTTAAGAAATTTATGTTGGAACAGAAAAAAAAAACTTCTTGCGCAACTTAGATATATCTTCAGTATATAGATTGCAACAATGTAGTGTAAATCACAATAAAAAATATTGAGTAACATTATTGTATGGATAGAAATGATAAGTATGGAATGTAAACTTATACTTTTGAAACAACAATTTTAAATAATATATTTAATTATAAAAGTTTAGTATAATTATATTTAATTTAACTCGCCCCAGGTGCACATTCTAGTTGGAACAACCTTGGTTTGGTTGCATGGTAACCTTTTTACTGTTGTTTGTTGTCAAAATAGTCCAGTTTGTTTTTGTCTAAGTATGATGTCAACACTAGTGGGAAAAGCCCTTTCTGTGGCGCACATTTTTGGAATTTTGTGGCGCACCCGCCAAATTGCTGGGTGCGCCACAGAATTCTCGCCACTAAATTATTTTCTGTGGCGCACGGGGCTTGGTGCGCCAGAGAATTCTCACATTTGTGTGGCGCACCTGGCCTGGTGCGCCACAGAATTTTCAAAAAATTATAAAAATTATAAAAATTATAAAAGTTTAAAAAATTCAGAAAAATCAAAATATGAAATAATATGAAAATCCTAATTATTTGAATTATTTTCAGATTTTTTGCACATTTTGAATTCTGTGGCGCACCGCCAAATTGCTGGGTGCGCCACAGAATTCTCGCCACTAATTTTTTTCTGTGGTGCACGGGGCTTGGTGCGCCACAGAATTCTCACATTTCTGTGGCGCACCTGGCCTGGTGCGCCACAGAATTCTCAAAAAAATCAAAAAATTATAAAAAGTTTTAAAAAAAATTCAGAAAAATCAAAATATGAAATAATATAAAAATCCTAATTATTTCAATTATTTTCATATTTTTTTGCACATTTTGAATTGATACATTCCCGCTAGGTCACCCATCCTGAAATTGCTCCAACCCTAGCACGCTTAACTTCTAAGTTCCACCCACTTCACCTACCCTTGTGCTACTCAAGTTCTTATTGATATATATATATCATATGAATATTCTTAAATCTTGTATGTGTATATGTTATGTATGTGTTATAAATGTGTGATTTCAAATTTCAGTTTTTTCAAAAACTTCTAAACTTTCAAAAGGAGATTCAAAAGTTTCAAAAGATCAAAAAAATTCAAAAAACTTAAAAAAATTCAAAAAACATAAAAAAATCCAAAAAATTCAAAAATGTCAAAACACTTCAAAAAAATCCAAAAATTTCAAAAAATCCAAAAAAGTCAAAACACTTCAAAAAAATCCAAAACAATTCATCAATCTTCTTTGCTATACATTTTTGTGCCTTTTATGGGACTTTTTGAATTTTTTGAATTTTTTGAATTTTTTTGATTTTGTAGAAAAAAAATCGTCTGTTTGAAATAACTTTTTTTATTTTGGAATTTGTGGAATCTGTGAATTGCTGACCAGGTAAACCTGGGTGGATTCGAACTCGAGTTTTTCTCTAGTTTTTTTTTGCATATAAAACGCGTTATTTCGACATCGTATGCAAAAGTTATGGCCGTTACAACTTTTTTTCCTGTTTGTTGCAGAAAAGGTCAAAATTTATATTTCAAAATTTCTATACCTACTAGACACTCAAACCTAACTACATGCCAAAGGATTTTATTTATTGAAATTTTTATCATTTTCCTTTACTTCCTGGAAGACTAAAAAGGCGATCCACGAGGGGGGTGGGGTGCGCCACATAATTTTTTTTCCAAATTTCCCCCGGCCCTAGGTGACTTTCTGTGGCGCACATGACTTGGTGCGCCACGGAAAGTCACATTTTGGTGCGCCACAGAAAAATATTTCTGTGGCGCACGGAAATTGATGCGCCACAGAAAGTCACCTTCCTATAAGGGTTTTCTTACTGGTGCAAAATATGTCGAGACGTAAGCTAATTAGCCATTAAATCGAGACAACTGTATCTGTATGTGCACCTATTAAATCGGCCTCATCAGCCAATTACTCTCCACTCAGAACATGTCCGCACATTCTTAATTGGTCTGTTTGACGTCAACACGTCAAGGCAGATGTGAGACGACGGTGACATCTATACTTGGTTATTGCTGTCCTGGTCCATCGCTTGATCTCAGCTGTCCATTTCCCTTTGGTGTAAGTGTGCGTGCATGAAGACGGAGTTCAGGTTATCTGCTCATCTGCTCCCGGTGTATGCACATTACGGACTTACGGTTGCAGCCTGGCGTCCCCGTGAAGACCCGTAAAGTGAGATCACATCAAAATTGGAGCAGAGCCACTGCAAATTAGTTAGAACTAAACTCTGGTAGTTTTAATACAAAGCCGGATGGATTCCGGCGACGCGCTGCAAACCTAATGCACATAACACTTGCTTTTCTGCACAACTTAAGATGGTGACCATATATATACAAAAATAATATAATATCCAAGAATAGAGAAGGAAAGACGCATGACGTGTCATATAGATGCACGAATATTAGTAGGTACGATTACTAGATCTGTATTTGGTAGAGTTTTGAGCTGTACTGGTACCAATTTTATCACTCAAATTGGTCCATCCAGATTGGAAAGCAAAAATGTAAGTTCAGATACGGATCCTTGCTAGTTTATTTTGGACTTATTGCCTTATTGGGAACTTGGGAAGAGATCATCATAAGTTTAAAATAATAATTAATTTCCAACAAGCAGTAGTTATTTATTTTTCTTCATGGATAGCAAAGGATTATTTTCAATACCTTCAGCAGTATAGACATTATTTTCTTATCTGAAGGCTCTCGGTTACAACACCATCTAGCCTTTTTTTGAATTTTCCATATATATTAAACCAACAAAGAGTAAACGATTATATCGATTACTAAAACAATAAAAAAAAGCCGAGCAAATCAATGAGATCTTCAAGCCCTTTCTTTCTCCATGACACAATCTTGTACTTTTCTGAAGGCAGCGGAGAACAACGCCAAAAACTCCAAACCACAAACCTGTGAATACCAACGAAGGTTCTCCCCTTTTAATTTTGAGCCGCAATGCCAAGGTTTTGTGCACGCACGCAGCCATTAAATTAATCAAGCAACTAGGCAAGAGCACCACCACTGATATTCAAGGGACAAATAACCGAGCCACTTTGTCGACATCGTTGAGAGCCGATAAAACGAATCACCATTGCCGAAGACGTAGTAGCCGGGATAGATAATGTGAGGACAAACCTCCTCGCGGCAACCATAAGAAACAATCCAAGACTGATCTGGCGAAGCAAGATCTGAAGAATCATACCTAGACAAATTTAATTTTCCAAAGCCACCATTGACGCCGGGAAGGAGATCTCGTCGACAAACGAAGCGCGGAAAATCACTTATTGCAGACGATGCCATCTCCATTGACGATGAAGACAACAACCAAAACCAAGCTCTAACATTAGGGACCTTTGTATAGCGCCCTGCGCAGGTCCGAGGTCCCCACCTCTCCTAGTGCCAGAACGGCACCTAGAGGAGGTGAGAACCCGTCAATTCTTAGACGGAGGCGACGATGAAGATGCAGATGGCTCTGGCGGCGATGGCTAGGGTTGAAACCCTAGGTCGCCGCCACTCTTTTCTTTCGGATAGATGCTAATTGGTAGCTGCCTGCCTCACAACACCATCTAGCCTACTAATGTTAGTTATAGCATTCTTCTTTTTCCGTCTCTTGCTCTTCGATTGAAGAAACGAATAATTGAATTTTGTGTATGCAAATACTAGAACCTATACAAAATTTATGTTCGGCGTTCAATACTATAAGCGGTGCTTTTTAACTAACAAGTATAGATCATTAACATGTTTTCAACTTTTTACTGAACTGTAAATATTAAAACACAGTTGTCTGTCAAAACCAATGATCATGCCAACTCTTGAATTTATACTCCAGAGTTTCTATTTATTTTTACATAACAGTGCACTATAGAACTCTATTAAGATATTTGTTAGGACCTAATCTTTTCAGTCTCTCCCATTATATTAAATAATATTCAAGGAGGTATGCATTTTTAAAAGCAAATCACATTTAAGTGGTTATATATCTTGTTAAGGGAACTTAAGTTGGAACGGATTTCCCCAACTGCATTTATTTGACCAGATGACTGACAAAGATAAAAGGGTGCTTCCTTATAGCAACCTCGGGTCTTAAACAGAACTTTTAGTTGCGCAATTTAGATATATTTTCAATGATATACATTGAAACTATTAGTGTAAACCATAACAATAAATAGTGAGTAACATTACTGCATGATAAGAAATGCTAATTAAGGTATATACAGCTTATACCTTTAAACCAAAAATATGATAAATAATATAAGTAAGTATAAAAGTTTAGTATAATTATACTTAACGTAAATTGTCCAGCGTGCTTGGTCTGGAGCAATATTTGGATGAGTGACCTTAAGGGAAGTTTCCTTGCGTGCGCATGACTGATTGAGTGAGTATATTGTGCGTTGGAAACCCTGTATTGGTCTGTGGGGGAAATCTAGAGATTGACCCTAGAGATCGGTATGTATAATGTGGGTGCTTGTGGAGCTAGCCTAAAGATCGTTGAGAGTTGCGTAACTACAGCCGACACCGTAGTATTTTCCTTGTTCTTGGACCTCGGATACAAAATAATATAGAGGATACTTATCGATTAAAAAATGTATGTAAACTCACCCCTATGAACGCACCACACACGACCTAACCTACAAGGAGTTGAGTCGGCAGATTATAAAATTGACAAAGTCACCACAATCATTTCGTTACAATCAGGCACGTCACCTAGTAGCACTGGAAAATATCACCGATTAAATTCAAATAAGTTCGACCATCTATAGCAATACCGAGTCGAGAACTTTGAATCTGGGTGGGCTGGTTCCACAGAAAAGCCTAACCATGTGAGCTATGTCCACTTCTCTTAGCTTGTGGCTTCTCCTAAACCGATTCTTATTTTATTTCCCTCTACAATTATCTGGTGGCATGCATACTTACTTTTCCTTCAAAGACCGGTAACAAAACGCACATTTTAAAAGAGTAGTTAAAAACCGTACTAGTAGATATTTCCATTCATTTCACAAATTTAGTACTCTACTATGCTTGACCTTGAGTTTTTTTTTTTTTTGAGAGCCTCTCTGGGATTACAAGTTATAGCACCTTGTTCAGACACACAGGACGCACACCACACGCACACCTCACCTATGTGTTTAAACTAGACCTACACCCTATAACCCAGCACTCGTCCTGAGAGACTTAGCCGAAAACCAGTGCTTCGGTGACCGACGGGCACGTCGATCTCGCCTGTGGCACATAGACGTGAGGCAAAGCGGACTATTTTTATTGCACTGCTCCTAATAAACAGTGTTGCTACAGTGTTCTATGAACAATGTAGCTGCGTGTACAGTGTTCTGGGAACAGTACCGGCTGGGGTGAGACACCCGGAAAATCGCTCCCTATCCCGGGCGGGTGAGCTGCACACCGGCAGGGCTCACCACTGTGATGAAACCAAGAACTTGCAGACCTGTCCGTGAAAGATGAGACAGATCTACCTGCTTGATCCATCATTTTCTATGGCGCCAAGCGAATCGCTTGGTAGCAAAGGAAACACCGCTGGCCGCTGGGCATTATCAAATGCATGTTACTAAACGGCAAAGAGATAGACGCGGTGCTACAAGCTTAATAATTAACGACACGTACTACTAGCTTGAACCGGAAAATATGAGTCGGAGACAATACTCCTTTTGAGAACGAAGCACTGCCTCTACGTGCATGGAAGCCCCGCCCAGTACTGGCGTGCACGTCGTCTGCAGGTAGCGTGAGGTGTCACTGGCAGGAGGGAGGCAACGGGATCCTGACGGGCCGAATTGAAGGAGGTAAAGAACCAATGCGCACGTTAAAAGGTCGGTCAGTTCCCCACCCCGTGTTACAGTAAGGGCGGAGAAAACAGAGGCAAAAAGCGATCTGAGTTCCACCGGCGCGATTCCGATGGATCTCCCCGTCTTCGGCGCCGTCGCGGCGTCGTGAGGTGGGGGGATCCGGAGGATCTCGCCGTGCGGCAGTAGTATAGGTTAGATTAGGTTTTAGTTTATGTGTATTGGATTTGTTTCCGGCGGCGGTGGTGGGGTGGAGCCGGCGCCGTGCCCGCGGAATAAGGAAGCTGCAGCTCGTCTTCCACCTTGGCTACGTCCTCCGGGGCGGCGTCTTCGTGCTGCAGCTGTCTGGTGGTCGCCGATCTGCGGATTGGGCGGCTTGATGGCTCTGTTTTGGTGCTTCGTTGCCGTCGGCGTTTGGCAAGGCGACGACGCCGGCCGCCTGCGATGGAGTTCCAGTCCTCCGAGCCGGTCGTCCCTGCGCCGTCTTCCTCCCCAGGGACGGTGGTGGGCTCGTGAGGTGCAGTGATGGGGGTGCAGTTCCGCGGCGGCTTCGGCGGTGGCGGATCCGGTGTGGAAAAATCAAGAAAATGAAGAAGATGGTGATCTTTGCTTGCTCTTCGTTGCCGGCGACGTCATCGGCGGTAGGCTCTTCGGAGACGACGCTCGGCGACTTCCCGCTTGCCAGGAGGCTGGCTCCGTTCCAACATGTGTTAAGGAGCAGCGGCAGCGGCGCGCCACCGACGGCTTCCGTGCATCAACGGCGGCGAGCTCCAGAAGAAGAAGATAGAGGACCAATTTGTAATTTCCTTCTCTTTCTGTACCTGTTTGTAAGAGCTCAGTTTTAATATATCACCCTTTTCTCCGAAAAAAAAAATGCGCACGTTAAAAGGCCAAAAAAAATCAAACCCAGGCGAGTAGTATTACCATACCACGTCAAGACATTTCACGTGAAGTAGTCACGTGCAGTCGTGCACCGCCACCTGAATAACTCTGGAAAAATATACAGTATTCCTTAATAAAACAATACTTAGGGAGGCGATAGCCGCAGCACGGGCACACGTAGCACCTTTGACCGGAAACAGTAGAAGCATGTGTGCATGACCGCATCCTCTCCTGCCTAAGCTAGCCATCTCCTAGCTCCTACTTACATGGAGTAGTATTAGTTTGGGTAAGTAGGCTGGCGTGGATGGATTAGGATGACCCATGCGGTTTGCAGTAAACAAATGATACCACCCGGCCCTCGTCGGGTGCGGTTCGTTATCCGTTCTGATCGACTTCTACAAGCGTAGGCTATGCTTTGCTCTGTGATCACGGAAAGTGACCGAGCGTGGCTGCTGCATGTGCCGAGCGGAGCCACGGAGAGGGACACGCGATCGAGAGTAAAATGCATCAACGGTCCTGGAAGTTGCTGGCAAGGTTCACAACGGTCCCGGAAGTCACGGAATGCCTCATCGCAGTCCTGGAAGTTGTCTCGAGCGTCCAGTTACGGTCCTGGGTACGTATCGTGGTGACGTGGCAACTTGGTGGACCCGCAACGGTTGCCCATGACTTGAGTCTCCTCGTCGCGACGGTCGCACGCACTCGGTCAAACTATTCATTCGACAGAAATTCCCCTTTTGTAGACGAGCGGAAGAAGCAAGGCAGAAGGCATGGCAAGAGAACGCCTCCGTGCTCTCGCGCCCGCGCCCATGGCCGCCGCCTGTCCTCGTCTCGTCCTCGCACGCAGTGGCGGAGCTGCACATGGACTGTGTGGTCAAGCGACCACACAAAAAATTGGATAGTAATAAAGCTTCAGCTATGAATACACCATAATTGACCACATAAATTTGAATTTTTGACATCAGTGTAGCTTGTCATGAGCTTTGACATCACTAACAGCTACAGCCAGCTCCGCCACTGCTCGCACGCCCACGCCCATGGCCGCCACCCGTCCTCGCGCGCCCGCGCCCATGGCCGCCGCCCGTCCTCGCTCCGTCCTCACGCGTCTGCGCTCATGGCCGCAGTTCCAGGCGCCTCGTCCTCCACGGCGTCCGTGCTCACGCGGGTCGGTCGACACCAGGGCGGACGCCTCCGTGCTCTCGCGCACGCGCCCATGGCCGCCGTCCGTCCTCGCCCCGTCCTCGCGCGCCCGCGCCCATGACCGCCGTCCGTCCTCGCGTGCCCGCGCCCATGGCAGCCGCCCGTCCGCGCCCCGTCCTTGCGTCAGCGCTCTGCCATCCCGTGTCTCTCCATGCTCCCGTGTCTCCTCCACCTCGTTGACGACGGCGGCGCGGATCTCGGCGACCTCGCAGTCGAAGTCCTCCTCGGTGCCGGTCATCTGGGCGTCGATCTCGGCGATGATCTGGCGCACGGCGTCGAGGTCCCCGCGCTGCGCGGCGAGGTGGAGCTCCGTGTCGTTGTGGCTGCCCGTGACCTGCTTGACGTACTTCTTGCGGCCCGCCCGGTCCATCCGCTTGCCGGAATTGGAGAGCACGAGCACGGGCGGCGCCGCCTTGGGCTACGGGGACAGGGAGTGGTCCATCCGCTTGCTGCAGCCGGACATGACCAGCACCGGGCCTTGGACGGCGTCGGGGAGGAGGCCTGCGACGGGTTGTTGCTGGAAGGGACATGACCAGCACGGGACGCGACGGCGAGGCCGGCGACGACTGGTCCAGCCGCTTCCCAGAGCTAGACATGACTAGCCCAGGGCGCCTGGCCGCCCGCGACGGCGACTGGTCGATGGGCTTCCCGGATAGGCAGGACTCGAGGGCCCTCCCTCCATCGTGGGCCCGCCCACTTGCCACGTCAGCGCGTACCGTACACATACGTACCCAGGACCGTCCATGGACATCGGGCGCAACATCCAGGACTGAAATGGAGCAGTTCGTGACTTCCAGGACCATTATGGACATGACCCGCAATTTCCAGGACTGTATATGCATTTTACTCCGCGATCGAGTAGAACCGAGGCATGCTGAAAGCCTTCTCTCGCAAGATTAGCATCGACCAGTGTTCCTGATGCATGCGCGCGGCTTGCACTCTGAATGTTTGCCGATATGCATTGCGTGTTGGTCCGTCGTTCTCCGACAGCGCAAACTTTTACTTCGACGGGGGCATGTACTCCTATTTCATCGCACAAAAAAAGTGTTGAGCTATACCTAGGCAGTGTTTACTTCGGTTTCAATGAAAAGGCCGATCGAGAGCTCGAGTGCACGTAAGACTCCATCACATGCACATGGTCCATACCGTACCGGCCCGAACGGTGGGTTGCGGAGGATAAGATCTAGTCGGCCGGCCGGGGTCGATCGGGTTCGTTACGTGGCATATATATGGGCGTTAGACCATCTCTAGCCGTACCCGCAAAACGGCCGAACCCGCAAAATTGGGTGTAAGAATATGCGGAGTATGGTTGTAGAGCACTATTTTTTGACGCTGTCCGGTCGGTGTCCGCGGACGCGTCGATTTGGGGATGCGGTTGGAGATACTCTTAGCTGCGCCGTTACTTAGGCCGGAACAGAACACGTACGCACCATGGAAGTAAACATGCTCACATGGGAGCCGGCCGGCAGTTGCAACTTGCGAACGATGATGATTATGTGTCATTGAAATTTATTAAGGACTGGCTTAATTCTGGATCCCGAGACCAGACATGACGACCTACTGCATATGCATGACTCCCTGATGGTGGTAGGCATTCTCATCGTTGTGAGCTTCCGTTCAGGTTCAGCAGAGCATTTCGATGCAAGTAGAAAATGTTGTTGCACGTATTCTCTTGTACTCCTGCAGATAGTCTGAGCAGATGCAGTGTCATTTTCCAGTACATCTTTTGTTTCTTATGGAATCTTCGTACATATGTGTTCAATTCCCAATTAATGTCCCCATGGACATCATTTTGTATTCCCGAATGGGCTGGTAGGCGTGGGGCGTATCACTGGGCCTGCAGTCCATTGAGGACAAAACGTGTCGCCCGGGCGCAACAACACAAGATTGCACCCAGCGTGCTGACGCCCACATAGTTTGGGCGGCTGGGCCATCCAGTAAGCTTTCCGTTTTTGTTTTAAATTCACTTTTTTTTTCCTTTTTTCTTTTATTATTTTAGTTACTCTTTGTTCTATATTCACCTTTTGTTTTACTTTAGGGTAAATATATTCCATGGTGAATCTGTTGAATCTATTCTATTAGAATATATTCACCATAGAATATTGTTTTCATCGTTTAGCTAACTCAGTTTTATAAATGTCTATATTTTTATATGTAAAATCGGTCAAAGTTACAAATATATTCCATGGTGAATCTGTTGAATATATTCTAGAATATATTCACCATAGAATATTGTTTTCATCGTTTAGCTAACTGAGTTTTATAAATGTCTATTTTTATATGTAAAATCGGTCAAAGTTACACTGTGTTGATTTTTTGCCAGAAATATACGTCGTATTTCGAGAAACATAGGGAGTAATCATAAGAAATATTGGTAATTCATTATCTTACTGTTACAAGCATAATCTTACTGTTACATCCTTATGTGATGCCCCTGTAAAGCACAGTTAAGTTTTATCGATCAACTTTCATGTTTTTTGTTCTCGAAGCCTCCCTTGTGAGAACAAGCTATCGGCTTAGTGGTGGAGGTTGTTCAGTGGCCGCCACACCGCCCGGGTTCGATTACTTGGAGGCAATTTTCGGGTGTCTCGCCTAGGGATTTGCTTCCATAATAAAAATCTAGTATTCAAGCTATTGGGAAAACTAACTTATGTAGTATAGTAGAAACAATCGCTAGTATGAGTCTTTCTTGGGAAAGTAAATTTATTTTATATCAAGAGAGAGAGATAGGAAAGTAAAGTGCTTATAATCTACTCCTTCTGTTCTGAATTATAATATGTTTTTAATATTTTATTTATTATGGATTAAATACGGACTAAAATAAGTAAACTGACACACTAAAATGCGTTTATATACATGTGATTCAGAAAAAGTAAAACATCTTATTTGGAACGAAAGAGAGAAAAACGTAAGCTCCATCGTCATGGGCCATGGACGAGTCGCTATTTTCTTGGAATGGCCTAGCAATATGGGGCGTATGTCTGGCCTTGCAGCCCATTGCAAATAGTTTTGGATCACTATGGAAGTTTAGCATGAGCGTATATGCATTCAGAGACAATAAGTTTCTCAAAAAACAAAATCGGAGCATTGGGATTTCTTTTTTTAGAACCGTGAGAGCGTTGGGATTTCACTTCCTGTCGCCTCCCTAAATAAGCTTGGGTGTAGTTTAGTCAGTGTGGCCCAAATATTCGTTTCATTCAACAGCTTCATCGCGAAGTCAATGTCAATCCCTGATTACTTGTGCACCCATAATGAGTCTGGAACCCGAGCTCGTGAACTCCTTGAAGTTGAAGCCCCGTCGTGTATTTCAGTATGTTCTGTTCGTGTGCCCTGGCAAGAGCAGATCTTGTAGTCCATGCCATGAACCTGTTTGCTCATCTCGTCCACCTCCTGCCGGCTCTCTTTGCGTCTCCAGAGAGCCAGGAGATCATAAAACTGCACGGGCACGACGATGCAGACATGCAGTAACTAAGCACTTACATAACATCCACAAAGCAGTTTCAGAATTGCAGATGAGTTATTTTACGGTACATCAACTCATTCTAGACCGTTTATCATGCTTGATTCAATGGTCCAGATTGAAAATACTACACCAAATTTGGTGTAGTATATTTAGGCATCAGGGGCACTTTGGGAAGTTTACTCATAGAGATCCCCCTTCCTGCACCTTCCTCATGTCGTCGCCATTGCCAGCAATTGAATTTTGGCCGCCGCCGGCCGGCCGGCCGTCGTCCCCGCGCTGCCCTAGCCTGCTACCTCGCTGCGTCCTAGTCACAACTGCCCCACGGTGGCCGACACGTGCAAGGACGAGCACTCTCGACGCCGCGCGGCGCAGCGCTCCCACGCCGGAAGGGAGGCCGCCTGAGACGCCTTACGCAGGAAGGGAGGCCGCCGAAGACGCCTTATTCAGAGCACGGACTCTTTCATTGCACTGCAGGAAACACTAAAAGGTCTCCGTGAAACTGACAAACCCATGAGAAGATCTTAATCACCAAAGGAGACTGGATGAACTTGATCGATGTTTGGGATAGCGTCTCCACGGAAGTATAGAACCATTTGAAAAGATGAACACGGGTGGGTGGCAGCCTGCAAGGGAGCTCACATGGTGTCCAAGCATGGCGGGGCAAATGCGATCCAAGGACCGACTAGCACCAACCGTGCCAAGGCGAAAGAGTTGGCCGTGCTGACGGCAACATCACACGATTCAGGAGCAAGAAAAACAGAGATAGTGGAACTCTCGCAATACAAAGCAGAACCAGGACGAACAGAACTATAGGTTCTTCAGATGCAGTTGGCTGCTCCGTTGGAACATCTTCATACGGCGATCAACCCTGGAGGCGTGGACGCCGCTCCCAGCATTTTCCGTCGGCAGCATAATGCCTCCGCAGAGCCGTATGCATGATCAATGACTCTCGGTGGTGACGGGAGCGCTCATGCCGGCGCGGGACAAACGAAGCGACGGCGGCGGCTACCTCCTGATCGACCTTGTCTCACGCGGTGCAGACTAGAGGCGCAACAAGATGCGTCGTTCAGCTGTGGTTAGCTGCGGTTTGAACGTATACTGAATTACCAAGTTGTCCTTGGGCTTAACTCTGGCCCAACTCATAATAACCGTTGGATTTGACTAATACTACACAGCAAAATATGTAGTATAATGTACCGTAAAACGTCCCCCTTGCAGATAAAACAGGCTAGCGTGCATGGGAATTAAAGAAAATTATTGCTCACTTTTCTGTAGCCGTAGTAGTCGCCAGTATCCACCCAGAAGAATTGCTCCTGCTCATCACCGCAAGGATCGCTGAACTGACCTTCGTCCGCGCAAGAAGCAGCACACTCCTGGCAGCAGCTTGTTGCCAGCTCTGCTTCCCCTTCGTGCTCCTCCTCTTGTCGGGACCAGGAGGTGCAGTCGTTGTCGGAGCCGCCGCCGCGCTCTGCTGCCCCATCCGGAGGCGCGAAGCTGGGCGCGAGCAGACGCGTCATGATCGCGCAGATGAGGCGGAAACAAGCTGCCATGCACGCGAAGGGGAGGATGACGACGAAGACGGTGGCGATGGCCACCGATGAGAGGACGAGCACGATGTGGAGCAGGCACAAGATCCAGACGTGGCAAGCTAGAGCGAAGCATGACGACGCCGCCGCTGTGATTGCCGGAACGTCGTCCTGCGCGGGGGTAGACGACATGGGACTGGAGACTCGAGAGACACTTGATGCGGTGGCCTATTTCTCATCCGTTAGTGGCCTACGTATGAGGATTTCTGGTTACGTGGAGTTTCGCTGCAACGCTCGTTGGCATGCCACACGTGGTTGATTTTGGATATATTTCCCGTTCCTGAACTGGATCGATCCAGTTTTGTGCATTAAAGACAACTGAAGTACGTGTATTGCGTAGCTGGATAGCGTGGCTCCACGTAGCGGCGCCACTGTCGGCTGCTGTCTTGGGTGGGTTCTTGGGAGGAAGATATAGCGTTTGGGCCAATCCTAGGCCATATTTCTTGAAGGAAATTCTAGGCCATATGCAGTTCGTTAATTATACTGGGCCACACATGGCCCATCTAGACATCTACGTTTTTTTTCTACATCGCCTATCTACATAGGAGTATTGACCGCGGAACTTGGCGGCATCCGTCAAAAACACTAAGGATGCACATGTGTTTTCTACAATCACCGGCGAAAAGGTTCACCGTCCGACTAACCATTTAGAGCAGTCATAACACAAGGCTCTTGACCTCCTTTTCAAAATTCCATTACCTCACCCATAGGTTGTTACTTATATATACATCGAGAGGTTATGACAAAGGAATTAAAAAACATAGAAAAGTTTTTTTTCCCAAAATAGCAGAAACTCCCATCATGGATAACAACGGCAAGATTTTAGGGCACAAGAGCTAACCAACGCGAGAATCTATTTTGGTGCCCGAGCTCAGGTGGACTCGATATCCTGTACCTTCATTTCCTTCGAGATCTGGTTGCAGCCCCATGTGCAGAGAATTCTTACCACGGTAAATTCAGACCCATGCCCCACAGGGGTCCAGCTATTAAACGACCACATGGACGACAGTCCGACCGAGATGAAGCAACGCCATTAACGCACCGTCACACCATCACCTGCCTCATTTATTTGGAGAACTAGATCTATTCCCCACCCTTCTTCAACCTTTCATCTGCGTCCCGGGAGCACATCCCTGAGCTGCTAAGCACAGATCCGTACTTCGACCCTAGCCTCACACACGATATGTAGTCCTCTGCTGCGTCTTCACAAGGCACCTCCTCGACAAGCAAGTCCTGCATCCCCCAGATGTTGCAGCTGCTGCGACAAGCTCTTGCGGATCCATTCGCCGTCGCTGCTCATACTACAGCTCCGCGGCGAATGCGGCCGTCGCTGTTGTACCTGGATTTCAGGGCGACAGTGGCCAAGGAGACAGCCCATTAGTCGCCGACGGAACTCGTATGCGAACATAGTAAGTCAATTGCAGGCTGCTCGCCTTGCACCTGCATGCGGCCTTGAAATCGCCAGGATTAGTCTAGTTGTCTCATTATTTAATTTCCTCGCTGCAGTTCTCTTCTCTTTTTGCAAATGGACAGTTCTCTTCTCCTTGATGTTGTGTTCGTTGTGCTGTTTGGGTCAAAGAACTAAGAAATCATTAGGCCAGTGTAATCACTTAGTTAGCGACAAAAATAATCCCTACGTATCCCAGTTCGCCGCCGTGTCAGTGACATAAGCGTCCGTATGTACTACTCTGTAACCTTGTGTGATGCTAATTGTAGAGAATCATGATCAGTGTTGACCGGTCGTAGCAGCTGCCACTCATCAATCCCCTCGCGGCGTTCGTGCTGGAGGTTTGACTGTTCAACGGACCAGTACCGCCTTTTCTGAACGTCGTTACCATCCGTCGGAGCACGTTGACGCATCCCGTCATAAACTGGGCCCACAACCGACCTGGGTGGTCCATATTCACAGTGCGTTCACGATTTTTTACCGAGGAAGCGCGCATGCGGACAACGTCCAGATACCAAATCCCAACGTAACTGTACGGTCAAGATATCGGGTCCATTTGTGCTCGGGCGCCAAATCGCCATCCCCCAACTAACCAACGGTGACATTCACAATCTTTGGGGGAAAATTCTGTGCATATTTCTTCAACCCCTTTCAGTCCCTTATCTCCTGATTTCTTTTTCTCCTGAAACAGAGGATAATAGAATTACTGTCACTGGTCTGGATGGAGACTTGAGTTTTTTTCGACTAGAAAGTTGTGAGACTGTTTTTAGTGTAAATAAAGGCACGTCATAAAACAATTCACTCTTGTGAGCTAGGTTTTCAGCCATTTTGCATTCTCATGAGAACGACCTTCAAATCCATCGTGGATGGCCAGAAAGCCAAAAAGGGATGGTAGTAGAGAGGAAACGAGAATGGCGATTCAAATGAGTAATTTGTTTTATTTCCCCATCTCCTCACACGTTCCCGTTTCGACTTCTGTTTTGCTTTCTCCTCGTAGGACTGCCTCTCTGTCAGTCGCTTGATCGCTTCCCCAAGGTAGCGTCGATTTCCCAACACCTCGCCCGCAGTCTGTCTAGGCGTGAGCAGAGGTGGCTCCCATACATATCACGGCTCGCCCTCCGTTCCGTTCATCATGCATGCATCCCGTGCAGATCCGAACGCCGTCTCGCCGTGTCCTGATCCCAACGACCGGCCGTTGGCGCGTACGCATCGTCGCGACGGGTCGCACCCGATCGATCTGGCTCGGCGTCAGCCCCCCTGCACTACACACGAGCACACGCTGCAGGACGACCCACGGTCGGGCTCGCTACCCGCTCACGTGACGCCGCGGTCGGGCTCGCCCACGTGACCACACTGAACCACTTCAGGTCACTTTTTTCCCGCGGCGTTGCTGTACCTGTGCGGCAGTGCGCCGGCCGATCGACCCCTCGCACGTGCACGGTTCGCTGCGTCTGTCTGTTTCGTCTCTCGTTGCTTCGGCCGGGCCGATGGTGCAGCTCCGGTGGTCACATGACCGGCGGCGGGCTGACCTCGCCGGCCATGCGCCACTCTCGCGCCTACACGTCCACCTCCGGCGCCGCCGCTAACCATCATCATCAACTAAAGAATCCTTGCCCGCTAATGAACCCTCACATGCATGCATCGCCAAGATCGATCAGTGGAGGGATCGTATAGTATTGTTTACCGATCCCTAAGCCGATTCCTTAAACAATCGGAAGGCGCTGCACTGCAAGCGCAGGGGAATGTCGTCTCAGCCACACCGCGACGCTCATATGTACTGTGTGATCTGTAAAGCCTTTTAAAAACACCTAAATTAAACTTAGCCCTTTATTATCTCCTCGAATCTTCCTCTCTGTCAAGGCTGTTCAGTTTTGTTAGTTTATCGCCCTAATGATTGTTGTGTGCTGCTTTGTGAGGGGGAGCTAGGTGCGTTGCATGCTTAGCTAGCCAACATGCCGAGGCCAGTACTTAAAACCCAAAGGATGGGTGCGTGCTCTTTGTTTACACTTGCCTTGCCGGCCCTTTTGTGCGGGCGTGCATGAGCGATGAGCGTCTCGACTTTTGTTTTTCAGTAGGCGGCACCGGGCGGACAAGTAGGTTTGTAGTGGTCAAGCATGTGACTCTCCATGATTGTCATTAGCTAAGACATAATTAATATTCTCCAGCGTTTTTTCTTATCCTTTTAGTTTGGTGTTCACATTGCTGTGCACGAGACCTAGCTTAGGAGTAGTGTCTATGTTTAATTAGTGATGTAAAGCATAAGTGAAGCAATTGATTGATTTAAGGTCAGATCAGAGTAAACTAGAAAGAAAAGAGAAGGAGAAAGGCGGTGCACACATGGGGTCCTGCTGCGTGCATGATGGTGCTATGGACTGAGTAAGTGCTAAAGATTAGAAAAATCATATCATCTCTACTGTATAATATGGCTACATGTGATGGTTGGTCCGTTTTTAACTTTCCGATTTTACACTCTGGAGTTCAAATAAATTACGCACCATGTCACCTATAAGTGGAAAAAAACGACGGTTCGGAAGTTTCTTCCTTTGTTCGTCACGTTTCTTGCCTGATGACCCACAAGTATAGGGGATCGCAACAGTCTTCGAGGGAAGTAAAACCCAAATTTATTGATTCGACACAAGGGGAGCCAAAGAATAAATATAAGCCATAACAGATGAATTGTCAGTTCAGCTGCACCTGAAAGTAGACTTCCTTGACACAGATTATCACTAGCAACGGTGATATAACATCAGTAGTAACAAAGTAATAGCAGGATTAAAAGTACTGTAGGCATAGGGACGGATGTACGGGCGTTGCATGGATAAGAGCGCTCATGTAATAATCATAACTCAGGGCATTTGCAGGTAAACAATTATAAAAGCATCCTAGTACTAGTCAAACATAGGCATGTGTTCCGTATATAGTCGTACGTGCTCGCAATGAGAAACTTGCACAACATCTACTGTCCTGCCAGCCCGTTTGCAGCGGGGCCTCAAGGGAAACTACTGGCAATTAAGGTACTCCTTTTAATAAAGTACCGGAGCAATGCATTAACACTCCGTGAACACACGTAATCCTCAAGTCAAAGCCATCCCCTCCAGTTATCCCGGTTGCTGTCACTCCGGGGCCTCGGGTTCCGGACAATAACAGGTGAAAACAACTTGCAGATATGATCTAAAACATAATTATTCTCATGCATCAACAACATGTTCAGATCTGAGATCATGGCACTCGGGCCCTAGTGGCAAGCATTAAGCACAACAAGTTGCAACAATGATAAATAGCACTAACAATGGATACTAGGCACCATGCCCTAACAATCTGGCAACTTATTACATGAACAATCTCATCCAATCCCTACCATCCCCTCAGCCTACAGCAGGGAACTACTCACACATGGATGGGGGAATCATTGATGGTTGATGGAGAGGCGGTGGTGATGACGATGGTGATGATCTCCTCCGAATCCCCGTCCCGGCAGGGTGCCAGAACGGAACTTCTGATCCCCGGAATAGAGATCGCGGCGGCGGCGGAGCGTGGATGTGTTTCGCGAAATATGGTCGAACCCCCCTCGATATTTAGGTCAAGGGCAATATATAGTCCAAAGGGGAGCGTCGGGGGCGACCGAGGTGGCCACGCCACACTTGGGCGCGGCCCCACCCCCAGCCGCGCCCAGCTATGGCGTGGCTGCCTGGTGTGGCCTCTCCGACTCCCCTTCTGGCTCCGTGGGTCTTCCGGTGAAATATGACGATCGCAATTGTTTTCGGAGTTTTTCTCGAAAGTTGACTTTTCTGCACAAAAAGAAGACACCAGGGCAATTCTGCTGAAAACAGCGTTAGTCCATGTTAGTTGCATCCAAATCATACAAGTTAGAGGTAAAACAACAGCAAAAGTGTTCGGAAAAGTAGATACGTTTTGGACGTATCAACTCCCCCCAAGCTTAGCTTATTGCTTGTCCTCAAGCAATTCAGTTGACAAACTGAACGCGATAAAGAAACTTTTACGAACACAATTGCTTCATATGATGTATACATACTTGAATTATGATTATACTTACTAGCTCATGATAGGAGATATGCATAAGATAAAAGCTTGATAAATATGCAGCCATGAAAAGATTCTAACATACTAAAGGTAAACAACATGGCATAAAACTAAGTGCAGGATTGCAATGTTCGTAATTGGGTATGGCAAAGTGGTATCTCGCTTGCCCGAATGTGTGCAGCAAAACATAAATGCCCAGGCACCTCTGAAGTTTACAGGCAGACTAGAAATAAAGCTTATCAAAGATAAAAGCATCAAGCTATGTCACTACTAACCTATTCTGGGACAAGCACATTTCACTAAGAATGACAGTCATGCTCTCAAAGAAGTGCTTTAAAGAAGGATGGTGACTCAACATTAAAATAAAAGATAGGCCCTTCGCAGAGGGAAGCAGGGATTAAATCGTGTGCTAGAGCTTGTTAGTTCCCGAAGGCATATAAAGAGTGTAAAAATAATATTTTGAGAAGTGGTTGCAAGTGTCAACAAATCCGCGATAGAGTTCTTGTCATCTTCCATAACTAACCAACTTTTAGAGCGGTTCCGAAAATTCATATAGTTTGCATTATATCATGCTTACAGATTTTTGACACTCCTCCCAACCTTTTCTTCCACAAACCATGGCTAACCGAATCCTCGGGTGCCGACCAACAATCACCGTGGAGGAGTGTCTATTTTAATATTAAATGATAGGTGGACTAACCAGCTCTTTTGCAAAAATAAAAGTGGACAAGCAGATGAAGCTACTTGTCCTTGGAAATCATTTAGCATGGAAGATGACAAGTTATACTACCACATCCTTATGAGCTACACGCAGTGACACAAAAAGGGATTGTACAATTTTGAATAGTTAAAGATAGCACACGAAGAAATTTACTTGGAATGGTTTAAAACCATGCATAGGAATTTATAGTGGACTCTTTGGAATAACTTGGTTTTCAGGATTTTGGATGCACAAGCAGCATTCCCGCTTAGTACAGGTGAAGGCTAGCAATAGACGGGGAAGCGACAACAAGAGAGCACAACTGTCATAATCATACTTGCGACAGAATAAAATTAGCAGTGGCATAAAAGCGATACAGAAACTCTGAGTCACAATAGATCGTCGAGGCTTGACTTTTGTTTTGAGTCATAAACATGTGTAAGCATGTGCCAAGTCGAATCAAGTAAAACATTCAGAGGAGGATACCACACTACAATACCACTCTACGAATAAAACAATGCATGCAAATAACTATATGACATATGGTGCACCTTCAGGAGATTAGGATTAATCATGAGAAAACATGGCTATCAAGCATTCATCAAGTAACATAGCCCATACCATAACTACTAAGCGCAATCATATGGACAGGTATGTGTACAAAAATGAAAACAAATACGGTTCATACCAGCCTCTCACCACATCAAGTTGTCGAATATCGTCATTATTGCCCTTCGCTCGCATGACTTGAATGATATAAAATGAAAACCAAACTCCAGGTGGAGTCACAGACGGCTGTTGAATCTGAAAAGAACTATACAAAACCAAGAAGAACAACAAATATTGTTGGTGTTTTCGAATTTTAAAACAAAGCAAGGAAGAAGCAAATAAAAAGGAAAATATTTTTGGGTTTTTTGAATATCAACTCGAAAATCAAAAAGACAAAATAAAACTACAACTCGAATTACTAAAATAAAAGCATAGAGAAACAACGAAAATATTTTTGGTATTTTTGGGTTTTGAGAAAATAAACACCACAAGCAAGAACAAATAAAAGAAAGCGAAATATGGATATACAAAGAACTGACATGGAGCGAATATAGAAATGAGCGAACTGTCAGTATACGCGTACCTCCCCCCAAGCTTAGGCTTTTGGCCTAATTGGGAGACAATCATCGGTGCTGATAATAGCTCCAGGACGGTGCATCGTCCCTGGCGTGTTCGTAAGAACCACTCTGTAAAGCGGGGAAGGTTCCGCTTGCATAGTCAAACTGGTATGAGGAGCTCGCCCCCTCATCATGCGGCTCAGGCCGCTCCTCCTCCGGCTCGGCCCGGGGTTCATGCTCCCTCATGTATGCATCCAAGTCTTCTTCCGAGAATGCCCAATTTTCCCTGCCATCCAGGTTAAACAAAACAGGTGCAGGCAAACAAACCAATCGCTCGGAAGTCTTAGATGCAATCCTAGATTTAGTAACAAATACTAAATTATAAGTCAAATTATCGAGAGTAGCCCAGCTAGGAACAGAATGATTCCTGATCATGGAATTAATCTAAGCATAGAACAAGCATGCAAGCTCACTTAACCAGCAACATACAGCAGCAAAATACTCTAGAAATACAACACTAAACAAAATTCTACTTGGATAATCGAAGGAGTCACATACCGGTGAGTAAACAAGCAAAGTTTCAGCAACTGAAATGGGCTGAGCAAGTAGATCGAAAAATTCGAGCTCAAGAGCAGCAGGAACACGAGTTTGAACAATGGATATGAGTTTGGTCGGGAGAGAGAAAGAAAGGGGAGGAATCTCACCTTGTGGAGGCTCAGGTGGGACCCACGCCACAGGGGGGCGCGGCCTCCACCCCTGCCGCGCCGAGCTATGGCGTGGCAGCGTGGTGGGTCCCCCTGGTCAGCCCCAGGTACTACCACGTTGCATTTTTCAAAATAGGAATTTACGTAAAATTTTCAGATTTTTCTGACAACTTTCAATTTCGAGCAAAAACTGGGCACTTAAAATTCTAAATAGCAGCTAAGCAAAATTTTAACCACACTAAACATCATTCTAAAAATTTATAAAGACAGCAATATAACAGAAGGTATAACAGATGAGAAAGAGAGAATGTGGTTTAACAATTTTATGCAACTAAAATGTATTTGTCAACAAGGTTGATCAAGTCTTGCCACCAAATATATTTTATTTGACATAAAAGAATTAAACTACATGATACCATTATGTTACCTTATATTGAATAGATATTGTCCCAACCATAATACTTTCATATCCTTCATGGTGGTCATAAATAGGACAATCAATACTTCCAACTTTGATAGTTTTATAACTTGCAATTGAGCTCACTCCACATAATACATTTTGCTTCTTGGGAAAATAAACAGTATGCTCTTTGTCATTGACATTAAAAGTAACTTTCCCTTTATTGCAATCAATAACAGCTCCTGCAGTATTAAGAAAAGGTCTACCAAGAATAATGGACATATTATCATCTTCAGGCATATCCAACACAACAAAGTCAGTCAAAATCAAACAGTTGGTAGTAACTTGAACAGGAACATTTTCACATATACCAACAGGAACAGCAGTAGATTTATCAGCCATTTGCAAAGATATATCAGTTGGTATCAATTTATCTAAATAAAGTCTCTTATAAAGAGAGAAAGGCATCACACTTACTCCAGCTCCAAGATCACAAAGTGCAGTTCTAACATAATTATTTTTAATAGAGCAAGGAATAGTTGGTATACCTGGATCTCCAAGTTTCTTTGGAACCTTACCATTGAAAGAGTAATTAGCAAGCATGGTGGAAATCTCCTCATTAGGAATTTTCCTCTTGTTAGAAACAATATCCTTCATGAATTTCGAATAAGGAGGCAGCTTAATAGCATCAGTCAAAGGAATTTGCAAAAACAAAGGTTTCATCCACTCACAAAACTTGTTGTAGTGTTCTTCTTCCTTGGATTTATGTTTCTTATTAGGAAAAGGCATTGATTTTTGCACCCAAGGTTCTCTTTCTTTACCATGTTTCTTAGCTACAAAATCCTCTTTAGTGCAATTTTTATTTTCAGTGTCACTATCAGAATCGCTCTCAACCTCTTCATTATTATTAGCATTGTTTCTATCATTATCATTAACAGGTTCATTACCATTTTCAGTTTCAGCATCAGACACAGATATACTATTAGGATCACTAGCAGGTTCTTTTTCCTTAATAGTTTCAGAAGACTCTACAGCAGGTTTATGTTTCTTCTTCTTTTTCTTAGAAGGAGAGCTGGGCCTTTCAGCTAATTGAGAATCTTGTTCAATTCTTTTAGGATGTCCCTCAGGATACAAAGGATCTTGAGTGGAAGCTCCACTCCTAGTTGCTATTCCAAAAGCATGTTTTCCATTACTATTAGAATTTTTAGCTAGCAAGTCTTTTTGTACTTTAGTAATTTGCTCCATTTGAGTTTGAACCATACTAAGATGTTTAACTAGACCTTTAATGTCATTTACAGTTCTTACCAAAACATCTTGCAAATTACTAATAATACGAGAATTTTCTAACAGATGATTTTCTACTCTCATATTAAAATGCTCCTGCTTAACAATAAAATTATCAAGTTCATCTAAGCATTGATCAGGAGGCTTACCATAAGGAATATCACCAGCATCGAAATATTGTAGAGAGTGTACCTCAATTGAAGGTGGAGGAGTCGGCTTACATAAGTCTTCTATTGGAGGTAAATTTTTAACATCTTCAGATTTAATACCCCTCTCCTTGAGAGTCCTCTTGGCTTCTCTCATTCCTTCATTATCAAGTTCAATAACACCTCTCTTTCTTGGTGTAGGCACTGGCGCAGGCTCTGGTGTGGGAGTGGGTTCAGCTATAACCCAATCTTCATAATTTTGGCTAATCTTAGCCATTAATTCCTCAGCTTCATCTGGAGTTCGTTTCCTGAAAACACAACCAGCACAACTATCCAGGAATGTCCTAGATTCATCGGTTAGTCCGTTATAAAATATATCAAGAAGTTCATTTTTAGGTATATCATGTCCAGGTCGAACTCTAAGCAAATAACAAAACCTTGACCAAGTTTCAGAAATATTTTCTTCCTGCAATTGCTTGAAGTTAAAAATTCTCTGCAAAGCAACATGTTGAACACTAGCAGGATAATATTTATGGAAGAAAACATCAACCAATCCTAAAGGATTTTTAATACAACCGGGAGACAAATTACCAAACCAAGCTTTAGCATCGCCTTTCAGAGAGAAAGGAAAAATTTTGGTAACAAAATAGGTGCGCAATTTAATATCATCAGAGAACAAACTACTTAAAGTAGATAACTTGTTCATATGTTCCATAGCACTTTCATCTTCAGCACCACAAAAAGGATCTTTCTCTACCACCGATATAAAGGACAAATCCACAGAAAAGTCATAATCCTTATCAGTTATACGAATAGGAGATGTTGCAAACTCAGGATCAGCAGACAATTTGTAGCTAACAGTGTGTTTTTTCAGAAAATCCATTATAGTGGCAGAATCAGCAGAAGAGTCAAGATTCCTGCATTTTTCAGCAAAAGCTTCATCTACTTCTATATAATCTTCCTCGGGGTCATCATCATCGATGAATTCCCTCGACTCAGGAGAAGCAACAGGTGTGACAACATTTTCATTAGGCATTTCAGAATTTTCAATAAGTCTAGACCTAGCAATCGTAGCATCTAGAAAAGGACCTAACGAACCAGTTTCACTAAGCACAGTAGAAGCATCATCAAATTCATCAGAAACAGTTTCAGATTCAGTAGTGCCAACACGCGAAGCAGGTGCGTGTGGCGGTGTAACCAGTTGATTAATAACAGATGGTGAATCAAGAGCAGCAGCGGAGTTCAGAGCCGTACCTTTCCTTGTAGTGGATGGCAGAATAGCCACCTTCTTGTCATGAGTTTTCCCCATGATAAATGGATTGCAGCAAAGGATATCACTTCCAGATGAACTTATAAATAAAGCTATGCTCCCCGGCAACGGCGCCAGAAAATAGTCTTGATGACCCACAAGTATAGGGGATCGCAACAGTCTTCGAGGGAAGTAAAACCCAAATTTATTGATTCGACACAAGGGGAGCCAAAGAATAAATATAAGCCTTAACAGATGAATTGTCAGTTCAGCTGCACCTGAAAGTAGACTTCCTGACACAGATTATCAGTAGCAACGGTGATATAACAGCAGTAGTAACAAAGTAATAGCAGCAACAGTGTAACAAAGACAGCAGCAGTAATTTCAGTAAACAGCAGGATTAAAAGTACTGTAGGCATAGGGACGGATGTACGGGCGTTGCATGGATAAGAGCGCTCATGTAATAATCATAACTCAGGGCATTTGCAGGTAAACAATTATAAAAGCATCCTAGTACTAGTCAAACATAGGCATGTGTTCCGTATATAGTCGTACGTGCTCGCAATGAGAAACTTGCACAACATCTACTGTCCTGCCAGCCCGTTTGCAGGGGCCTCAAGGGAAACTACTGGCAATTAAGGTACTCCTTTTAATAAAGTACCGGAGCAATGCATTAACACTCCGTGAACACACGTAATCCTCAAGTCAAAGCCATCCCCTCCAGTTATCCCGGTTGCTGTCACTCCGGGGCCTCGGGTTCCGGACAATAACAGGTGAAAACAACTTGCAGATATGATCTAAAACATAATTATTCTCATGCATCAACAACATGTTCAGATCTGAGATCATGGCACTCGGGCCCTAGTGGCAAGCATTAAGCACAACAAGTTGCAACAATGATAAATAGCACTAACAATGGATACTAGGCACCATGCCCTAACAATCTGGCAACTTATTACATGAACAATCTCATCCAATCCCTACCATCCCCTCAGCCTACAGCAGGGAACTACTCACACATGGATGGGGGAATCATTGATGGTTGATGGAGAGGCGGTGGTGATGACGATGGTGATGATCTCCTCCGAATCCCCGTCCCGGCAGGGTGCCAGAACGGAACTTCTGATCCCCGGAATAGAGATCGCGGCGGCGGCGGAGCGTGGATGTGTTTCGCGAAATATGGTCGAACCCCCTCGATATTTAGGTCAAGGGCAATATATAGTCCAAAGGGGAGCGTCGGGGGGCGACCGAGGTGGCCACGCCACACTTGGGCGCGGCCCCACCCCCAGCCGCGCCCAGCTATGGCGTGGCTGCCTGGTGTGGCCTCTCCGACTCCCCTTCTGGCTCCGTGGGTCTTCCGGTGAAATATGACGATCGCAATTGTTTTCGGAGTTTTTCTCGAAAGTTGACTTTTCTGCACAAAAAGAAGACACCAGGGCAATTCTGCTGAAAACAGCGTTAGTCCATGTTAGTTGCATCCAAATCATACAAGTTAGAGGTAAAACAACAGCAAAAGTGTTCGGAAAAGTAGATACGTTTTGGACGTATCACGCCTCAAGCACAACAGGACCGAAGGACCCATCCGATGGTCGCCTCTCCGGCGACCGGAAGCCGCCTCGACGAGACCGCGCTCCGTCGCGCCTCCATCCACGCGTGCGCTCCGCCATCCCTCCCCCGGCGAGGTCGCCTCCCCGCGCCTCTCCGGTGAGGTAGCCCCGCTCCTCCACCGGCGGGCTGCCAGCTGCTCCTCTCCGGCGGGCCCTGGGCATCTATACTCCACCGGGAGCATGACCTCCAGCGGCAACTTCTCCCAGCTCCACCTCGCGTGCAGATGACCTCGGCCGCCATCCCGCGCACAATCTAGACTCTCTACCCCGCGCGCTACTCCGGCGAAAGTGGGGCCTGATGGAATTTCTGAAGTTCTCTGAGGCGCGGCGGTTGCGCCTTGTGGCTTGTGCGCTGCTGCTTCATGGAGGAGGCATCTCGTGCTATTGCATCGGGAGGTTGTGAGGTTCGTTGGAGCGCGGCAGAGGCAGGTTAGTCTCGCCGGGTTTCGATTCCATCCGTACCTGGCCTCAGTCCAGCGAGGTAGTTCTGATTCTGTCCGTACTTACCCTGCGCGCTTCTCTGAACCTACCAAGAGAACAACTCTGAACCTCATGGTGGTGCCGCTCGACTATGTTAGGATGACTCCAACGGGCCGACGCATCGAGTCCGCGTCGGTCCGTTCCTGTCGCGAGGGCCAAAAAGACAGCCCAACAGGGCGACGCAAATGGACCACGCGTCGCTTTTTGATCCACCGCGCGTCGCTTTTTGATCCACCGCGCGTCCGCCCCGACGCATCCCTGGCCCAAATTTGGGCAACCGATGCGTCGGGGCGGACGCGCGGCGGAGAGAAAACGCGTCCGCGCGTCGACACCTTGTGTCCGCCCCGTCCCCACCTGGCAGCGACCCCACGCCGGTCAGCCTCCCCTGGCCCAGTCCTTTTAATGCCAGGGGATAGGGACGGGCAGCCCCCACCCACCCCACCCACTTCACTCCCCCACGCCGCTCCCTCTTCGGCGACCAAAACCCACCCAAACCCTAGCCCTCCCGCCGCCCAGCTCACCGCGATGCCGCGTCGGTGGTGGGGCATGACAAGAACGACCACGAGGCCTCGTCGTCCTCTGATGCGCACGCTGATGACTTGCGTGTAGTTGATGGGAAATCTTGATGTAGTGTTGTTTCTTCGCTCTTCAACAACGGCGCCAGCAATCAGTCTTGATACCCCTGCAATGGAAAGTATATGGGGTTAGGTTGAGCCTCCAAGTGCAGAGTTTGTAGTAGTGGTAATAGTGTTTTCCCCTCGAGGGTTTAATATCGAACTCTCGGGGAATCAGTAGTGGTAGATTTATCTTCTTTATCCTTTTTTTTTGGTTACCTGCAAAACAAAGTTAAATGTTTTGGTCCTCAACCTCACCTGTGGTTGTCAAGCACAAGTTTTAGAATGATATCAAAATAAATATGCAATGATGGTGGATGAATATGCTAGGATGATGATGGCAATGATATATGATATATTTTTTTGTTTTTATGATGGATGCAAGATGGAAAAGTGTTTTATATTTTCGGATTTAAAATGGCAGAAAATGGCAAGTGGCAAAAGTGGTTAGAAAGGTGTTTCTTATGATTAAAAATGGACCGGGGTTCATGGTTTCACTTATGCACTCTCTCTTTAAGTGGTGTGTGACAGACAAGTGGACATAGAGTTGACATATGAGATTGCAAGCACAAAGTTTGATATCAAGTTGACAGTTATATGGGCATCACGTCCTAACATAGAGACCTTTTGGTTATTAGTCTCACTTATACTCTACCAAGATGCGAACTAAATCATAACACCTCAGTAATTAAGATGACTCAGAGTATAGAAATAAGTTTCATGACATGAAGTTAAAATAAGAACATGCTGGATCTAGTCATAGAGAAGAGGCTTGATCACCCTCAACCCCGGCAGCAAGGTATTTTTGTTTATCCCTAGTGAGGTAACAAAGTAAGGTAAACAACCAAGTGGATCGCGATATTTCAGTTGTCAGCTTACCGCACTCACCACTCCCCGTTACTCCAACTAATGCACACATCACCCCACACACGCTCTCATAAACATGCTTGATCAAAACAAGTAGACAAGAACGGGGTACATAATATGCATCTATACTCATAACTGAAACAAACATTGCAATCTCAACATATATTAACTCCAAAAAGATCCACCACATAGGTAATATAAATATGACCGTAATCATGTTCAGCAGCTCATACGGTACTAATTAGTGAAGCTCAAGAGAGAGGAGAGATACATAAGTTACTTCCACAAACCCATAGTCCAGAGGTGGACTACTCCCTCTTCATGGTGAGACGGTGGAGATGTCGATGGAGATGAAGGAGACCACGCCGGCAGCGCCCCGCCGGAGTTTTCCCCCTCCAATCTGCAGCTCCAGTCTTCGTTTTCGTGTTTCTGTGATACGGCGGCGCTTTTTCGAGAACGCCGTGGGACTTCTTTTATAGGCGTTTTTAGGTCAAGACGAAGGCGGTGGAGAAAGATCGACGGCTGCGGAGCTCCGAGGCCCAAATGGTGGGCCCCACGCGGCCAGGTACAGGGCGTGGGCCACCCCCTTTTGGCCTTCGGGCTCCGTTTGCTTGATTCCTTCGCTCCTACGTCTTCTCCTTCCAAAATAATGACCTCCGTATTTTTCCATATTTTTCTGACGACGTTTGGGTCCCTGAAACATAAAAGGAAAAAATAGGGTTTTCTGCCTGCGCAGGGTTAATTCCATAAAAATAGGAAACAATTATTTTATTTCCTAAAATCATTAAATAACAGTGGTATAACCCTTATATGATGCAAATATGATTGGAATATGAGTGATATAGTGCAAAGTTCATGTATGCATTTTACATGCATCAACATCCCCAAGCTTAACCAATACTCGTCCTCGAGTATGAAGGTGATAAAACTAACATGGGCTTTGCAATATAGCACTAACAATGGATATCAAAGATGATTGCTACTGCTACATAGAGTCAAATGATTCATTCTTCAAAGGAGTAGCAATATGCAAAATAGTTTATGAAGTGATATCAAGTATTCAAGCAAGGATGTTCAATGATAGTTCACAAAGTGTAACATAGAAGATAGTAATATGGACCACATGTATGCATAATGATAAGTAAGAACATCCTACATTGGTCATAGAGTGTAGATGAAAATCTGAATATAAAAGGTGGACACTTTGGAAAGATGTATATGTGAGTAGAGGTAAAGCATGCATAAGTTTCATCTAACTTCCAAACTCTTCTACTTAAGTTAATGATTGCAATGTGGAATTCTTGGTGTCAAGCTCTCATTACCCCTATCATAGCATCTTGAATGATTAAGTTTAATGTGAAAGCAAATATGAGTAGTGTGCTTGATAAAGTAAAGGTTAGGTGTCTCATGCCCCTTGAATACAAGTACCTACACCATGATTACTCAACTTAGGAAACAAAGCAAGTTCAAGTTCTATCATTGTAAGTAATAATAGTATCATCAAGAGCGTCAACTGGGGTACCTCTTGTCCCAGGATATGGAACAAGCCCATATCAAAATGACAAGACAAACAAACAAGATGAACAACCTCAACACCCTTTTTATTTACCATTGGAATAGCTTTTTATTATAAGGTGCATCATCAGACGGTTCACCATAGCATGTAAGTAAATTTCCACCATGAATGATGCATGGCTTAGATTAGCGGCCCAGGCGTCTCTCTAACCATTTATACAAACTCATTTAAACTACTTCATTTCCACCTCATTTCACCATGATAGGCATCCATAAACAAAAGTACATGATATCAACTAAATGAATGAAGGAGCATGTTGAAAGCTTTGCATGTGACAGCACATATGGGCTAACTCCCAACCTCGGACATTTATCAAGCCACTAGCATCATATTATTAATCACAATGGGTCATGTTTTATTTATGCAATAAAAATAAAGTTGTGCATCAAGTTCGTGAGAGCTATATAACCAACTTTTCCCATAACAATCAATAACATAAACATTTTCATTCAGAGGTATAGATAACACAAATATCATGATAACATACTCGGAATAGCATAAAGCTAATAGGTAGATATGGTGGACTCACTGGAATAACTTTGGTTGAAGGTGTTGGAAACAAGTTTTTACTTGTTGGAATGTTTGGGCTAGCAAGAGGGAGAAAGTTGACCATCTAGATGCATGCATGAGTGTCCATAGAACTAACTAATCCATGTTAAACAAAGTAAAATAACTTTCAGCATCAAAACATGAATAAGTGATAGCTCTTGATAAAGCATTTGCAATTATTACTCATAAACAAGCTCATGAATCATGCAACTATATGTATCATTAAAAATCAACTCAAACATCCCTTTTCCCAATATGATAAAAGCATCCAACATATTTCAACCCAAATTTCCAGTAGCTTTCCATATAATTATATGTGGTGGTCTCACAAACTCAACAAACAAACAAAAAGACGCTCCAAGTTTATGCGATAAAGTGTTTCGATCGAAAAACAGAAGTTAGACGTGTGCAAACCGAGAGTGTGTAGGTCCAGTGGGGTTGTCTTCACATCCCCAAGCTTATGGTCTTCACCATCCTTGGATAACTCTTGGTGCATCTCCTCCAATCCCTGTGAAAAAACTTCAAAACACCGTTTCTCCCATTTCTTTTCTGTGGGGTGCATTAGTAGTGATAAACAAATAGGTTTCTTGCTGCATATAATCCTTGACAAAAATACATATGAATGTCCAGAAAGTGTATAATGTTGTATGCCTACTCATAAACTCATTTGAATCAAAAAGATTCAAGATAAAGTTCAAAACATGCATAAAACAAAATGGGACAGAATCTGTCCAGAAAAACAGCAGCAGCAAAACGTATTTTTCTACCCTACCAAACTTTGTCGAAAAATTCCGAAAAATTCATGCATACAGAGGATGAAAAGTTGCAACTACAGTTCAAATATGAGCTCATTCGGAGTTACAGAATAAGAATTAAAAATCATACCGTGCACAGATTCGTGCAGGAATAAAATCTCCGAACTCAAAAGCAACTTTTCAACCAAAATGGGTAAAACTTGGCACTTTATTAAAAACTCCAGAACTAAACTAGACACAAATCTCTTGTTACAGCAAGAGGACACAAAGAAAAATCACACAAAAAATAACCGGGTTGCCTCCCGCAAAGCGCTTTCTTTATAGCCATATAGCTAGGCTTCTTACTTGTTGTTTATTGAAGATGAAGCTCATGAGGGAGCTTGAACTTTGATGTTCCCTCTTCCTTGGGAAGTGTTCCATGCACTTCTTGTGTGGAACTGAAACTTCATTCCCCCTTTGAATCAATGATAGCACCTGTGGTACGAAGAAAAGGTCTTCCAAGAATAATAGGACTAGAGGTTTTATTCCCCATGTCCATGATTAGAAAATCCACAGGCACAAAAGTCATATGTAACTCTACCATAACATCACTTACTTTCCCTAAAGCATGTTTAATGGAATCATCAGCAAGTGCAAGTTCAATAGAGCATTTTTCAAGATTTTTCAATTCAAGTACTTCATATAGTTCTTTAGACAAGACAGAGACACTAGATCCTAGATCAAGTATGGCATGGTGTGTCTCTTTTCCAATAGTTACTAGTACCTTGGGATCCATATATCCCCAAGCTTAGGTGGTATCATGGCCTCTTGGTTGTACCTAGCAATTTTCTCTTTCAAGACATGATTAGCAATATAGGAACCAAAGCCAGCTTGATTAGTGTTGATGGAAGGATCACTTGCAAACTTTTGTAAGATAGATATTAATTCATGCAAGCTACAATTTTCTAAGTCAAGCAAAGGATCCTTGACTTCACTAAGCATTTTAACTTCTCAACTCTCTTTCTTTCATTACCCCAATAGATTCTTTAGCAACTCTCTCTTGCTCATGAATGTGTTCCCAAGACTTATTGATAACTTCTTGGCAATACTTAATTGTTTCCTCATGTTTTTGGGCTGTAATGATACCTTTAATGATGAGACTTCCTTAGCAAGCTGATCTACCCTTTCAAACAAAGCATCTTGTTTTTCAAACTTAGAGATAAATTCCTTATTAAGCTCTTTTGAGTAGATATAAAAGATCTAATGGTATTTTCCAAATCACTAGAAACACTACCACTAGAAGCATATTTATTTGGCACATATGGGGGTTTATTATAAGAGTTATAATTGTTGTTCCCATACCCATTGTTACCATAGTTCCTAATGAAGTTGACATCAATATTTTCAGAATTAGTACCAACTAGTTCTTGCAAAGGCATTTTCAACATAGGTTTATTAAGCAAAGCAAGAATAGTATCCATCTTAGATGACAAATCATTAGTTTCCTCAATAGAGTTCACTTTCTTAGAAGGATTGGTGCCCTATCAGTATGCCATTGACTATAGTTTTGCAAAATGCTTTCCAATATATTTAGCTCAACTATAGTCTTACTCATAAAAGCACCTCCAGCAGCAGAATCAAGTATGTTTCTAGACATGTAGTTTAAACCATTGTAGAAAGAGTGTAATATGGTCCATTCATTAACCCCATGTGAAGGACAAGTTCTAAGCATAAGTTTATCCTATCCCAAGCCATAGCAACATGTTCATTTTCATTTTGCCTAAAAGAAAGGATGTTGTTTCTATTTTGCAAAATTTTAACAGGAGGATAATATTTTTAATGAAAGCTTCTTTCAAATCACTCCAAGTATTGATGCTACAGTAGGTAATGAATGCACCACTCTTTAGCTTTTCCTCTAAGTGAGAAAGGAAAAAGCTTCAGTTTCAGAATATCACTTTCTACATTCTTAAACTTTTGCATGTCACATATTTCAACAAAATCATGAAGATGCATTGAGGCATCCTCCATAGCACTACCACCAAATTGTTCCCTAGTTATCAAGTTAAGCAAACTAGGACTCACTTCATAACTATCAGTTTAATCTCAGGTGTGGCAATCGGCCTAGCAATGAATTGATCATTAGGAGTGTTTGTGTAGTCACACAATTTAGTTCTTTCTCCCATTTTAGCAAGTTTTTATGTGTTTTTGATTTTTAAGATACAAAACTGAAAATAAATATGACTCACAATTGCAAACCGAATTACAAATGCAAGACACAATGCAATGACAATGACAAAACAGATGAATTTGCTTTGAAGGTAAAGATGGATAAGATGATGCTCACGTAGGTGCAACCTCCCCAAATTTAGGTGTTAGCACAAGTTGGTGATGAAGTTGACTTTGTTGTGATATCCTCGAATCAATCCGGCTCCAGAAAACAGATGTTGATGCGGAGTCAGAGTCTTCGAGCTGCACCCTTGAATAAATCTCTCAGCTATGATTCCCCGGCAATGGCGCCAGAAAACACCTTGATGACTTGCGCGTATTTTATGAGGAAATCTTGATGTAGTGTTGTTTCTTCGCTCTTCAACAATGGCGCCAGCAATCAATCTTGATACCCCTGCAATGGAAAGTATATGGGGTTAGGTTGAGCCTCCAAGTGCAGAGTATGTAGGGGTAATAGTGTTTTCCCCACGAGGGCGACTCGAGGGTTTAATATCGAACTCTCGGGGAATCAGTAGTGGTAGATTTATCTTCTTTATCCTTCTTTTTGGTTACCTGCAAAACAAAGTTAAATGTTTTGGTCCTCAACCTCACTTGTGGTTGTCAAGCACAAGGTGTACAATGATATCAAAATAAATATGCAATGATGGTGGATGAATATGCTAGGATGATGATGGCAATGATATATGATATATTTTTGGGTTTTTATGATGGATGCAAGATGGAAAAGTGTTTTTGTATTTTTGGATTTAAAAATGGCAGAAAATGGCAAGGTGGTAAAAGTGGTTAGAAAGGTGTTTCTTATGATAAAAAATGGACCGGGGTTCATGGTTTCACTTATGCACTCTCTCTTTAAGTGGTGGTGTGGCAGACAAGTGGACATAGAGTTGACATATGAGATTGCAAGCACAAAGTTTGATATCAAGTTGACAGATATATGGGCATCACGTCCTAACATAGAGACCTTTTGGTTATTAGTCTCACTTATACTCAACCAAGATGCGAACTAAATCATAACACCTCAGTAATTAAGATGACTCAGAGTATAGCAATAAGTTTCATGACATGAAGTTAAAATAAGAACATGCTGGATCTAGTCATAGAGAAGAGGCTTGATCACCCTCAACCCCGGCAGCAAGGTATTTTTGTTTATCCCTAGTGAGGTAACAAAGTAAGGTAAACACCCAAGTGGATCGCGATATTTCAGTTGTCAGCTTACCGCACTCACCACTCCTCGTTACTCCAACTAATGCACACATCACCCCACACGCTCTCATAAACATGCTCGATCAAAACAAGTAGACAAGAACGGGGTACATAATATGCATCTATACTCATAACTGAAACAAACATTTGCAATCTCAACATATATTAACTCACAAAAAGATCCACCAGATAGGTAATACAAATATGACCGTAATCATGTTCAGCAGCTCATACGGTACTCATTAGTGAAGCTCGAGAGAGAGGAGAGATACATAAGTTACTTCCACAAACCCATAGTCCAGAGGTGGACTACTCCCTCTTCATGGTGGAGACGGTGGAGATGTCGATGGAGATGAAGGAGACCACGCCGGCTGCGCCCCGCCGGAGTTTCCCCCCTCCAATCTGCAGCTCCAGGTCTTCGTTTTCGTGTTTCTGTGATACGGCGGCGCTTATTTTCGAGAACGTCGTGCGACTTCTTTTATAGGCGTTTTTATGTCAAGACGAAGGCGGTGGAAGAAAGATCGACAGCTGCGGAGCTCCGAGGCCCAAAATGGTGGGCCCCACGCGGCCAGGTATATGGGCCGCGTGGGCCACCCCTTTTGGCCTTCCGGGCTCCGTTTGCTTGATTCCTTCGCTCCTACATCTTCCTCCTTCCAAAATAATGACCTCCGTATTTTTTCATATTTTTCTGACGACGTTTGGGTCCCTGAAACAGAAAAGGAAAAAAATAGGGTTTTCTGTCTGCGCAGGGTTAATTCCATAAAAATAGGAAACAATTATTTTATTTCCTAAAATCATTAAATAACAGTGGTATAACCCTTATATGATGCAAATATGATTGAAATATGAGTGATATAGTGCAAAGTTCATGTATGCATTTTACATGCATCACACGCCCACCCCGACGCCATCCCCGACCCCATCCCCTGAGCGTGCGCCGACACCGTTCCCCGCAGTCTTCCAGCTCGCGCCGCCGGGCGCGTCGGTGCGCGAGCGGGTCTACGTCCGGCGGGAGGACTGCGACTGGTACTGGAACAACGCGACGCCGCTGCCTTGGCCAGATGTCAAGCTCCCCGAGCATTGGCATCTGAACCCGCAGCGCATCCCGGTGCCCCCGATGCCGACGAGCGTGCGGGCACGGGATGTGGAGATCGAGCGCCGCCGCCGCCTCCCCCGCGAACTCCGGGACGACCCCGCGTTCGCGGCCACGTCCCGCAACTGGATGGAGTGGTTCCGCGATGAGCACAGCCTGCGGCGGCAGGCGCTGTACACGAGGGCGCCGACGCCGCCATCTGGGCGGTGGTCTCCGCCACCGCACACACGGCACCGCGACGCGCCGCCGGTGCCGCGCGGGATAAGGATCGGGTCTCCGCCGCCACCGCCACCGCCCCCGCAGCGCGTGAAGACCGAGCTCACCGAGGAAGAGCAGTGGGAGGCCGCGAGGGAGGCCTCCCTCAGGCAGATGGCAGAGGACGAGGAGCGGCGCTGGGCCTTGGTCCTCGCCCAAGTCGCCCAGGAGCAGACGGCGGCGGCGGTCCTGGAGCCCCAGGCGCCGGGGTACGAGGACATGGAGGTGGAACTGCCACCTCCGCCTCCGCTGCCACAGGGGATGGTCCCGCAGCGCTGGGTCTTCCACGGCGGCGCCTGGGTGGTCGCACAGGAGGCGGAGGAGCCGCCGGCCGCCGTCCCACAGCAAGGAGGGCCGCCGGCACACCTCTGGTAGCAGCCTCCCTACATCATCCTGGACGGGGATGATGAGGACGATAAGAAGAACAAGTAGAAGCCCGCGAAGGGGCAAAATTTTAAGTAGTTTTATATATTTTTATTTTGAACAAATTTTGTAAACATGCCGTTTTTGGCCCACCTCCCCTATCTATTAATGAAAAATGCCCATATAGGGCCTGCTTAGTTGGGAAAAAAAAGACAGGCGGACTCGATGCGTCACCCCGTTAGGCGCACTGGCACGAAGGGCGGACAGGGCCGGACTGGACCTGTCTTTTTGGCGACGCAAACGGACCAAACACGCGTCCGTTTGCGTCGCCCCCGGTGGAATCATCCTGGTGCAAAGTACTGGAAGTTCAAAATCGATAGCTACGAACGTCCCTCAGGGAAGTACGTGGCTTCAGGAATAGAAATTCACCTCATCAATGCACGAGGTTTATTTTATTTTATTTGGAAGTTGGCTTCGTCCACTGAGTTAAACAAAACGCAGCAGAAAAATTGCTTTGGAAGTCCGACACTTATTTTAGTTAAAAGCATACGAAACAGAAAATTGCAAAGTTCACTTTTTATTTAAGAAAGCAAGACCACACGGTCCAAGCAGGGAGTTCTGTTTTTTCAATCAGGAAGTATCGATTTGTCACGTACAACACTAAGGAAATGTTACTCCTCAAACTATATCGGTCCTCCACCAAGAAGTTCAGTTATGAAAATTAAGTCCATGGTCGTAATTCTTCTTTGTTTCGACCTTTGGTAATGGATACGTTTTGTGTGTCATGTGCGTGTTAAACTGATACCATGTGATATCTAAATTATCATTTGTTTTCAGTTAGTAATATACTCATTCGAATGAATCAGTTCAGAGTCGATTCAACTCCACTATACATTTTGGAAAATCACTATTGTTTTGTACTTGTTGATGTGCTTTCAAGCAGGACTAACATGTATAGTTCAATAAACATGCTTTCATGAAACCTATGAAACTAAAAATTAATTAATATTTATTCTGCATGCCTATGATTTTCGCACAAAAATCGTCGTCCCTCTTTTTAGACTAGCCATAGTGGGGGTATCATAGGTAGTATCATGCATGCCATGTTGGCAAAAATCTGATGTGGCACAACAATTAATGAAGAAAGAGATGGTAGTGGTATCTACCTATGTTACGGTATCATGACACGTAAAACAAGGTATTTTAATAGCAAGTAAATCTTGTACACATATTTGTATTGAAATTCTACAAATCAATAAATATGGTGTGGCTACGATACTACTATATGATACTATGCATTATAGAGGTAGTATCTTACACAAGTATCATATGCATGATACCACTCTATGATACTCCCCACTATGACTAGTCTTATGGATTAAAAGGGAAAGAACTTCACACTGACGGCGTGCGCACGCACCCCGGTGGGGTGAAGACCATGATCAACGACACAGTGTCTTGGGAGATAGGCACGCCGGATGAACAACGGCCAACAATGGGATGTGGAGCTCCTATGCAAGTACCTCAGGACGAGCATAGAGGTCCGCTTCCACCTTTTTGACATGTTTATCTATTTTGTTAATTTTAAGATAGTAATATATATATATATATATAAATTAGCCCATGACAACCCACGGGCATGTTTGCTAGTAAAAATAAACCCGACATGACAGCGCAAGTGGCCAAAGCACCGCGAAATGTCCCGTTTGTTACGCGGCATGCATGGACGTACGCACGAGCAAGCTAGGTGTAGCTTTGTCGAAATGATTTCGCCAGTGTAGCACTTTGCCGGTCAGGGAGGCCGATCGATAGCCGATAGCGATATCGATGGGAATGATACTAGATTTTAGATGAAGAGAAAAAATGATTGTTTTGCAGATGGACAAGATCAATCCGCGAACTCATGTAATTCATACAGTACTACACATCTGCCCACAAATATATATGGTCACCAGTGAATCGAACATAGGTGTCGTAGTCACCTGGACAATTTACAAAGTAAACATCCTTTTCATCTGAAACACGACGGGGGCTTCAACTTCAAGGAGCATATGAGCTTCAACTTCAAGGAGCTAATTTATAAAATAAGTTGAGCAATGGCTATGACCTGAACTAATTTGAGAACATGGAGCATATGAGCAGCTTGATTTTTCAGTTCAGTTTGAAATTGTCTTTCAAATAGATAATATGTCGAATCCATATATTTACTTAGAGCAGTGAACAATGAAAATAACAACTGTTCAATTTTAGAACACACATGTCTTGCCTCAATGTTATGTTCAATGAGGGAGTGAGCAGGGCCGGTCCAAACAAAATTTAGACCCAGTGCTAATATTTATATTAAACTTTTATACTTATTTTAAAAGATGTAGTATTAATTAGTAGCATTCATTTCATATTAGTTGTAATGCATATAACTGAAGCTACAGTTGTGTTCTGCTAGAGTTTCATTATTATTTTTAGCACAGTTTTTGTTCATTTATTTTCTGAGAAATGTAATATGTAGTGCATACATATTTATGGCAGAGATATATAATGCACACGGTCTAACAAATATCTTAATAGACGATTTTAGTGTATGATTAGGCACATGGTTTATAGAAACTTTCATAGTTTAAACTGAACATTTCCATGATTTTCTAGCCAAATATGTCTTGGAAGGTATAGTGGGTGCATTAATCAGTTGACAATATGTGCATGATGTGTAGTTAGTACTATTATCCCTAATAGTAATCACTAACAAATAAATGAATAAATTGAATATATTATACTAGTTTTGCATAGATATGATTTTATTGTTTGATATACGCGTCCGCGATACACTTAGTATCATCTAATCTATATAAGTGTTGATGTAGGTTTATATGATAATTAATTTGTGCACACAATTGACGCATATTTTAGTTTTTACAAAATGTAGGACTTCCATCAGAGGGCGGCTATGGACCTTAAACCCTTTGGTGGCGTCGGCCGTGGAGCATAGAGACGTCGGCGTGTGTGGGGAGAGACAAGTTGACGTCCCCGACGGGGGAAATGGAGGGGAATTACAGCCGCGAGCCCGTGACGGGAGGGGACAACAAACAAGAGTATGAGGATGACTCCAACGGGGCGACGGAAACGAACGCGCGTTTGGTCCGTATGCGTCGCCAAATCGACCATGTCCGGCCCATGTCCGCCCCTTTCCGGCCACTGCCCCCAACGGGCGACGCATCGAGTCCACCCTATAAGTTTTTTTTCAACTAAGCAGGCCCTATATGGGTCTTTTTCATTGATAGCTGGGGGAGGTGGTCCACAAACGGCCTGTTTGTGTCCACCACAGCTAGACAGGGGAACGACACACAATCATTTTTTTCAACCATATATACTCGAGCAATTATCAAGCACAATAAATAAGCTCAAATAACACAAATAATACAATTCATAAAAGCAATCCAAATAGTTCATCAAGTACTTATTATTACAATCCAAATAGTTCAAACAAACATAAATAAACAGTTTCGCAAATAACAAATTGTTTCATGCATTACAAACCAAATAAATAAGAAAAGTAGTTCATCAAATGGAACTACTGCCCCTGGTCACCCTGGTTACCGTAGTGCTGCCAGACATGCTCCACCAAATCATTTTGGAGCTGAACATGGGAGTCCTTCTCACGAATGTCACGGTGGAATTCGAGAAACTGAGCAAATGTGGACGGTCCCTGGGGCTCAACCAACTCACCCCGGAACTGCCATGCCTGATCATTCAAGCCTTCGTCGCGTTCGTCCTCCACGATCATGCTGTGCATGATCACACACGCTGTCATGACCTCCCACAGCTGGTCCTTGTCCATGTCCGGGCAGGATGGCGAACAATAGCCCATCGGGACTACAGAGCACCGAATGCACGCTCTACATCCTTTCTTGCGCTCTCTTGCTCCTTGGCAAACCTCTTCTTCTTCTCATCATTGGGATTGGAGATTGTCTTCACAAATGTAGTCCATGTGGGGTAGATCCCATCAGCAAGGTAATATGGCTTGTCATATTGGTGACCATTGATCTCAAAGGTCACCTGGGGTGCCAGACCATTGGAGAGTCTATTGAACACCGGAAACCGCTGCAGCACATTGAGGTCATTGTGCGAGCCGGCGATGCCAAAAAACGAGTGCCAAATACAGAGGTCATGTGAAGCCACGGCCTCAAGTATGACCGTGCAAGCCCCAACATGGCCCCCTTGTACTGCCCCTGCCAAGCAAATGGGCAGTTCCTCCACTCCCAGTGCATACAGTCTATACTCCCGAGCATCCCGGGGAAGCCTTTTGCCTCGTTGATTGCCAAGAGGCGAGTCATGTCGGCGGCATTGGGCTCCCGCAGGTACTCCGGCCCGAACACCTGCACCACGGCCGCGCAGAACTTGTACATGGCTTCCAGCACGTGGACTCACTCATGCGCACATACTCGTCCACAAGATTGCCGGAAAATCCCATACGCAAGCATGCGAATGGCGGCGGCGCACTTCTGGTACGACGAGAAGCCCCTCATACCACATGCATCGGGCTTGCACATGAAGTAGTCATCAAAATGCATCACGCCCACCCGGATGCGGTTGAACAAGGACCTTCTCATCCGGAAACGGCGCCGGAAAACCTTGGGAGGGTATGTGGGCTTGTGGGGACGAAAGTAGTCCCCATACAGCTGGATTTGGCCAGCTTGCCGGTTCCGGTCAAGAGCAGGAGAACGGCCCGGCAAGGAGCCAAGGAACACCGGCCGCATCCTCTCTATGTACTCGTTGACGATGAGGGTGGCGACCAGGCCGTCACTGCCATCGTCGGAGGAATCGTCCGAGGATGAGCGGTACATGATGTGGTTCTTGTAGAACCACTCATCCGCGCTATCCATGGCCGAGGGTCGTACCTGAATTGCCGGGGCGAAGGGCCGAACACCTTGCGGGCGGCGTGGCTGTCGCGGGCGCTGTGGACGGTCCTGGCCGCAAGATTTACCGGTGACGGCGGGGAAGCACCTGCTCCAGTGACGGCGGGGAAGCACCTGCTCCGGTGACGGCGTCCCCGGAATGGCCTGCAGTGCCAAATCGAATGTGCAACGGCGGGTGGTGGCGAGAGGGGCGGAGGAGGACTCCCGCTCATCGCTACGTGCGCCGTAGCTGCACGCTCGGCCAGCCTCGTCACTGCCACACTGGCCACTGCTCATCGCTACGTGCTGTTGGCTCTTGGAGATGACCGGTAAGTTGATGCGGCCGGGCCCGTCCCCCGGCCAGCACGCATACGCACACACACGACACGAGTGACGGGTCCCTGTCCCCCAAACTTTACTCACATGACCGTTTGTACGTGACCATACGTCCAGCGAGAGGGATGCAGTTGGCAACTGAGCTGAAGCGTGTAATGTACAGCTTTGGGTTTCTTCGCTCAATCAATCGATCGTTCCACCAAAGGCTGAGGCACAGTGTATGTTTCCTGGGTGAAGGTATAAAATGTTTAATTTTTTCCGTAACAAACATGTACTACCTCCGATTCATATTAGTGGGCATAGCTTTGTCTAAATTCATATGTATCTAGTTAAGTATTTAGACTAGATACATGTGTATCTAGATAAATTTGTGCCCACTAATATGGATGAAGGGAGTACGTAAAAAGAAAGAGTGGAACTCTCTTTCTTGTGCTCAGAGGAGAGCACGAGGAGTGTGATCATGGGGAGGAAGAATCGATTGAGCGGAGGAAGCAAATCTTGAAAAGCGGCGGACGTGGCCATGTGGGAGGCACGCGCGCGACATGGCCCAACCGACCTGACATGACCTGACCTGACCTGACCCCCACCGCACGCAGATCCGCTTTCCGGCCTAGCTAGGTTTCCGGCTCCATGTCCCTCCCTGCCCCACCACACCCGCCCAGCAACCGTCACGTGACGGCCCCTGTCCACGTCGCACCCCTGCCCTGGGGCCGCCGCGGCACGTGCGAGCGCCCACTGATGACGACGCCGTCACGTCGGGAGCAGTACGTAACGTCGTTTCGCGGAGACAGACCAGGTGCAAGAGGCCGTATAAAGCTTCCCACCGCCCACACCAGCTGCCGCCCGCCCGCCTCCCTAGCCTTGCTTGCCGCTGCTCGCTGCTCGCTGCTCGATCGAGGAGAAGCGGCGACAGAACTCTGCTCCAGTGATCCAACCTCTCCGTGATCGTTGGTGCGCGCTGAGGAGAATCGCGGCCGGTCGGTGGAGCCGCGCGCGACGGCGAGCGGCGAGGTGATGTGGTGCACGATCGTCGACTGATGCGCTAGAATTATGGGCATCCAAGGTACGTACGCGGGTCGCATGCGCATCGTTTTCTTCCTTTTCCCGCTGGTTCATCCATGGCGTCACGCCGCTGCCGGTGCCTAATTCGGCAAGAGGTTGCACCTACGTACGTACGTACGTACCGCAGGGAACAGCAAGGCGACGCACGACTTCCTCGCGCTCTACGCCCCCGCCGCCAAGGAGCTCCACGACTCCAAGCCCCCTGCAGCATCGCAAGGTCGGTGTCGCCGCACTCTTCGATTCTCTCTCTCTCTCTCTCTCTGATCGCAGTTTCCCTCTCGCTTGTTTTCTCGAGAATGGTGGTAGTTTCTCTCTGTCAGCTTGAACTGCAAATTCTCAACAACAGTTTTCTTCTAATTACTCAGTTTCTCTCTTTAGTGTTTGGTACTACTGCTAGGTAGGCTATAGATACGTACTACTCCCCAGTGGCGGAGGACGAAAAATATTTGAGGTCGGGCGAATCTAAATCATATTTTTTTGTTGTTGCAAACACTCAAATCTTCTAGACACATTAATAGTTTATATGATTCTAAGCATAACCACTAAATATTTGAATAGAGGTATAATGTACAAACATACTGATAATGAATCTAAACAACATAGAAAGATGACAAATTCATCAAATAAGACGCAAATGGTCTACCCATATGCAAAATTCAGAAACAAAATGTACCTTCCCCCTTTGCTGGCTCCTTTCCCTTCCTGTCCATTTTCAATCTAAATTCCGAGTCGCCCAGGCCATCCCGCCGGCCGCTGCCGTTCCTTCCTGGCCGCGCCAACCTTCAGGCCTCCTTTGATTCAAAGGATTTACTAAGGAATTTGGTAGGATTTAGACCCTGTGGAAGATTTCCTTTCCAACACGTTTGATCCATAGGATTATAACCTACGGGAAATATTCCTATAGCAACTACATAGTGTATTTTCAAAGGAAAGCAAATATGAGCTTAGACCTCATGTTAAAAATCCTGCGCCTAGTTCCTATGCTCGTAGGATTCAAGTGGGCAGGGCAAGTCATTCCTAGGAAAATCCTATTCCTTTCTATTTCCTACCCTGAGAATCAAAGGGGGCCTCAAAGGTCAGGCCGCCGCCAGGCGCCAGCAGTAGTGCCCTCGCTGGCTCGCTCTGTTTCTTAAGCGATCACACGAACTAACGAACACGAGGCCACAACCCACAATCGGTACGATACTTCACCAGCGTACGTGCTCGTGCTACATTCAGGCCCAGGTCCAGCTTAACTAGAGGCCCAACAGCCAACACGCAACGCTGCACCTCTCCTTTTCCATTTTTTTTACCCATCCAGCGATACATCTAGCGCATACGTATAAGTATAACATACTTTTTGTCGCGAGCCAAGGTAGGGCGGGCGCCCGACCTCGCCCTACCGAGAGCTCCGCCAACTGCTACTCCCTGAAGAATTTAGATCTGCCGCGAGGTTCAGATTGTCTTAAGGTTCCAGTACCTGAAGAATGCAACCAGCCGGGCGGGGAGTTCTTCTCCCTGTGAATCAAATTTCCCTGACGGCAAGTCGTTTAGGGATCAACCTTGGAAGGAAGGAGAGACTTAGATAATTCATAATTGACCGCTACGAACATGCTGGGCAATTGCTGTAACGTGCGATGACTGATGATGATTGAGGTTTCAAAATTAGTTTCCGTGCGGCGTTCGTGCCATGAGAGGCGACAACCAGAAGCAACGACGAACGACGACGAACGGATCATCCGGCACCATCCGGCGTGGACACGCATCAGCAGACGAAGCACGCTCTGCCGGGAGGGATCGGCACCTTCAGCGTCACCCAGCAGGCGCCCGGAAGCGGAGCACGGCCGGCCGCTGCCGTCGCCCCGGTGGTGGTGAAGCCAGAGCACCCGCCGTTCGTGCTCTGGGGCCAGCCCACGGCAGCGCAGCCGATCAGCGCACAAGCAGAGCAGGTACTAGTACCTAGCTCAATTGGGCGATCACCTCGATCTCTTTGCTCTTGGCCGAGAGCTGTAGTTGTCTGCACACGAGAAAGCGGTCGTAGATGCTGCTTCGCCTCCGGCCTGCTTTCCGGTCGTCGTCGATCGAACGCGTACGTGCGTCACGATCGATCACGTCGGCTTCCCTCTTTACCACGTCACTGTGCACCTACCTTCCCCTGCTATAGCTAATAGCTGCTGCCCGCTGTCCATGAATTAAAAAACGATAGGGGACAAGATGGGCCTCCGTTTGTGGGCCTCGATAATGGGTTGGAAAGCGGCCCTACAGCCCGTGCAACAAAGCCTCGTGTCCTTGCTGACCCGACCCACCACGTGATCGACCCAAAGCTATCCTTCTGCTACGGCCACGCACCTCGTTCCCACACACCCTCCTCACGCCCACTGCCATGTGGGCCCACATTATTCTTCCGTGTCTCTGTTGTGGAAACGGCCAGGAATCAGAGAGAGAGAAAGCTAAAGCGCCTTGTCTGTGTCGTCCACCTTTGCAGGGCACCACCACCAGTGGACGCTCCCCTTCGCCGGCGCCGGCCACCGCGCCCAGGCAGCATCCTACGGGGAGGAAGCGCCGCGGCGGCGGCGGTGGGTTCATGGAATCGGGCTCCAGATCCAACGGCGGCGACGGGTTCGACGACGACGACGGCCTCGCCGCGCGCCGCGAGGTCTCCTCGTCGCTGCAAGGTACCCCAATTCCGCTCAATTCCGGTTCAGTCGATGAGCAATTTTGGTTCTCGGAGGCGCTGGGGCGCGAGGATTTGTACCAATTGTTTTCCTTTTTAGTATTTTTTCTGTCGAGTTCTCTTGCTAGAAAGCCCAATTTTTTTTTGTACTCAGGGGGTGAGGAACAGTAGTAGACGCGAATTAATGGCGACGGGCATAGAAGCGCGGTGCGCGCGGCCGGCGCACATCCACCAGCTCCACGCGCACCTCCTAGTCTCCGGCCGCCTCCTCGCCGGCTCGCCGGCACTCGCGCTGCTGCTGCTGCGCGCCGCCTGCCGCGTCCGCCCGCCCCCGTGCCTCCGCCCCCTCGCCCGCCACCTGCTCGACCACATCCCCACCCACACCCTACCTCCTCCACACCGCCGCCCGCCTCGCGTCCCGCCTCCGCCTGACGGCCGTCGCGCTCCGCCACTACCTCGCCCTCCGCGCGGGCCACCCGGCTTTCCTCCCGCCCGCCCCTGCCATAGGCGACGTGCTCAAGTCCGTGCCTGGCCGCGCTGCCCACGCTCACGCGCTACGACTCACTGCCCGTGACGGGGACACGCGGTTCCTGTACAACACGCTCATCGCAATGTACTTTTCCTGCGGCGATGCTGCACGCGCTCGTCTCGTGTTTGAGGAATGCGTGACTGTGACAGGGATGTTGTCTCCTGGACCTCTCTCATCTCAGGGCTCGTGCAAAACGGCAGCCCCTTCCAAGGGTACGGCTGTTTGCGGCGATGATGCGCGGTGATGTCCGCCCTGATTTCGTGCTGCTCGTCACGGTCCTCAAGGCGTATATGGAGCTCGATGACTTGCCGGGTGCCACATCAGCTCATTCCTTGGTGGTCAAAGGTGGCTTCGATGACGAACAAGATGTCGTGACCACTCTGACTGCAATGTATGCCAAATTTGGGTGCATCTTGGCTGCGAGGGCACTCTTTGACAGGATCCCTCCACCACGGGTAATGTGATCCTGTGGAATGCAATGATATCGGGTTACTCCAAGAATGGGCTTGCCAGCGAGGCAGTGGATTTGTTCAAACAGATGCAGATGTTTGCGAGGAAATGACCCTGATCTGTCACGTTACGGTCGGTGATCATGGCCTGTGCTCAGCTCGGCTCCACTGAGCTTGCTGTATGGATGGAGGATTATGTACGCCGCAGCGGGTACAGGAGGACGTGCTCGTGAACACAGCGCTGATTGACATGTACGCCAAGTCAGGGAGCATTGCCCGTGCACGTGAAGTGTTTGAACAGATGCGTGCACAGGAACGGGATGTGGTTGTCTGGAGTGCATTGATCTCAGGTTACGGGGTGCATGGCCATCTCGCAGAGGCCATTGGCCTGTTTGAGGACATGAAGCTCGCGGGTGTGACACCGAATGATGTGACTTTCTTGGGGCTTTTGTCAGCGTGCAACCATGCGGGCGCTGTGGAGAAAGGGTGGTCTACTTTCACTCTATGAAACCTGACTACAAGATCGAGCCTCGGCACCAGCACTACGCTTGTGTTGTCGACCTGCTTGCTCGTGCTGGTCAGCTTGACAGAGCCTATCGATTTATACTTGACATGCCCATCAAGCCAGAGATGAGCGTGTGGGGTGCCTTACTCCACGGTTGTAAGATGCACGAGCACTCAAACATGGCATGGCTGAGAGGGGGGCACAACACATCTTTGATTTGGAGCAGTCCAATGCAGGGCATTACGTGCAGCTAGCAAACATGTATGCATCTGCTGGGATGTGGAGCCATGTTGCTGGTGTACGGGTCACCATGAGAGAGAAGGGTGTCACCAAAGCAACGGGATGCAGCTCCATCCATCGAGGTCGATGGAGAGATGCACAACTTCCATGCTTGGGATCACTCGCACCCAAGGGCCACTGAGATATTCACCTTACTCTGCCTTCTTTCTCAAAGTCCAACCGGCCTTGGAGGGGAGGCATGCCAGCTGTCGAGTACCTTTTGTAGTTAGGCCAAATTCTCCATATCTTGTAATTCTTTACATAGTATCTTGGCAGCCAACATTAATTGTGGCATTTCTATCATGTTCCTAGAATGCAATTGTGACACAATTCATCAGAAGCATTCCGACCATCAAAATGAACCAAATATACTAGGTTGCACGAAATCTTCTGCATTCAGCGTGCAGAACAAGATTGATGATTTTTACAATACCAGTATACCACACCTTCAGTTTTGTACTGATGGGTGTTCTTTATATAGCAGACATAGCTGTGAGGGTTGATGGCAAGGGCGGGAGCTGCAGTGGCAGCGGCACGGATCAGCGGCCAAACACACCAAAGTCGAAGCATTCTGCAACTGAGCAGCGTCGCCGTAGCAAGATCAATGACCGGTGAGGATTCTTGAACTCTGTAGTTTGTTCAGAAGATGACAGGTCATCAATATGTACTGGCATTGTTCCTTGGTGATTTAAGGGCTAATATCAATAATGTTGGAGAAATTTTAGTTTGTCAAAGATTTCAGTAATTTAGAACATGTTCGTAAGTAGGTCATATGAATGTCTGTGCATGATAGAACAACAAGATTAAATCTGTAAGATATTAATGGTTAACCGTGCAAAGTTAGACAAACTTGATTTTTGACAAATCATAGATGTATGCTTTCTTGAAAAAATCACAGATGCAATGTACTTATGTGAGGAGCTTATCTGTGATTAGTTTCAAGACCATTTGTGAGCCACAGACAAACACTGGCTCGGTGTATTAACACATTCTTTTCCACGTTATTTAACAGGTTTCAGATACTTCGGGATCTTTTACCACACACTGATCAAAAGAGAGACAAAGCAACATTTCTCTTAGAGGTAAGGTTCTCAGCAGCATTCTATGTGATTGGAGTTTGTCTCCTGGTTGATTAACTTGGTTCTCACTTGACACCATTTATGATGCAGGTTATCGAATATATACGGTTTTTGCAAGAGAAAGAGCAAAAGTACGATGCTTCATTTCCAGAATGGAACGAAGAAAATGCAAAGTTACTCCCATGGGTAATTGTTTTTCCACATCTACAATATGCAATTACTATAGCTCCGAAATTGACATTGGTTCTTGGATTGCTGTATCTGAACACTGTTCAATATTTTGCAGTCTAACATGTATTTTCGATCATCCTGGAAAAATGCACAGGTAAATTTTGTTTCTGGTAATTGAATGCCATCTGTGAATAAATCTTAGAGTAGATTTGAACTTTCTGACCAGCTTCTTACACATACTATTATCCTTGTGTTCCAGAGTAAAGGTCAAATCCCAGGAGATGCCTTGCCTGATCCTTCACAGTTCATCACAAACGGGTCCTCCCCTGGATTTAATATCACAGGCAAACTTGATGATAACCACACCACGGTAGCGTCTGCAGCTGCCTCAGGGGCACCAGATCAGGCTGAAACTGCTCAGATAGCTAGTGTTTCCTGTAGATCAGCAGATACTCCAACAAACATTCTGAGTATGTTTGACGACCACCTGTGCTTCTGCTCCCAGACAGAAAGTAGTACTTGTTATTCATGATTTTTTTTCCATATGTAGATAATGCAACACCCCAGTCTCAACCCCCATGGGCGGATGCGTCTGGTTTGGATGACTGTGCGGTGAACAGTGACATGTTAAATAACCAACAATTGATTATTGACGAAGGAACAATCAGCGTGTCAAGCCAATATTCCCAAGAGTACGTTGCAATAATATTTCTCTCTTTAGTATTAATGTCGCTACTTGAGTATCATGAATCCTATATGTTAATAGTTTAGTTTAAGATAGTTGCATTTTTTGGGGTTAAAAATTACAGCTGCTAAGTTAAGTTTTCTCATATGCTTTAGTTTAAATTGATCTCCTTGGTTCTATTATCTTGTGTTGCTATGTCGAGCTAATAGAGCATATCTTGAAAAAAATCTCTTTCTATAACCAAACAAAGTACGTTGACACATTTGGTTTTTGTTAACTCACCACAGGTTACTTAACACGTTGACTCATGCTCTTCAAAGCTCGGGTATAGATCTGTCTCAAGCCAATATCTCTGTCCAGATCAACCTGGGCAAGCGTGCTGTCAAAAGGCCTACTCCTGGACAATCCTCAAGTTTTAAGGTACGCCACTCTTATCATATTCCCCATATATTTAAAGATACCTTGGCAAAAAATTCAAACAAGTTTTATCCTCTATTGTAGCATTTGCAGTTTCTAGGGAACTGCCCAAAGTTGATAGTTTGCTTGTAGAGATTAGTACTAAAATCTTCAATGACCTTAATTATTAAAGTCGGTATCCCATTATACATCTTAAAGAGCTCAGAGGCAATTCTTTCAAATGCATCTGAACATGTTGTTGTCTAGCTTATTATCCCTATGTTTTTTCTAAGTTGACATGTCGTGTATTACATCCATGTAGGAGCTCACCGATCTAGCCCCTGGAAACGAAATGATGGGCCATCAGCAGGCAATGTTGGGTGATGCTGCTCAAGACCTCCACAGATGACAAAGCGGTACAAGTTGGGGTAACATCACATTCCACCCAAAGATGGATTGAACATTCTTTCCTCCGTGCCAGCGGAGGCCTCCAGATTGCGTGTACATTATGTTGCTGTGATGGCACCGGGACGAGCAAGCCTTTGGTGCATTCTTTCATTTAGTCGCCTATTCGCGTTATTTATTTGAACAAAGAAACAAAGAAGCTTCCACTGCAGATTGTGAAGCTGCTCTTGTAGTAGTATACAGGCTTCCATTCACATGAGAAGTTTCTCCCCCCTGTAACCTGTAAGATAAGTCGATCAACTCTACCTGTTAGCAATGTCTCTCCCTGCAGCATGTCAGACTGATGTGCCTGTTTTACTATTATGTGTGACGAATTGCGCAAATGACTTCAAGCCTGGATGACCCAAACTCGTGGAAGATTTTGTCTCCATCGTTGTTGGTGACTGCGTTGGTTGTAGGGGCAGCCGTGTAGGTTGTGGCGCCGGTACCTGGTTGGTGATGCTCACGGCGGGAGAGGCTGGTTCAAGAGTCAAGACGCGAAGATCGTGTGACTTAGCTATTGACGGATCACGGAAGCTCTACGCTTTCCAGTACGCCAGTAATCTGGGAATCACGTTTATTCAAAGTTTTTCTTACGTTTTTCTGTTCAAAGTCAGACCCTGACTTTGCGCCTCAGGCCGTGGAGGTGGACCGAAACAGGTTGGGAACTATAGCTATATTTATAAGAGACGTATTTGAACTGAGGTCGTCTAAGGCAAAGGTAGAGTTTACAGCTAAACAACTGCGTAAGACGCAATTTATCCTTTGATTTCCATCAAGAACTGTGGCCATTCTAATTATTCTACTTACACGCTTGTAAATTATCAGACCGGCTGTCTTCTCTGTGGTTGTCATGCATCCTGGGCGTGGCGCCGGGCAGCTCGAGATAGCCTCCGGCGAGGGCGCGAGGCATGGATGCAACCTCTGAATCCGTTAGTTAAGCTGTGCATGCTGATTGCCGTACATAAATCTCAACGCTGCTTATACAAGACATTGTTGGAATAACTTGCATAAATATCGAGGATTAAAGAAACATGCGTATATCACTATCTCACCAGGTCTTCGGGGTGACATTGACGGAATTATTTAACTTCACGTTGGTGCGCATACTTGTTGTGGCAGCACTCTTGTGCCACTTAAAATTTAAGGTTCACGTCTTGCAACAATATGTCACATGGGATGTGTCGCTGCGGTAAAATTTGATAGCCTCTTTCTTTTGCACTTATGACTCGTATATTTTTGAACTAGATGTTGCCGAGCTCTACCGCCGAATTTTGTTTCTCGCATGCCTTAGACTTTAAAGGATCGGACATCGTGCAACACTTCTAGTCAACGATTTTAGGATTCTATACTTCTTCATGGTTATATACTCAACGTGTTGTCGCTCGCGCATCCTTTTCCTCCTTGGCATGTCTGATGCGTACGACATTCATTGTGTTAGAGAGGTGTGCCTTGTATATTATTAAATTGGAAACTCGGGCATCTGAGTTATGGTCAACCAAAATTTCCACATTTATTCCTTAACTGAGGCCACAACTTATTCACGAAGTGTACAAGTTCTCTGTATCCGTGTTGATCAAGATGCAGTCGTCTCTAGTTTTGATATTGCAATCCATCACAGGAATAACTTTATGTGAATAATGTGGATTCTATCATTCTCTTGACTATAACTAGACACACTTATTGTCATGCGCTTTAGAAGTAGGTCCTTGTAATCTTAGACTGACATGTGGATCCGCTGGCTGTTCAAAAGCTTAATATTTTCCACCCCCAGTTGATTGCACTTGCTAAGCGACAACGCTTTTCGGGGCACCTACCCATTTCAGATTCTTGTTCACCCGGCAAGAATTTTTCCACCACAACTCGTCGTTTCTGTCTATATATAGTCCCAGTTAGGCTGTCAACAAAGTTAAACACTATCCACCTTCACTCCTTTGTTTACTATTATTTTGAGGGCCCAACCATTCAGCGCCGAAAGCAACAATGACCACCATGGCGAAGCGCCACACATGCACCTCCGGTTGAAATTTTATGGGTTGTGCAAAAAGAAAAAGAAAAAGAAAAAGAAAAAGGTAACATGTTGATTATAGAAGAAATTGGAGGAACCTAGAATTAGGGATTTCTATGTAACCAGAGTACCCTATTATCATGGGTTCGAATGTCCCCTTCTCATAATAAGAAATTCTCGGCTAGTGCTCGATTGAGTCCTACACCTTCCGATCTAAATCATAATACGTGCACCCAGGCGTGAAGCTCCCCATAGGGCAACGTAGGGCATATGCCCCTTTGGCGAAAATATTTTTGTGTGAGGTTTTTCTGAACAATTTGAGTGGTGAAACGTTAAAAACAGACTTCGTATGAGAAAGTTATGCGTATTTTATTAAACAGTGCGTAAAATCGATTCCGAACCAAAAACAAGGACTAGATAATCTAGTCGCAATCCAACATTCTCTTCGCAATATCATATACATATATACATGATAATTTTGAGTTGTTCCTTTTTCATACGTGGAGAGAAATGAAAAACCTTTAATTCTCCCGATATTTGAAAGGCTTATTATAGTTCTTACGATTTATCGTATCATGAAGCTCGCATTGCTTTACCAATGGCGATGAAAATAATTGAAAGAGACTTCTCGGAAAGAAAGATTATCAAGACCGAGTTGCGCAAAAGATGTATGTGACGGATTCTTGATTACTTAAAATCTTTTCTCGAGTAAAATATTGAAGATCTTTTTAAAAGAGATAAAAATTTGTCATTGATGTGTTTTTACATTTTAGTTATATTCAAATTTGTTTATATTTCTATGTAATAAATAATAATAAAATTGTATATAGTGTTAAGTATCTCAAATTTGTCTGGGCTCTTCGGCGTCTTCGACGGCGGGGAGATCAAGCGCCTGGTGACCTTGAGGATGAAGATGGCGTGTGCCAGCTGCTGTTCTTGTTTCTTCTCTGTTTTTTCTTTGCTTGTATTCGGTTCTGTACTCCGGTTTCTTCTGTCTAATACAAGTATGTGTATTATCAAAAAAAAAAGTATCTCAAATATTTCAGTTTTTACCCCTAATATTTTAAGTTCGCCATACCTTTTTTTTTCGTCCTTCGCCACTGCGTGCACCTATGAGCTGCAAATTGAGTTGCAACTCAGATATTTTAGATTTGCTTTGTGTCTCATGGTAGACACGAGTTGCAACATGGGCTGAAACTGAAATTTGATGAACTCACCCAAACTAAGAACTAAGTTAATTCTCATTGTACCAAGAAATTAGTCACAAGTTGCAACTCATATACAGTGTGCTAGAAGACAAAATGTTGACAGAATTGGGACCGCGACAAGGTGCACTAACTAGTAGACAAGCCGGTGTCCGGCGTCTATACATTGCAGTCGCCCTAAGTTGTGCGCACGGCAACGCAACCTAACCAATTCCTTCGTGTGCACTGCCAAGATAGGCACACATATCTGCACCGCTTAAACACTCCAAGAGAAAAGGTTGATCGTTACCATTCCTCAACCCGTGCATCGCCGGCAGCAGCATGCATGCACACGCGTTCGTCGCCGGCCGATCACGTCGATTCCCCGCGCTCCACACTGGCAATTGAGCACTATATAAACGCATCTACACTCATTTTTAAGCAGATCGAAGCTAGTGTACATCGATCGATCGACATGGCCTTCTCCCCTGGCACATGGTCGGCGATCGCCACAGTTCTGCTCTTGCGCGGCCTGTTCGCCGCCTTCCCCACGGCGTCGAGCGGCCGCGTCGACGCCGGCGACATGCTGATGATGGACAGGTTCCTCCAGTGGCAGGGCACGCACAACCGGTCGTACCTAAGCGCGGAGGAGCGGCTGCGGCGCTTCGAGGTGTACCGCAACAACGTGGAGTACATCGAGGCCACCAACCGGCGCGGCGACCTCACCTACGAACTCGGCGAGAACGAGTTCGCCGACCTCACCCAGGAGGAGTTCCTGGCGAGGTACGCGTCGTCCTACGACGCCGACCATCGTCGCCGCACTTACGATGACACGGTCATCACGACGACTGTCGGTAGCGGCGACGGTGAGCTGTGGTCGTCTGACGAAAATGGCGACAAGCCTCCGCCTCCGGCCAGCGTGGACTGGAGGGCCAAGGGCGCCGTGACGCCCGCCAAGTCCCAAAGCTCGTCATGCTGTACGTGAATTAACATGACCTGATTCGGTTAACTATGCTCATTTAACTAATTTGTCTGCCCCGGATGTATGCATGCATGCAGCGAGCTGCTGGGCGTTCGTGACGGTGGCGACGATCGAGACGCTGCACTGGATCAAGACGAAGAAGCTGGTGTCCCTCTCCGAGCAGCAGCTGGTGGACTGCGACCAGTACGACGGCGGGTGCAACATGGGGTCCTACCACAGGGGCTACAAGTGGGTGGTCGAGAACGGCGGCCTCACAACGGAGGCGGATTACCCGTACACGGCCGTGAAGGGCGCCTGCAACCGCGCCAAGTCGGCGCGCGTCGCCGCCAAGATCACCGGACAGGGGGCCATCAAGCCCGGGAACGAGCTGGTCATGGCTCGCGCCGTCGCGGGGCAGCCTGTGGGCGTGGCCATCGAGGTGGGGAGCGGCATGCAGTTCTACAAGAGAGGTGTCTACTCGGGCCCTTGCGGGACGCGGCTGGCGCATGCCGTCACCGTTGTCGGCTACGGCACCGACGCCTCCTCCGGGGCCAAGTACTGGACCGTCAAGAACTCGTGGGGCGGGACGTGGGGCGAGGACGGCTTCATCCGCATGCGCCGGGACGTGGGAGGCCCCGGGATCTGCGGCATCACGCTCGACGTCGCCTACCCGTACTAGCGGCGCCGGCGTGCTCCGTCGATCGTGCATTTGTGTGACGTTCCGCACTACAGCCTATCTACGTACTTCCTCGTCGATGACATCGCGAGGCCCGGGGTTTATCAGGACGCTCGACGTCGCCTACTCGACCATATGTGAATCATGTGTGTACGTTCCGAGTAAAGTAAGCTCGTGTATTTGTGACGTTCTACCTGCGTATCAGGATATCATACCTCATACGTGATGTCTCTACGTGAAACAGTATACTCGTCATGTTTTGTCGTAAAAAAGGAAAAAATGTTGCTAAGTAAGTAAATACGGCGGTGCCAAGTCTCTGTGTCCTTGCCTCCTTGGTTTTGTCATCTCCAAGTAAGAGCGTTATTTAATTACAAGCATGAAAAATGTATGATCAAACATAGTGGGCACGAGATTTTAACGTGAAAACCCCTTTAACGAGAAGAGAAAAAACCACGAGCATTAGCAAGTTTTCTATCTCGGGAGAGGTTATAAACGTCGGGGATTTACAACTATTCGATTTATCCCAGCCGGCTGTCTACAAGATGTATTTACAATGACATGCCTAGGTCTTAGGTCGTGACGATCCATATGTACCAACCGTCGCATATAAGTTTATATGAATTTGGATCATCACAAATAACACATGCTATTCCACGGTGGATAATCAACATTCGAGTTATTCCACGGTGAACATTTAGCGATGTACGCGTGTTGATAAACAGAAAATGCATCAGCCTCACACCCTAGGTGAATCAGTGTACAATAAGGGGCTCTAGATAGACTCTTCCATTTATGCATTGTATGCTAATATTAGTAGTACTAGCAAAGAAAACTGCACCTGCGCGTGTTACCTGTATTCAGGGTGGGTGGCTCGAGTTCGAAGAACCGCTAGGCGGCCACTAGGGAGCAGCCTTGATCAGCATCAGATCATTATCTTTAAGATAAAGATCAACATGGAACATAAAAGAAAAAAACTCCAAAACTACGAGTTGCGTCGTTTTTTTACCCGTCATTTCAGTCCATTAGCTAAGACAGAGATAGCGAGATATTGAAAATAATAAAAATGTTGATGTTTCCTATTGAAAAATCTAATTAGCTTAGTATGTTACTGGTCCAAGTTTCAAGTCTTCGAAAAGAACCAATATTGACAAACACTGGGGTAGAACTTTACAGGAATTTAGACACGAACATTATGCCAAAACCAAAACCACCATCATCGCCTGAATCACTCAAATGTACAATGTTACAACAATTTACCATCATCACCAGTTCACCACCACGTATATGCAACACATCGCATGCCACAATTCAGAAACTGAAAAAACTCTACTCGTGTATTATTCTCTCAACCCCTATATGTGCTTATCTGTACAACACAAAAATACATTTCTGCCTATTTCAGCAACAAGGGAACCAACAATCATGTCAATCCGTATATACAACCACCTACCAAAAGGCACTATTTATCCATCAGGTTCATGCACATCAACACCACTAGAATCAATCTCCAGTTGCTGCCAATTCAATCTTCTGAATATACTCCAAGCCAGGCCGTGGCTCTGAAAGAATGATGTATATTCCGCGAGCATCACAAAACTGTAGCTCATCTGGTTGGTGCAAACACTCATAAGGATTGGCATAGAAGTAGTCCTCTTCCTTGGGTTTGTCAGGGATCACCTGCCTCCTGGATGGTGCACCCATGCGGCTGGTATGTGATGCCTTCACAGAGGAGGAGAAATCGGTCCAGCTCAGTGTGCCGTTTTTGTACTGATCAACGAGCTCAACTATAAGCTTCCGATCTAGTAGCACCGTCTTCTTGAACCCCAGGTATCTGTGGTGAACAAAAGAGACATGAACACATCAAAAGTTGAATGAAAATCGGGCAAACATTTTTTCAGAAACAAAGATTATGACATGTCAAAGTTTCAGCTTACAAATATTAATTTCCAATAATGCAGAAACTAAATACCCAACAGCAACTTTATGTTTCAGACATCTGACTATCAACACGCAACTTAGATAAAGTTGTTCTAAATGTCGTGTGGGAAAATTCCATCACTCCTAGAAAAATGGTTTAGATTTACATTGAGATCATGCAGCATAGCATACTGCAGGTGCTAGTTGTTTCTTGATATTTATTCCAAGGGATTAACTTTTATGTTTACTGATAAGTATAAACCAGGGGAAAATGTTGCACAAACATAGCATGCCAAATAAAATGTTAAATTGTTTGGACTACTGGAACTTGACAAAAGTACCTGCGATGGCCTTCAACAACTTTTGCCATGTTACCATCATAAGTGGGGATGAAAATATCGCTCTCCAGGGACACCATATAATCCAATGCTGCCATCTGCGAAGAATGGTTCTGGAAAAACCTGAGACCCGAAGGCAGCAATGTCTCTTTTCTTACCTGATCATCACCAGTAAGGAATACATTTCAGAAACAAAAGACATTACAAGAATGCGGTACTGTGCTGAAGATGTTGAACGAACCACATTGGGGTAAACTGAGGTGAGTGCAGCCATTCTTCTTTGTCCACCATATATTTCACCAGCAGCAATATATATTTGATAACTGGGATCAATGTCGAGTGCCTTTAATACCATTGCAATCTCCTCAGGTGTTAATGGACAGAGGCCATCTTTCCTCTTCGCACTGGAGTCAATCACTTTCTCTTTCCACCATGGGTAAGCGTATCTTCAAGTTTACAGCACAATTCATTTGTTAATACAGGGTTTTAAAACATCTTGAGAAATTTCTGGATAGGACGTAATACCTCATTCTTGTGAGCTCCTCGGCCTCCTCGTGGCTGCAACCATGTGTACATCCAGAGAAGGCAAGCATGTCCATCTCATACCGCAAGTGAAGAACCACAAAGGGTCCATTCTGACGAAGAATTCGAACCACACGTCTGCCCAGCTCTTCTATTTCAGGGGTAAATCTCAATGCAGCAAAATTGACGCGGCACCTCAGTTTCTGAATCTCCATGGGTAGGCCATTATTTGCAAGCCGAGCATCTGTCCTATTCAGATGAAGGACCTTGTACTTCTTTATAATTGGCAGAATCTGTGTTTCCCCAAATAACCACTTATACTCTTTACATGGGTGTGCATATGATTTAGATACATCGTTGACAAGGGAGAGATGCGAACAAACCTGATTATGGTAATAGGATATATCAGACCAACTGACGGGCGGCATGGACCGAAGAAATCCTTGTTCAACTCTTCTTTTCAGCCTCGGGGGCAGCTCTTTCAGTATCCGAACCTCTTCTCTCAGTGATGCTATGAAGTAGTCCACATCAAATATATCTTGGAACTCGCTGTAGACAAAGCAACAGAAAGGCTAAAGCAAATGCAGTCCTTAACTGAATTTTTAAGTGTAATGGCAATTCCGGAAAGAAATACTCACCTAGGATCAGCCCAAAATGAAGTTTTATCCAACTCAGGCACGATGAGGGTGACATTCAAGTATCTCGCAACCGTCACCATATCGCATATCTGATTTGACAGCGGAACTTTCATGCTTCAGTTTCAGTATATCAACAACAGCAAGTTCAGAAATATAAACAGCGCAATAGATGTTTTTCTAGATTTTAACAAGCAGCACTTACAGCAGCTCGCATCTGGTTGAGACCCCCATTGCAGGAGACCATCAGATAGCCATTGTTCTTGTAGATTCCTGAACATAGAACATACCACATCAAACGGTTAAATCTTCCATTTTCCAAACAGAAAATAAAATCAATTTACGGTAGAGGATGTAACATGGTTTATAATCATTCAAACGAACTGTTCTGGACAAATACGGAATCATTCGGCCAAATTAAACCGACAGGAACTTGATGGACCGAAAGAGACCTAGCACCTGAACTTAACTGGACCTGGATACGCTAAATCGAGCTATCCACAAAGCAAAACGAGCCAAATCCACCAACATGGGCATGCTAACCCAATCAGAATCTCCCAAGCAAGGCGACAAATGGAAAGGGGAATGAATTAATGGAAGCTTTCAGATATTCCTGGCCAACGGAGGAAGGGAAGCCGCCTGCCTAATACACAGATATTCCTAACCAGAGAAGGGGAGTCGGGGGGAGCAATTAACGACGACCAACTCACTCTTCGGCGGAAGCGCGACTGCCGCCGCAGCGGCGGCGACCCTCTCGCCGTCCGCGGGCAGCAGCAGCGGCGGCGACCCTCTCGCCGTCCGCGGGCAGCAGCAGCGGGCGCTGCACGATGACGAGCGTCTGGGTGAGGCAGCCGGACCAGACCCCGCCCAGCACGCTGGGCGCGAGGCGCTCCCCGAAGGCGGCCGCGAGCAGGACCACGCAGGTCCAGAGCAGCACGGTGGTGCTGGCGCGCGCCACCCAGAGGCTCACCCGCGCCGCCCGCCGCGCCTTTGCGGACTTCCCGCCAGCGCCCATCGCATCCGCGCCGCCTCGGCTCCGTCCTCGCCGTTTGAACTGGAGGAGGCAGAGCAGAGTGTCTGGGAGGATCAGAGCCTCTCGTTCGCCCTATCTCTCTCGCTCTCGATTGCGCTTGCTACAGCTCTCGCCGCCTCCTTGTGCGGCGACGTGTCCGACTGTGCGGCCGACGGGGACACCGGCGGCGAGGCGAGGCGTGGCCGCGTGGCCAGGCTAGCCTATTTGTACGCACACGGGCAACAGGGGAGGCTGTCCCTGTCAGATAAGCCACAGGGCTGCGTGAACGCCGGCTATGGACCGACTTAATAAGACGACTCTGTGGGCCAATAGAGTCAGTGAGCAACCACGAGGTGCCATTGGCCTTGGTGTATGGAGTGGGTGCAGAGAGATTATAGTTTGACATGCGGCACAGACCTCTGGAAATAGGAAAAGAATATCTGTGGCTGGCGCCCGAATATCTGCGCCGCTACTTTTCTTCAAAAACTTTGCCTGCCGATTGTTCGCAGCATTTTCTTCCTGTGAGAAAATATTATAGTGTCATCGAGAAGAATTGGCTCCGGGCATTCCGTTCTGCAGATCGAAACGGTCAAGATTGTTCACGCGACCGTCGTGACCAGCCGTGAATCGCCGTATGATATCGACGAGATCGAAATCGGTGGTGGTTTGGATCAAAATCTCGCAAGATGTGCTGACCTGATCCTGTGACATCAGCTGACAGCTTACGGTTACATGCGGATAGTGAGCTGGATGGCTCTGAAGAACTTTCAACGGCAGCGGATAATGAACTGGATGGCTCTAACGGAACACCCGGCAACTGAGGTGTGTAGTGAAAACCATCAGCAACCGGTTATTAGGATGTCTTCAACAGGGCGACGCAAACGGACACCGATTTTGTCCAGAATTTATCCGTTTGCGTCGCCATCTGGCCGGGCGGATGCAGTGCGGACAGGCCTGTCCGGCAAGTGGCCCCAACGGTGGCGACGCATCCCAAGCGGACAGCAGTTTCGAAAAAAAATCTGGACTGAACTTGACTAAATTTTGTAGCACGAAATCTTGACTGAACTTTGGAAGAACAAGCAAGCAAGAAAGCCTATGTGTGCTGGTAGTTGTTGTGCTGCATGAACGGGGGCATGCTACAAAGGAAGCAGTAGAAATCAGCCGCCGGCCAGAGCTTGGAGCAATGGAGGGAGGGGAAAGAAATCAGCAGCAGCATCAAGAAAGCAACAAGAAATCAGCCGCTCTGCTCTGCACCCCCACACGGCCAAGCACGACATTTGTCTGCAGCTTCAAGGACGGAGGCTATGGGGATGGGGAACGCCATCTCCTTGCACGCCGCGGTGGCTGTGGAGTAGCTGTAGGACGAGGACGGGCGAGAGGAGTAGCTGGACAAGAGCCAAGACCACGCCGCCGTCCTCCGCGTCGCCCCGGTGGAGCAGGCGGGTATTGGCGAAGACCACGCCGCCGTCCTCCACGTCGCCGGGGTGGAGCACGGGGGTCTGGACCGCGAGCAGGAGGCGAGGTCGACGCCGTAATCCGCCGCGCGCCGTCGGCGGAAGACCACGCCACCGTCCTCCGTGTTGCCGGGTGGAACAGGCGGTGCTCTGGACCGCGAGCAGGAGTCCTCCGCCGCGCGCCGTCGGCGCCAGTCTCGACCGAGGAGCGCTCCAGCAGCCATGGCCTGCAGCGACGCTGTGGGGAATTTTTCGGGATAGAGGAGAGAGAAGAAGTGGAGATCGGTTTGTTTGACTGGTAGGTGGGCCAAGCCATGTGCGGAGGGATAGAGACGGACCGCAGTCAGACACAGAAGGACGCGCGGACGCGTCCGTGCCCGACGCAAATGTGACCCAAATTTGGTCAAGGATGTGTCGAACCGGACAAAAAAACGAACAATATTTAGAATGCGTCGCCCCGTTGGGGACTGGTTTTTGCCCATCTGGACAGCAGCGGACACGGCCGGACTGGATGCGTCGCCCCGTTGGAGACATCCTTACACCGTATCGTCCGAATTTATCGCTGCCATCGATTTATTAGTCTGACAGCCGGTTTAGTTCGAATTTCTCTATATCGGGTATCTTACCTCGATTTATCGGTCTGACAGTCCATTCATCACCTAATACTCTTTTAGAACAATACATTAGCTAAACTCAAAAAAAAAAGAACAATACATTAGCTCGAATTTTGCCATTTTATTGAGCGCAACACCGTCACCATCAGCACATCAGGTCATCACGAAGCTATGCAACCAACTAAACCCTACAACGATTGCTCCATACCCTATCCAAGTTTAAGCCATGCGTCCTCTACAATCGTCAAATGTGTCGTTCGTGAGAGAATGACAGTGCAATGACGAATCATGAGATCAGGTGATGAAACCGAAAGAAGCCGGAGTGGAAGCAATCGTATGCCACTCATCGCGTTCCCCAACGAACCCATGATGGAGCTGGAGCGCCAACCAACGCAACCCCCCATGGCATTGGCATCGCATGGTGGAACCAAGCACGCCCAGCAAGTATTCTCCTCCAGGAAACTGACCCAAAATTTTGCTTGTATACTCATCTCAAGAATACGATCCATCATGTATAGTATCAAAACGGATTGCAGGGGCCTAGGAACAAATTGGATTTATTATTATTCATTAAATATGTTATTACTTCAATTGCAAGACACGAGCACAAGCATCGTGTGCAATGGCATCATAACTAAGCTCTATTGGCGAAACAAGGGATCGAATTACCTGGGCCTAGGGATCTGTTAGAAGGGTTGAATATTATGGATGTGACAGTTTTCTATCAGTAATCAAGGGCCCATATGCACTAGCTTGTACCTGCTGGGAGTGCACCGTGCATTACAAGACTACATAATTTGCATCACTTCCAGAAGACGGTTTCTTAGACTAGGATAAGCTCAGAGAAAATGTGTTCAACACGCGTTTTAACTTTGTATCATAGACTTCAACGCTCAAGCACATGAAAAGGTACATATGATTGTCACATGCAGCTGATCTAACTTAAGGAGGCCTAGTCTCAGTCAGGGGAACCGAAATTATGAAAGCAACATACAGTAACCTGGTACAGTTAGATGTCAAAAACCAATATCCATGATCAGACATTTATTTGTCCAACCAGCCCCGTATCTAGCACCATCAGCATCTCAACTAGCACGATGCTTCATGCTAGACTCTAGAGCCATATGCCAACTTGAATTCATGGCCCTGAATCATCTTATTCGAAGAAAAAAGTCTGCTTGACACGGACATTTCTGTATAACCAAGTCAATTATAGCTGATGTCAGTACCACATGTTCAACTGTTCTTTAAAGATTTGTACTGCTTCTACTATGACATCTCCTTGCTGCTGACCTTAATTTAGATGGAGAACATTAGATCCCTGACCTTAACACCTTAACAGATAACGTCCATCTGTTCTATTCTGAGGGCTCTAGTTGTCACTGTGCAATGCAGGCACCCGCAGAGTAAAGGCTCCTCAACCAACAATAATATAGACTATGCGCAATCTGATCCAATGCATATATCATGCCAGGTTACCTGATGTCACCGCATCAAGTGATAATATGAATTACTGTTTCCATGTGTGTCTCACAAGTCACAACAACTCTTGCAGCATGAAAAGCCTTAAGCACTAGTTAATTACTTTGAAGCTATGCCATCCATTCCCAATGCCTTCATCAGAAATGCATACTCGAAGGCAGTCTCCTCGCAGCTCATGAAGCGTCCACCCTCACCAAAATGGCCACTCTGCATATTAGTTTTCAGAACAACAGACTGCGAACAAGATGGGCATGTGACGTCTCTCACTTTTGAAACCCACTTAGCAGCTTCCCAGACTCCTACCCTGTCAAACAAAAAGAAATGTTCAAAACTCAAAAGAAAACTAACAATATACTTCTAGAAACCTTGAACAGTGCCGTGAACTGACACACATAAAACAAATATAAAATGATCAAAAGTACATGTTTCATCGCAAGAGTAAAATTAAGTAGAGAAAACCTTGTATCATTAAATGAGGCAGTCAACAGCATTGGAGGGTAACATGTTCCGCGAGATAAGTTTTCATATGGAGAATAACTGTGGATTGCATCAAATTCAGCTGGAATATTAGGGTCGCCAAATTCTTCATAGTCCAAGATGGTGAGAGGTAAAGTAGAATCCAACATTGTATTGCAGATATCAAGAAAAGGAACCTGTTTTTCATACAAATACATGTGATTCATATATGAAAGTCCAGACATGTCATTTGCTAGCAGAAGCAATCATAGTTGGAAAAGAGAATAAACATAGCAGATCACGATCGATAATGACGCATTGACAGATGAGTTAAAAGATTTACCTTGAGAACTGCAGCAGAGAATAACTTTGGCATCATATTAATGACCGCACCAACCAATAAACCACCAGCACTGCACCCTATGGCACAAAGACGACTTTCATGCACAAAACCTTCCTTGATAAGATGCATACCACATGCAGCAAAATCTCGAATTGAATTAATTTTGTTGGTTTTGGTGCCTGCCAGATGCCATGATGGATCCCCTCCACCCCTACATGATTAGGATCAAGAATTACAGATAATCAGGAACATGAATTTTGTAGTGCAGATCATAAAATAAAGATCGTCGCATTCATAAATGAAAAGTTGAAAACAACTATCTTATCCTGTTTTTAACTTTCTTGTGAAAAAATGCTAAAAAAATGGCAGCTATATAACACACCACATTGAAGATATTGACATGTCAGCCAAGAAATAACCTCCAAATGATTCTTCGTGGAGAAAATGATACAACATTGAGACTATTACGTGGCTAGCTTTCAGAATTCTGGTCGATTACCCTGTGACAGGGGGATCACCGGGTCAGAAACCTGCTCTACTCTGGAACAGTGAAATCAGGCATTCCTTTCACGAGATGATGCATCAATGCCTCAATAAGCTTGCCAGGTAGCACCTGATGTTTTGTTCAGGTGAAATTAAGATAATGTCCTTAATAATCAGATTTGGTGAATAAATATATTGATTGCAAAAGTAAGTAATTACCAGTATTGCTTGCAGTCATACTAATGTAGTTGTCAGTTTTATGATCTAGTTTACAAATGACAACGCACATTTTCATATGTTGCAGCAAGTCAATAAGATGAGTAAGGAAATACTGAAATACGATGGGAAGTGCAGTTCTGCAAGCTGAAAAAAGCTGCAGGCAACAAACTATACCTAACATCTGCAAATGCAAGAACCCATCCTCGAGCAAGTAGACTTAGCCTATCAGAACACCAGCTTTTATCCAGATCTTCTCCATAAGCTCCATATCCAAATAAGACACCAGGTGATTCTCCATGAATATGTGTTTCCCGTGAATACAAGATCACCAGAGGTATCGAGACACCATCATGTGAAATAACTTGGACCCTCTCACAAGCGAATAACTTGGAAAGATCGCTCCAACTTTGTGAATCTTCAATAAGTTGCAGATTTTGTTGGATGCTAGAAACATTGGATTGCAAACCAATTGTGCGTAGACTTGACGAAAGGCCAGTCACTTGCTCTTGATGCAGGATGGTAAATGTCTTCTTTCGCATGTCATAGTCCACAGTTAAGTCTGGAATCTATAATTAGCAAATTAAACGTTTACTAGGGAAAACTTATATCTAGCAACACACCAGGTGCACTGCACTTACAGTTGCTTAATTAACATAATAAACAGCAGGATTAAATGATCGATTATTTTCTTCAATGATATGTTCTTTAACCATAATTTACAATTCCATAGTCAATAGTACAGTTAATGAAATTGTATGTCTTTGTGTGAGCGGCAAGGATAGAACAGATTTTAGTGTGTAGAAGAAAAAGAGATTCCTGGGTGCTATATTTTTAATGGTTTGATGAGATCCAGGGAATTAAGGAAAGAAGAGATGAAGCCAAACACGTAATATAAGGAATTATCCATCAAGAGATATATGATAAGAAAGTTGGTGGAATGCTGACCACTGGCGATGACACCACCAGGCGGTAAGTAGATGACATGTAATCATTGTTGGGTCCAGGAAGAATGCTGCACAAATTTGACGGTATTGGGAAAAACCATGGAGTGAGATCACCCAATTCCTTTGGCTCCTGGAGGGTAAACAAATATCATCAGTATAAAGAATACAGGAGAAGGCTCAGATTTCATAAGTAAGAAAGCAGTCCAGATAAAGTCAATGTGTTAAGCTTGGTAGTACTTTTGTCATCTAAATATCTAAATTGTTACTGTGTCCTATCTCTGATGAAGTAAACCGCCTGAAGCTGATCCATGCAGCGGGTGGAGTGTGTGCGTCCTCGTAGCTACGATCTGCAACCGTTTTCAGTTAGCGTGTGCGTGCGTGTGTTGACTCTCTCCTCTACCTCCTTGTACCTCTTCTATAAGTAGCCTGTATCAGGATTAATTCAATCATGCAATTGTAGTGCTCTTCATGCACACTAAGTACACTTATCCAAATCTTCATGGTATCAGATTAGGCCACGATCCCATGGGCAAAAACTCTGGATCGGCAATCGCCGGTACTGCGACCTTCCTGCTCTCTCATCTTCCTCGGTTGCGCCCATTATCGCTCAGCCGCCCAGGCCCTCTCCCAAGTTCCACCTTCGCTGCTCCGACTGGCATCTCTTACGCGTTTCAGATGAGTAGTGTGCAGATCGGGAACGTCATCAAGAAACCGCTCCAGCTCTCCACTCACGCAGTGGTGGAACATGATCGAGCTCACCGGCGACTCGTACTACGCCCTCAACCACCTGCTGCTCCCGCGCATCCTGACTCTGAGGGGCGCCAGGTCGACGTCATCCTCAAAAGCTGGATCTATGGATCCATCTCCAACGGCGCGACAGCTCTACAGCGCCCTGGAGGGCATCTTCCTCAACAACAAGCGCACGTGTTGTTCACCTAACGAGCGATCTTCATGAGCGGCAGGGCTCGCTTGCCGTGGCGTAGTACTGTGCCCGCATCAAGACCAGCGTCGACGCCCTCCGTGACGTGGACCAGCCTGCCTCCGACGACACCCTCGTCACCGCCTCACTTGTGGCCTTACCGAGCGTCACCACGTGACAGCCAAGATCCTCAACAACAGCATCGGCAAGGTTTCCTTTGATGATGCGCGCAACATGCTTCTTCTCGATGAGATGCAGTCTCGCGCCTCGGAGTGCCTCCTCTCCTAGTCCACGTTGCTCTCCCTCGGTCCCACCAGCGCCAATGGCCAGAATCCGCAATCCACGACCCAGACTGTTGTGGCCGAGGGCGAGCAGCGCGGACTGGGAGGCGAGGCGCTCGGAGGTGTGGGACTGCATGTCGTCGGGAAGAAGAATGTTGCGTGCCTCATCGAAGGAAACCTTGCCGATGTTGTTGTTGAGGATCTTGGTCACGTGATGACGCTCGATGAGGCCACAGGTAAGGACGGTGATGAGGCTGCCGTCAGAGGCAGGCTGGTCCACGTCACGAAGGGCCCCGGCGATGGTCTTGATACGGGCACAGTACTGCGCCACGGTGAGCGAGCCCTGTCGTTGCTCGTCAAGATCACTCGTCAGGTGATTAGCGCGTGTGCGCTTGTTGTGGAGGAAGATGTCCTCCAGCGCGGCGTAGACCTTCCGCGTCGTATTGGATGTGTCCAAGATCATGCTGTCAACCTCGGTGGAGATGGATCCATAGACCCAACGTTCGACAATATCGTCGGCCTGGCGCCACTCGGGGTCAGGATGCGCGGGAGCGGCGTCGAGCAGGTGGTCGAGGGCGTAGTACTAGTCGGCGGTGAGCTCAATCATGTTCCGCCACCGTGTACGAGCCAGTGAAGAGCTCGAGCAATTTCTTGATAATGTTGTCGATCTGCACGCCATTCATCTGAAACGTGTAAGAGATGCCAGTAGGAGCAGCGACAGGTGGAACCAGGGAGAGAGCCTGGCGTCAGGCTAAGCGACGATGGGCGCAGGCGAGGAAGACGAGAGAGCAGGAGAGGTCGCAGCAGCGGCGGAGGCGACCGTTGAGGCGGCGGCGGTTGCCAATCCAGAGTTTTTGGACATGGGATTGTGGCCTAATCTGATACCATGAAGATTTGGATAAGTGTACTTAGTGTGTATGAATAACACTTTAATTGCTTGATTGAATTAATCCTGGTACATGCTACTTATAGAATAGGTACAAGGAGGTAGAGGAGAGAATCAACACACACGCGCACACGCTGGGCGAAAAGAGTTGCAAATCCTAGATACCAGGACGCACGCATTTCAAACGCTGCATGGATCAGCTTCAGGCGGTTGACTTCATCAGAGATAGGACACAGCCCTAACATCATTAAAGCTTTATGGTCCAAGACAAAGTGGTGTATTATATCTCTAAGAGTTCTACTTTACAGATACTAATAGTAACATGACATGAATCAAACAATATACCTGGAAGTCAACCTTGACTGGCAAATCAATGGAGCAAAACAGAGGAAGCCCATCTTTTCTTAGAAATAGAACTAAATGTTCGTGAAAAATATCCATATCTTGAAAGGTGCAGTCCGACCCAGGGAGTGCCACAACCTAACAACAGAAATACAGGCACCAACTGTAAAAAGTACAAGCTCTAATGGGAACAAATTTGAATGTATATTCAGAAAAGAAATGTTTCGTGAAATATTCATACAAGCAAGCAATGTGCTACTCATGTATAACTTGGGAACAGATGTCATCAGCACTTGATAAGGAATGAGTCAATGTTGATGATGAAGATATTTTGTATTAACAAATTGATAAGCATTGCCAATAAATCTACTTTCTGAGGGGAAAATAAACCTGCCATCTATCCATCAGTGATTTTTCAGCTCTACACCTGGCTAGGTAGTATCCTTCAGCTGATGTTTCAATATCTTCCAAAGGGGCATTAGTCAAAATGTAGAAAAAACCATTATGATGCTCCAAAAAGTACTGCACTTTGTTAGTGCGTTTCTGTACAGGCCATAAGCCTTCTCTTACATTACCAGATTCCATCACATAAACCTGCAGCAACATAAGCAAACATGAGAAAGAACAAATCAATAGTTCAATACAGACATAACTGGTCTAAACATGACAAATATTTGGAATTGGACCCAGAAAAGGTCGAAATAGAAACCTTCCTCAGATGATGTCCTCGTATTAGAATTGACAGTAATATACTTGAAATCTTTTGTGCTTGTGATATCAACGCAACAGTTTACATCATTCTCCGTAAAAACTAAAAAAACTGCCTCATCTGACTGCACCTTTTTGCAGAAAACCCTACCACGTGTAAACATATCAAATACAGTAATAGTGTACAGGCTCCATAAGCTTAACATATATTAGAAGGAAGGAGAATTACTGATTGGGACGTAGAGTCTCATCACAGACAGTATAGAATAAATTTTCACTGTCGTGAGACCATGCTAAACTGACTATTCCCTTGTGTGATGAACTAAAAATGACACACTTAGACTGAAGATCTTTCACTTCCAGGGAAAATAGTTCACCCCCAGATGTATCGAGGGTATATGCAAGAAACTTATGATTAGGAGAGATTCGGCAGCTCCCAATGTGCACATAACCTGCATAAGTTACAAAATGATCCACTGATAAGTTTTTGCATACAAGCAAATAAAATGGCCTCGTTGCGAGGAATTGATGATAAAAAACAAATAAGCAATGTCCAAAATTAATTGCTGGAATATAATAATCAAACTATATGAACCTATACAGTGGAAGCTCATATCAGTATCTTATGTGTGTATGTGGAGAACACACAAGAGAGAAAACGAATTGTAATGTATAAAAGCACATACCAAATTTCTCTGCAATCTCATTCCAGTCAAGCAGCATTTCTTCCTTCTCCCTGTCAGAAAAATAACTAAGGAGATTTGCTCCGAAACCACCAGAAGGCCTCAACTTTCTGGAAAAAACTGGGTACTCCATTCCGTCTGGAATATACTGGTAATATGACCTGGATCACAACCAGAGTTATGTTCTAATCAAAGGCAATTGTATTTTGTTGTGCAGTATCAGTAAACCTAGCAAATAGTGTTTTCCTTTTTTTACATTAACACTTGTTTCCCCATGAGAGTGTACAAACAATGTTTCTAGTCAGAAGCATGTACACAAAATGCAGCATATCCAAGGAGATTAGCCAAATCTAGCACATAAATCATGTCCTGGCGTGGCTATGAGATTCGACAAAGCATTGCACTACATCGAGCAGAACCAACAATGTAACACTAAATTGTGCAAGGTCGGGAGAGAAAACAAAAACATACACTAGACGGATTAGCTCACGTATCTGAGATCCAAAAGGCAAGCAACAACAAGCAAATATAAGGTCCTAATCATTCCATGGAAAGAGAAAGGTTGAGCAGAGGCACAAGAAATATGGCAATAGCTACAAAGATCAATCACCGCATCTGCAGCATTAAAGCGGCAACCAGCGGATGGCTAAGGGAATAAAAGTCTCCAAGAACACTGCTCGGCAGCAATAAACATGCAATTTCTTACATGGATGCTGTAGAGGAGTGGGACACATAACAGAATTAGAATTCGCCTTCTGAAAAGTTTTGCCTTTGCCACAAAGTTCAGACACTTTCAACTCGGGGTGATTAGTACTGGAGATGAAGAGCAAAGATCAAATGGTGTGGGCTAGGGGACGAGAGTACAGGTATTTTCATACAATGGCAATCTACCGGTTCAGGAAGAATAAAATAGAGTTTTATCTAACATAATGACAAAGAGCTTTTTCAAGACTAAGCCAAACTGAAGGTAGCCACCGATTTTTACTGGTAATTCTTCTAGGAGAAAAGAGAATGGGCGTCAAATCTAAATTCAAATGACCTGTATCTGCTACAGGATCTCGATGCACCTTTCTCTTGGGAGAAATTATTCAGGCTATTTTAAAAGCGCCACCGAACAAGAGTCCAGGTCCAGATGGGTCTACGAATGAATTTTTCAAGCATACACTTATGATCTAAGGATGGATCCGACCAAACTTTTCAAAGAACTACTCCCTCCTTTCCAAATTATAATATGCTTTAGATATTTCAATATTTACTACATACGGGTTGAAATGAGTGAATCTACACAATAAAACCGTCTAGGTACATCTGAATCTCAAAAGGTTAAAACATCTTATATTTCAGAACAGAGGTAATATAGTAGATTCCAGTCACACCTTCAGCTCAATACACCATTCTAGTGCTCCCTGCTGCCATTGGTTCAGACAGTTCAGTACTCAACTAGATGCAGCGTTGGTTCAGGCATGTACAAAGATTTCTGGCACGACCAATGGACACCTCTCGGCAGGCTCAAGTTCACATTCCCGATCCTATATACGTTTGCAGCCGATCAGCACTGCACTGTCGCCTCTCAATGCAGCCAGGGGGTTTGGGAGATTCAGATTATACGCCCTTTGTCACAAACGGCTCGAATGGAACATGAATAACTGCTCCTTCTTCTGCTGTCCAACGGCATGCAGCTATCGCAAAAAGGCAACAAGCGACAGATGGTAACCTTACAACAGGACATGGGTTGACGATAAGAGCCTTTTACATGCTATTCTCTCTTCGCGGAAACACCTGGGAGGCGCACAGCTGGGTATGGCAAAAAGAAATTCCTCGCATCACACGATCTTCCTATGGTTAGCATTCAGAGAGAGGTTACAGACCAAGGATAATATGGTTAAAAGCACCTGGGTGTGCAACGACGGATGTGATCAGTGTTTAGCACTTGAATCAGTCAATCAGTTAGCCTTACACTGCCAGAAGCACAGGTAATTTGGCATAAACTGGGTTTGCACGGCGAGGCTCCTAGCTCAAACAATCTATCAGACTTTATGCACAATGCCCAAGCCATCATCTGTCTTCCCAGTTTTCTTTGCTGCATGTTTATGGACTTTTTTTGAAGGGCGGACCTGGTGCAGCGGTAGAGCCTCACCGCCTGTGACCGAGAGGTACCAGGTTCGAGTCGCGGTCTCCTCACATTGCACTAGGTGAGGGTAAGGCTTGCCACTGACACCTTCCCCAGACCCCGCACAGTGCGGGAGCTCTCAGCACTGGGTACGTCCTTTTATGTTTATGGACTTTTTGGAAGGCAAGGAACAACAGACTGTTCCATGACAAAGGCACAACGAGATCCAGGCTCTTTCAGGAGGTTTCAGAGGAGCAACAACATTGGGCAACTAAGTCTAGTTCAAAAAGAAAGATTAAGCTCTGGGCTATTCAGTTCCACAACTAGGCCTTCTCGATTTCTTCTTGTTTATTTTTCCGTTGTACAAATGTTGTAATTGTAAACCAAACAGCCGCAAGGATATTAGACAGAGGATCCTCTACCTTTTCCATTAAAAAAAAAGCTCCATGGAAACTACAGCTAGGTTGGCTACATGGGTATACAAACAAATTAACACAGTCCTACATCTGCAACTACCACGCCAGACTATCAATATAAAACCATCATAGATTCACAATTAGCAGACCCTAGTGCTGATAGCAATACACTACGGGATCAAACGAAATGGTGCGGTACGAACCAAGGGCCCCAGGGCTGAGGCGGCGAGGCGGCGGAAGGGGGCAGCCGGCCGCGCATCTCGGCCGCGAGTCGCGCGCGGAGGCCGCCGCCGCCAGCGGAGGATATGAACGCATCGGCGTAGGCGTTCTCGGCGGCGAGGAGGGCGGCGAGGTCGGGGTCGGAGGTGTCGCGCATCCAGTGGTAGGGGTCGCTCCACGACCGCCCGTGCGCCGACACGGTGAAGGGGACTTTCTTCGCCACGGGCGGCGGCGGCGGGAGGGTGTCGGCGTTCGGGGGACGCGGATGCGAGGGGAGGCCGGGGCAGCGGCGGCGGCAGGAGGTGGAGAAGAGGCGGAGGAGCGCCTGGAGGGGGTAGTGCCGCCGGCGAAGCATCGCGCCGCCGGTTCGGACGGGTTTCGCGGCGGATGGAGAGTGGGCTGGGCCTCGGGGGTTTTGCTGGGGTTCAAGTTCAATGGTTTTGATTTGAGTTACGCCTCCCTAAAAGAAACTTGGGGATTCAAATTTGCTCAAAATAAAAACTTCGATTCAAACCATAACCATCTGCTTTAAAAGAACTTCTACATTTATTTTCGACTAACAAATTCTCCTAAAAATGTGAGATGCATTTTCTAGTCAAAACGGACCATGATTTTGTATGAAGCGTGCCCAAACTAACCTAAGATACATTGCCAACATACTGACTAGCCAAAAAAAGTTGTTGAAATAGGCATACACATATCCACCTAGACAAGTCAGTTGTTAATTATTTGATAATTTAGAGTTGCTAGTTTTTATATAATGTTAGATGTATGTAGACCAACTCTACCCAAAGACCTGGCGTTACTTACATAATGTACAAGCATAATAAAATGACGGTTCTTAGAATAGTGGATTATATTCTCTTTGTCTTTGCAAATACTTATTAATATATGTCATGGAATGAGGAAAAAAAGATATTTAGAAGCCAGAGATGCCCTATTTTGAGGTACAAGGTGGCCGTATCCACCGTCTGAATAGATAGAAAGAGGTGACCCAGTTTATAAGGAAAACCGGATCCAAAAACCATTCAGTCTGTACAAAAAAAATACGCCGACGAAGCGACCCGCCGTCCACACGACCTAAGTCGAACAAACGCCACAAAACGAGATGCCCTATTTTAACCGCCTTGGTATCTCGTAACAATCCTTCCGAAAAAGAAATGGAAGGATGGATGCCATGACATCAAGGTATGTTGGAGCTCATTGTATTCTACTTTGCTTCCAGAAATACAAAAAAAAATATCGAGGATCCAATCAAACAGATGATGTAAGTTTGGTATACTAAACGTCCAAGAAAAATCACACACACACAAGAGGCCTTGCCATGTGGATTTTATAGCCACAATGACCGCCCCTTCCAAATAAATATACGAGTCTTGCCGGGGACTTGGTCAAGAATGGCAAATAAAAATCATAAATCAACAAAAGGAAATCAGCATTCACGCATGATGGATAGTATCACCAAACAGGGAAGTGTGCGTTTCGCATTTGAGTTCCTACCTGGACATCATGCTCGAACCGACGAAGAAAACATAAATTTTCCGGTTGTGCAGCCAAAGATTAAGTCTTAACTCATTTGGATCATCGTGATCCGTGCACACGAGTTGTAAGCTGGCTGCAATGCAGTTGAGGGTCCATGGTTCTTCAGTCCGTCGCATCCGGCAGGCGGTGGATCCTCGGTGGAGCAGTGCGCAGTCTGGTCGCGGGTTCACATCACAGGCCCGGGTCCGGGGCGCTGGGACATGCACCGCTATTCATGGGTCTCATCTTCATCATCTCGGCAGCCAGCAGGCGATCACGAGGCGATAAGCGCAAGCTCAGCAGTGCAAATGTGCAATCAGGCCCGGCAGGCGGGCGTCGAGCGAGTCGCTGGTCCACGAGGCGGCCGGGTACGAGCGTCTGGGCCATGCCGGCGCCCGGCGGCCGTGCCGGTCCGTCGCGATGCCACGGGCGGATGCGTACGACACGACACCCGCAAGAGCACCGCAGGGAAGAAAAACATGGTCTCGGAGCAAGGCATTCAGGCCAATTCTGACAAGAATCAAGCAATTGTCAAGAAGCCAAGCTGCATCAGAGATGTGCAGCGAATCACTAGTCGTGCCGCCCGCTGCACCAAGCCATTTCGTATCTCGGGCCTCGGCTAGGCGTTGAACCTGTACAGTACTCTGCTGAGAAAGTTGAACAAGTTCACCTAGAACGCACAGGTACATGTCGATCGCCTCCGAAACGAGAGGTCGATGCTCGCCTAAAAGTTTTTCTTGTAGCATTATTATTTTAAAATGTTTCAACAAACTCGTAGCAAAAAAAAAGTATATTTGTTACTTGTTTATCTATTTGCATGTAAGGAGTCCATTTGAGCTGTAATCACAAGAGAAATCGTTGTGGATGCGCGTCAAAAATCTTGAGTCTTGAAGAACTTTGTCTTCGACATGAGTTCTTCAATGAAGTTCTTCTACCTTGTTGAAACCTAGGAGGAAGTTGGTGCTCAAGACAGGGAAAAGTTGGTTGTCTTTATATTCGTTCGTTGTAAACTTCGAGGAAGTGGTTCATCTTAAAACCATTTTGCTAGAGAAAATGACGCCCTCTAAGAAGGGATTCTAAACAGAAATTTCAGGGTGTGAAAGTAGATCCAAAATGGTCTCCCAAATTTGTAGTATCCCTTAGAATTTTTTATTTTCTTCTTTGAATTTATTGTATTTTTTTGGTATTCTTCATCTATTTTTCCGACTTCTGAAAATAGTTTGAAGGAAATCCTAGACTCCTTGGGAAGGGAAACTGGAAATACCTATCATCCATTATGTAGCACCTTCGGGACCAAATAGTAATTTAAGAAAAAGCTCAAGTTAATTTTGTAAATTACCTTGATGCATAGAGTAACCTACCGGTGGGAGCCTCGATAATATCCAGTATATTATTTAGTCCCTTCACAATAATTCTAAACCCTATGTAGATTTTGCAAATTATTGAGTAATTGAGGTAATTTATTCTTAGTTGAATGAATACATTTGGTTTCCAGAATTTAGTATAACTTTCCTTGGCAAGAAGAACCCATATACAATTTTCTTAACTGAAAGGGCTAATTTAAATTTCGCTGAACTTGCTTGGTCGTTTTGTTAAAATGTTTGAGCAGGAGAGACCCTTATGTTGTTTCCTAGAAATGCATTGTATTGTTTCCAAATTTTATGTAGGTTTCAAGAGTACGGCAGGTATCCTTTGCGCACAAATTGAAAGAGAAAAGCGTGAGTCATCTTTTCTGTTCCCACTTATCCTTACCCCTCCCTAGAGAGTCAATTGGAAGATATTTTGCGGACCGCGGCCACTAGTTCTTCCTACAAAATCAATATATAATACCAAGTATCGAAGCCGCCCCAATTCAGAATTCCAATCCCAACAGTCCAAATCTAAAATATGCCACAAATCTAGTGCATTGTCGATGCCGGACGCATGGTTGAGAACGAAGAAATTCCTCGATCTTCGTCATCAAGGCCGTAGCCTCTATGTAGAAGGCTAGAGCAATGGTGAAGGTGTTCGCCGCGAGAACTATGCCCATCAGTTTGATGTCTTGAGCCATGTGGGAGAGAAGGGTGACGACTCAAAAGTATTGTACTAAACATTTATACTTTTTCAAAAAAAAGATCCATATGATACTATTAACAAATATAAACATATGTTATTTATTTGTGTTTTTTGCGAATGTATGTTATTTGTAGAAATGCTACTAAACTATTGCAATTTTGTTCTTGTTATATAATTGTATTCATTATCTTGAAACAAACTTGTTCGTGCTAAAGTTGAATTGTAGTTTACAACAAAAAAAATCTTCTTGAAATATGTTCCAACAATTGCATAAAATATATAGTCACAATATTCATGACAAAGATATATCTAAATATTATGACCCAACAAATTTCTTAATAATATTTTCTAGTATATGGAACATGCCAAAACCAACCTAAGATATATTGCCACAAAATGGCTTGCCATCTATATCCACACACAAAAATGCTGAAAATAAGCATACACATATCCACCTAGACAAGTCATTCTCTTTGATAATTTAGTGTAGCACGGACAGAGCCTACGGCACGGCACCGGCACGGTCTCGCAGCGAAGAAAAACAGCGCCTCGGCATGGCGGCTAGCCGGTGCGCCCCTGTGCCACGGTCAAACAAAGGTGGCGGTGCCACGCGCGCGCGCGTGCCCAGCTCCCCCACCGCTCCAAACAGTCCACGCCACCTGCACGCCTACACGCACGGCGCCGCACCGTAAGAATGCCGCTCGGCTCCACTCGAGCTGGAGGGGACCTCACCTGCTCCACCCACCGGCTCCCTTAAGAACGAGCGGGCCGCGCCGCGCCGCGCACACGTTGAGCCATAGACAGGCAGCAGTTCGGTGGTCCGTTCCATCCTCGCACCGCCCAACACAGCTCGTCGACACGCACGTATGCAGGAGCCCGGGCGGCGGCCGTTCGCCGGCGTGGACCTGCGCTGGCCGAAGGCTACCCGGCGCCGTCGACCGCTACGGCACCGGTGGTAGCGCCGGTGGAGGAGGAGCCTGGCCCTGGTGACCCGTGCCCGCGGTGCAAGTCGCGGGACACCAAGTTCTGCTACTACAACAACTACAACACCTCCCAGCCGCGCCACTACTGCAGGTCCTGCCGCCGCTACTGGACCAAGGGCGGCTCGCTCCGCAACGTCCCCGTCGGCGGTGCCTCACGCAAGAGCACGAGCACCTCGTCATCTTCTTCGTCGTCCTCGGCTAGCCCAAGAGGGCCAAGAACTCTAAGCGCCAACGCGTCGTGCCCCCGGAGCCCGAGCCCGGCGCCACCGACGCAGCAGAGAAGGAAGCTATAGCCGGCACCGTCGGCTATCCCGCCACCGACGTGGACGCAGCACGAGGCACGGCTAACGGAGCCGTCGGTGATCCTGCCACTGCCGTCGGCGCCGCGGACGTAGCAGGAACTGAAGCAACGACCAACGACACCGTCCACGATCCCGCCGCTGCCGTCGACACAGCGCGAACGGAAGCCACAGCCGACGGTTCCACGGATGATGCCGGCGCGCCAACAGCGGCGGATGACGGGGGTTTTGCTCACCCGTCTGTGGCGCTCGGGCTCGGCGTGGCGGAGGAGCCGTTCGAGTGGCCATCGGGTTGCGACTTGGGGTCCTACTGGACGCCCGGCGTGTTCGCCGACACCGACCCGGTGCTGTTCCTTGATCTGCTTCCGTGACCGATCGAGACCGGCGAGTGAGTATGTTAACTGATGGTTTCATTACGAGATGGATAGAGCAAATTGATCTCCAAGCCTTTCAGCTAGCTCGACGTCGATGTAGGCACCATGCTAGTATCGTCATTTTTAGTTCTTGATGAAGGCTAGTAACCTGTAAGGTGATCATCTGTATAAGTTTTGATCATGATGTTTTTTTTTTTTGAAAATGGGGCAAAAGCTTTGCCCCAACTTTTTATATAGAAGGAGAATGCAAGAATGCAAGTTTCGGAACATAATTAGGAATACAAACAACTACTCTCGCGGCATCAAATTGCCCAAACATTTGGCACCCGCAAGAACCCACAAACGAGCCTCACTCTTAATTCTATCAAAGATAACTAGAGGTGGCGTGCTCTTGTTCTTGAAGACCCTCGCATTGCGCTCGTTCCAAAGCTCCCAAGTGGTAAGGAGGGCTAAGGAGGCGATAGCTTTACGGTTGGGCGTGGCGCCATCCGTCAACAACAACCACCACTCGTGGAAGGGGAGAGAAGTCCATGAGCTAGTGAGCATAGTGTTGAGGCCCAACCACTCCTTGATGAGGTCCCAAATCCTACGGGAGAGACGGCAATGGACAAAAGGGTGAGAGACCGTCTCCGTGGTTTGCTTGCAAAATGGGCATAATCCGCAATTTGGCCACCCCCTTTTTGCCAAACGATCCGCCGTCCAAATCCGGTTTTGGTTCGCAAGCCAAGCAAAAAACTTCGTCTTCGGGGGAGCCCAAGCCTTCCAAATCGTCTTCTCAAAGGATGAAGCAATGGTTCCCATGAATTGCATAGAGTAAGCCGTCTTCGCGGAGTATTCTCCATTTTCCATAAGCCTCCAACGGATGTCATCCACGGTGCTAGGGTCAAGGTGCACATCGGAAAGGAGGACCCAAAGGGCAAGGAATTGAGAGAAGTGAGCGGCGGTGAAGTTTTCATCAAGGCACACATTTCCAACCCAACCATTTGCGTGCATGGCCTCACACACGGTGCAAATCTTCTTCTTGGAGCAATCAAAGATGAGAGGAGCAATATCCTTGGGCTTGCGCCTCTCCACCCACGGAGCATGCCAAAAGGGAGTTTTATTCCCATTTCCAATGGTAATTGATGTGGCGGCATAGAAGAGGTCCATATCCTTGGGGGTGCAAGGGTTGCCCAAACCGACCCAAATTTTTTGGGAGTCCTTCCATTCTTGCCAAGGCCAGCGCAAACGTAAAGCCGCCGCAAACTTGTCCAAATGAAGCATGCCAAGGCCCCAAGGCTCTTTGGGCGGCACACTAGATCCCAACTCACTTTGCACTTGGCTCCGGTGGTAGTATCCTTAGCGGACCATAGAAACGCCCGTTGAAGCTTGTTGATGAAAAGCATTGTGGGCGGAGGAATGATGAGGGGCGTCAAGTAGTAAATTGCTTGAGAGGCAATAACCGATTTCACAAGGGCCGCTCTACCGGCCGCGGCGATGTATCTCCCGTTCCAAGTGGGAAGCTTTCCGGCACATTTATCTTCTAGGTGTTGAAAATCCGCCCTCCGAAGCCGCCAAACCGATAAGGGTAGACCAAGGTACCGCAAAGGGAAAGTAGCCCTAGTAGCCGGGATGTCCTCAAGGACGTCGTCAAGGTTGATATTGGCACACTTGATGGGAACCACGGAACTCTTGTCAAAGTTGGTACATAGGCCGGTGACCTTGCCAAAAGCTTCAAGAATGGATGCGAAGTTTCTAATGTCCTCTTTGAAGGGGCCACAAAAACCGCCGCATCATCCGCATAAGAGAAGTTCTCAAAATGGTACCCCTTCCCCGAAGCTTGTGTAGAAGACCCTCTCTAGTGGCATTTTCCAAAATTTGCGTGAGGGGGTCAATGGCGAGGACAAATAGAAGAGGGGACAAGGGGTCCCCTTGTCTAAGCCCACGACCATGGAAAATAGGAGGGCCGGCCACACCATTGAGAAGGACCCGAGAGGACGCGGTGGAGAATAAAGCGGCGATCCAATTTCGAAACCGGCTAGGGAAACCGCGGCGTTGGAGGAGGTCCAAGATGAATTCCCAACGGATAGAGTCAAAAGCTTTGCGGATGTCAAGTTTGAAGAGTAGAGCGGGGATCTTGTTCTTGTGGAAGCGCTTAGCGAGGTTCTTGACGTAGAGAAAATTGTCATGAATGCTTCTTTTCTTGATGAATGCACTTTGGGCGTTGGAGACAAGCTCGTTCATGAGAGGCCCAAGGCGGAGAGCAAGCATCTTGGAGATAATCTTGGCAATTGTATGGATGAGACTAATAGGTCTAAAGTCGGAAACCTCCTCGGCCCCATCTTTGTTAGGCACAAGGGCGATGTTGGCGGAATTTAGCCAATGGAAGTGGTCGGTGCGGAGGTTGCTAAAACGGTTTATCACGCTCATAACGTCACCTTTGACGATGTCCCAACATTTCTTGAAGAAAGCACCCGTGAACCCATCGGGTCCGGGTGCCATGTCACTTGGCATTTGGTTGATAGCATTCTTGACCTCTTCCTCGGTAAAAGGATCCCCAAGAGCTTGCAAGTTTGGTTCCTCAAAATTTGACCCCTCCCAATTGATGGATAATTTGCTCCTTGGTCTCATGCTCGGTAACCCACCCATGGTTGAACTTGAGGCGGTGGATGTGGTTTTTTCTTCTACGGGAGTTAACTCTCATATGGAAGAATTTTGTGTTGGCATCCCCTTCCTTAATGTTGGCAATTCTCGCACATTGTTTCTTGCGAGCCCTCTCAACCACGGCCAAAGCTATCACTTTTCTTTTTAGCCTAGCACGGAGATCCCTCTCATTTGCCGAAAGCGCTCTATTTTCTTGAGCCAAGTCGAAGTGGAGGATGACTAGGAGCGCCGCATGAACAAGCACCTTTGAATTGGAGAATAGACCACGACTCCATTTAGATAACCTAGCCCCCGTTGCGCGTAACTTGTGGAATAGGGCTTGACACGGCTCCAGATGAGGCGAAGGCTCGTTCCAAGCTTGAGTAACCACCTCGTTGAAGCCTCCAAGCTTAGAGAATCAGGGAGTGCAAATTAGTATGCTACAGTACTGCGCTTACAGAGCGACGAGGGCACGAACTCTGTATAAGTCACGTCGCGTTGGCGTGCCCGGCCGGCCACGATCGAATTCGACGAGACCTCGCGACAAGCAGCCACGAATTATTGGATTCGTCGGTCGCGGCAGTGGTGCGAGCTCCGACGTCGTGCGAGGCTGCGAGCGGTCGTCGTGGAAGACACGCCGCGACGAGACGGGCCGGATTTGATCGTTCGGTTCAACGTCGGCGTCGGCGCCGGTCGCAGGTAAATCAATATCGGCCGGGCCAGGGCGCGCGGCAGAGGCCGATCGATCGTCAGCTCGATCGCGCACGATCCCGACGGCGACGTCTCTGTGGAAGCCGACCGCGACGGGACGCGTGCGCCGTGTCAGGGTCGGCGGCCGGGTCGCCGTCATGCGTCAGTCCGTCGTCTCGCCCTCGGCCCGTACCCGTACGTGGAAGAGAGCGACATGTGTGGTTGACGCACCGCATCCATGGCGAGCGAGCTGACAGTTGACGGCGACCGGTTCGTTCGGTCCCCCGGACGTCTGGCTGGCTGGTCCGGCCGTACTGGATGGCTAGTTCTTCGAGACTTCGACGACTCCGGCCACCGGAGTGCGGCAGCGTCGCTTCGCTCTGGCTCCTCGCCGTTCGTCTACTGCGGCTGGCGCCGCCAGCTGCTGTGCTTGCTGCGCTGTCGTCGGTTTTGTGTAGCTCGTACTGTTGGTCTCGGTCGGCACTCGGCAGAGCCTCCGTGCCGACTGCGGAAGCGCGAACCTGTGGTGTTTTGCACCTAAAGCTACGGCAGCCTACCATGTCCCATGACAGCATCACCGATCATACTTGGTGCGGACCATGTTCCATGTACTAGAAATGGTTTTTTGTCTATTTTAATACTAACTAGGAAACGTGCCCCTACGAGTTGATTTTACTAAACATAGTTATTTGGAAGCTACACGAATATCATTTTGATTGAACCGAATCTCCGATAAAATTTGCATATCACGACGCTTTCTACTTGGAGGTCACCTTCCCACCCTCCATCATCACACGTCTTTTCCAATCTATGTTATCTGATTGTTGACTCCACCTTGCTTCTTGCTCGTTGCAGACGCCTCTCCTCCCACTCCACCTCCCTCCCCCGAACTACGCTGCCCAGCTTGAGCACGACCCATCAACATGCGCTGCGTTGCCTTAGGGTATCAAAGGTCTTCAACTCGCTCGTCCAGCTTGGGACCCGATGCACTATACCAAATGCCACCATGACTCGGTGAATCAGCGGGCTCCCGCATGGCTCAGTTTTCCGAAGGCCTCTTCATGCGCACCATCCGGCTCTTCACATCCTAAGGTCGTCTCTAGCCCGCCGCCTAGAAATATAATCATACTTTTAATATTTTAAGTATATGTTTGGAAGAATGGCACTGTGTTAAATAAATCAATTTTCACTACAAATATATAGATACTAATACATAAGTTTTGTTTTTTAGTACGCCACTGTTGTATGAATTGTTCAATGCGGATATATGCAAAACAAAAACTCAATTTGGTTGTTCAATGATGTTCGATGATGTCAGGTACTGAGTGACATCATGACGTGCATATGAACTCACTGATCGCTGCGTGTGGTATGCTCCAGATCACGCGGCCGGCGCTGCGTACCATCGGAAGAGCTGATTTTTTTAGAGTATACAGTCAATTCGAATTCGGTGGGCTGATGGCTGGATCGACCGAGCTCTGATCCGCTTTTTCACGTAGGTGACAGGATAGGATGCGATCTGTATTCCTATCGGACAAAACGAAAAATTACTTACGCGACGTACCAACCAAACGAACGAAATTTTGGAGGAAGAAACATTACTCGTGTTATATAGTAGAGATTCTTAGTCGTTTCAAAGCATCATATTTTTCCACATCGAAAACCGTTGAGACTCGAGCTATATTTCACGTATTTTATAAACTAGGGTGATCTGTTGGCGAGTCGAAGTTCTTGTCGGGTTTTCCATCAAAATCTCCAGAACCGGCGCAATCCGACTTTGTTTTCTAGCCTATCTAGGTTTCTCTCCACTTGCTTTTGGGGCGGACTCTAGTCTTCTTGCCTACACGATGGTAGGGCTAGGCTTTGGTATTCACACAAGTCTGACATGATACAGCACAGACAACTGAATACTCAACCGGATAGGTTAACATGTACTTTCTCTGTTTATCAATATAGGATGTTTTGGGTATTGCCCTTATTGACTAGATACATACTAAAATGAGATGTCTAGATACATGTTGATACTTATGACTCTAGAAAAGATTTTAAACATCTTACATTTAAAAACGGAGGGAGTCGAACAATCCATATACCCAGTGAGACTTATTGCCCGCTTATGGCTGCCCTCCTTGTGGGCTTGCACAAGGAATGAAGGGATGGCCTCGGCGACTCCTATTGTCCACCCGTTGCGACGATAATGGCTGGCGCTGCATACCCCTCAGGGGTCTAGTGGACATACCCATTTCGGTAGGTTTACTAGTGGTTTTTTCTGTTGTTGGATTTTTATTTGTTTTTTCTGTTAGATTGTTTAGATTCTTTTAAGTTTTATCTTTTATCCTTTTTGTATTTTCTTTGTTGTTTTTTTCTTCCTTCTTTCTTTCTTTCTTCCTTTCATCTCCTCCAGTTTTTATTTATTTTTAAACGTTCATGATGTGGGAAAAATGTTTGTGATCAAAAAATAAGTTCATACAGTTTGGAAAAGATGCAAACGGGGTTCTATAATATTTGTGAGGTTTGTAGATAAATGGAAAATTTCTAATAGAATTCAAAGGAACGTCGGTGAGGTTTAAAAATGTATATTCACATATTCTTTAAAAAAATCACTGGTTTCAAAGTATGTTCACGGGTTTGAAAAAATGTTCGTAGGTTTGCAAATCATTACTACAAAATTCAATTTTTTTTGTTAGGCTCAAATAATTAAATGTTCACGCGGTTCAGAAAATATACTTTCACTCGATTTAAAGAATATGTTCACCAGTTCTAAAAAATATGTTATCTGGATTCAAAATATGTTCACGAGTTCAAACATATATTTTGAATTATAAAACCAATTTAAAATATTTATTGGAAATTGGGTTTTATTTCTCTTAGAAAACAATGAATATCTATGTGTTTTATAATGAATAACATGTTAGTCTTGTTATAAATTTTGTGTGGACTTATTTGTTTATTCTACTGTTACAACGAAAGTGTGTAAAATATATGTTATGGATGATGGAAGCAAGCAAAATTCCTGAAGATGACCGCTCAGAAACAAACAACAGAACCTTCCTATATACGTTTTTTACAAAGTTCTTTGTATTGGATATATGCCCAAAAGTCAATGTATTTATACATATGTATATCTGATTCATACATTATTGATTCGTATTCTCTATGCTATAACTGCAGTGATTTCTAAATGCGTGATTTAGGGAAAAACTGACATGCACATGTAGAAAATATGAATACGTAAAATGTACCCTAGTTCTTTTACAGACTAACTGTTAGTGCTAGATGATGTGGCTTTTCCTAGTCATGTACATAGAGTTTATGTCAGCATCAAGGATGACATATTATAGGACTATAATATGGCCGGGTCAACCAAGTGTTGGTATGCTAAGAGATTTCGTTAAATAGTCTTTTTGTCCTTAGCTTTATCACAGAAAGATTGTTGTATAACATGTCCTTGTAACCATGAGGTTATTGGGGTCATGCATACTGGAAGAGTTGCTTTGGTGCTGTCAACCGTCACGGCCATAACAGGGTGACCATAAAGGCAGTTGCTGGGTAGCTTTAAATGTGTGTGTGTATCCTAATGTTCTGAGATGGAAAATTACTCCTCTAGGTTAAGAGAGATACTTCCAGGGCCCACTCGGTATTATAACGGTATCCAATACGTTCTGCAGACAATAAACGGTGAAGTTGCATCGTGTGGGATATCATAATACAGCAACGATTAAATGGAACTTACCGGTAACGAGATAGACAAAGATGATGTGAATCAATCCTTGAATTATTCATGGTATCATCACAAATCTATATCTCGGGTGAAGTTCAGTATCGTGAGTAATAGGATTGATATATGATAATCAACAGGTTCAACAGTAGAGTTATTCGCATAACGATAGTAGCCACACAGGATGTCCTTGGAACTGTCACTGGCCGGTGATTGGTTGATACCCAACCAATTATAGCTACCCGTTATCGGACCTGTAGGGTGGACGCACTTAAGCTAGGATTGGTTAGTTGTGTTATATGGTTGGTCTGGAACATGGAGACAGCATCATCGGCATGGTGCTTGCGTGATATGACATATCTTGTCAAGAGAGAAAGTTTGTGATAGAAGTTACTATCACGGTCGGATTTATTCCGAAGGGTTTATATATGGAGGATATATTTGTCCTGAGTATTTTGTCGGCGGAGTATCACGGCCACGCCAGTCAGCAGATCTTCAACTCGATCGTCGCGCCAGTAGCCTCCTGGATGTGAACGGGGATCACCGCCGCCATATCCACCTCCATCGTTGTACCCACCATCGGGGTTCTTCTTTTTCTTGTTGTAGCCGTGGTCACCACGGTCACCACCATGGTTTGCCACGTTGGCCGAGGATTCAAACCCCTTTTGGCCACCTCCGGACATCATCTCCTGCCTCATATCATGCGCAGCAAGCAAACCATGAAGATCACTTACCGAGCAAGAATCCATGGCGTTCACCTCGGACACCAGACCGTTGTACTCCTCGTCGAGTCCATTCAAGATGAACTCCACAAGTTCTTCATCATCAATGTGACGGCAGGCGGCGATGAGCTCGATGGCGAACCCGCGCATCTTGGAAGACGTACTGATCCGCCGTCATGTCCAGCTTCTTGGTGTTGGAGAGTCCGCCGCGGAGACTTGTTCTACTAGCTTTGGATTTGGATGCAAAAATTGATTTAATTAGTGCCCAAACCTCTGCAGCTGTTTCCAGACTTATGGTCTGTGTTTGTATGCCGGGGGAGAGCGATCCGAGCAGGTAGCTCAGCACACGCTGGTCCCGTTCTATCCAGCTATCGTAGGCTGAGTTGTCGACTGTCGCCTCCTTGCCCTCCTTTTCCGCCGTCAGAGTTTCCAACGGCGCGACCTCCTTTCCGTTCAGCAGACCGAGCATCCGTGCGCCACGAAACGCCGGCATGACCTGGGCCTTCTAGAGCAGATGATTTGCCCTCGTCAACTGCTACGATGGAGGGTTGCTGAGGCCTTGCGGCGTGGTGGACGAAGAGCCGGCCATGGCTAGGGTTTGAGGTGGGTGTTTTTACTCAATGTCAGGAAGAGACCGCTCTGACCTCTGATACCATAAAAGAAATCAGGGAATGGTGCCTTGATCTCGGCTCGGTTGCGTGTTTATATAGCCACAATGGCATAGTTTGATACAAGTACGATTACAGGAGATATTTAAGGAAACCTACACCGAACCTATTGGGATCGGAGATATTCAAGGAAACCTACACCGAACCTATTTTATCTCAATAGGTCGGTTTACATTCAAACTAGATATATCTGCTAATAGTGTTGGCATCATCCAATATTATGGCAACAATTACAGAGCTTCTTAACATTTAGCTTAACTGTGGTGGGGACTTTCTCCACGACGTATCTTCGAATAGCCCACAGGCCTTTGTGGGCGTGCGCGATCATACGCCCGCTTGTCTCAGGGCGGCATTCACCAAATTTGTTGTGTACAAGAGACCTATCGGCCTCTCCACGACTGCTGTTATCATATAGGGCGTCCAACGTAAGGCACTCTAGTGAAGATGTATTCTCAACGATATGTCATGTCAGTTCGACCATGCTCTTCGCAGAGCAGAAGCCCAATATTTTCACGTTCTTGATGCTGTTGTGGTGATGTTCCGGCATCCGTCTCATATGAGAGTCTTCAGCAGAAATCAGATCCTGCCTTACGCGAGTCTGTAATACCTGCAACCATAGAAAAAACACACCAAATGCTAGAGTTACTGCATGCAGATGTCATAGATATTGCCGTAGTTAGAAGTTAGAGGACAAGGTTACTTACGCACAAGACAAAATTCTCCAGGACAGGACAAGCATCAAGAAAATAAACTAGAGAAAAATAATCATAGGAAAAGCCCCGCCTATCTCCATCATCAAGATAAATCTCCAAGTTCCTGAGGAATAGGAATTTGGCAGTTAACATTGGCGTACTGAGCATCTGCATATAGATGGTGTCTCGGTCAAATACATTCTTCCCTAAAAACAAGTTGCCATGGTACAACTTACGAGTACTGCTCTATGAATAATGCCAGCATCTCACAATCAAAAACAACAGTGTAAGCGCTAAAGTTTGAGAATATACCTCGCCAGCTGAATATAGATTGAGGGTTTCAAGATTTGGCATAGTGAATGGAAGCTTGGCACGAGCATGATGAACGAGGCTGATTCCGAGGGCGTCAGTCATTCGTAGTTCTTTTACTTGCAACAAATCTCCAACTCGAAGTTTCTCAAAGATACCATCGATGTGAACATCACAAACATTTGGAGCGTTATTCTCTATCACTTGCAGACCTATGCACCCAAACACTGTTAGGCAGTTGAGCCGATGTAGAAGGCAAGGTATCTTGAGGGAAATGATCTTATGACATTGATTGAGTTTCAGCTCTTCCATGGCAAAAGAATTGGAAAGAAGCTTCCCTAATTCATCTCCCGTAATATGCACCTGAAACAGATCCAGCCTTCTAAGGCAACCAAGTCCTGCCACTGGGTGAAAGTCACACCAACTGAGGCTAAGATGTCGAATCGAGTTTCCACTCCCATTGAACAAAAATGAGCACGGGAAATTGTAATACACTCTGGTGTACGTAGGGACTGAAAGTACGACGTCTCAATCCCTGGAGTAATAGCAATCTCAAGCCACCTGTTGAGATAACTAGCCTTGATAGAAGAACCACAATAATGAAGCGTGAATGTCTTCATGCCGGTGCGTGAGTGTTTTCTCATGATGTTGTCTATTCTGCTGGTGAAGATCCGTGCCTGTTTATCGCTTCCACACGCCTTTCCATTCAGACCCAGTGTTTCTTCACTAAAGGTGAGGTTGGGACGGCATCTGAAGGAGCTTAGAAATGTGCTAGACACACAGCCAGCTCTGGCAGCATCTGGCAGTGGCAGCCGGGACAGTATATCATTCCAGATGTCCTGCAGACACAAAAAGTAAGAGAACACTGAAATCATAAAGGCACCCGGAGCTCCATACAGAGTAACATTACAAGCCAGATGCTCTGTGCAACGTTTGCTTGGTTACATAGTTAACTAGCATAACAGAGTGAGATTGCGGTAGGTAAATTAAGCATCACATCACGTGGTTTTCCTTGATAGTGTTATTAGTGGCCCTCCTAAAATATTATTCACTAGACAGCGGTATTACGTGTTCCTGAAAGGCGTAATATTAAAATTGATGCTCTAGTGGAAACTATGAAAAATGTGCAGCAGAAGAACGTGATCTATTATTTCTTGCCTAGACATTGCAGTGGGAGACCATAATTGGTCATGTTGGATCATAGTTTCACCAGTTCAATGAAAGCATATGAGGTTAGACCTAGAGGGTCGTTCTGGTGTATACAGGATATGCTGCTGAGCAGTTTGAGGTCAGGTAACCAAACAAGCTTTGAGAGCTGCATCACTGGCCGTGACGACATACAATTCAATGCGACTTACATATGGCAGCCTATCATGATGAGTGAGGAAACAACACTGGTAGTGGTAGGAGAAGACAATGATGGATATCCATGATGCAAACAAAGAAGATTGAAAAGGAAGTGTGTCTGTTTTTCTTTTCTTTTGAGAGGATTGTTGTATAGTGGAACAAGATGACTACAATGGTCAGCTGGAACGAGACCCAACATGTTTCTGATAACAATCACAGTCAAACATAAGATGGTTGAGTTGTGTTTTTCAGATTACTAAGCCCACATTGATTTTTATTGGATCCGCTAGCTAGAACACATGCACAGGTACTTTGCAATCCACACTCATAAGAACAAAGTAACGAACAACAAAATATGTTTTCGGAGCTTTACATTTAGCTAGCTACAGTCCAAACAAATTTTCAAATAGCAGTATAGATCGGTCCCAACACCAGAGCTAAATTACATTATTTAGCGAGGAATCATCAGCATATCATTGGCGTACCTTTGGAAGGTCGGGCACCTCCGGTACTGAATATCTCATTCTTTTGCCACCTAGGGAATCATCATCTTGTTGATCGAGCGAGCGCTTTCTTCTAACCACTGAAGTTTTGTTGCCTTGGGGATCATCATCTTGTTGACTGGGTGAGCCATTTCTTCTAGGCAAAGAAGCAATCGACATACCTACGAACGCATCATCCATGGTTATGAATAGTGCAAAGATTAATAACATAAGAAAACGACAAACTCAAGTGGCGTGCCATGTTAACTGCATTGCTGATTATTTCAGTCTGTACTGCTGAGTGTCTCATCTCGAATAGTAATGTTGTGTCACTATTTGGTCACTGAGGCTGTTACCTATACTTATCCTACAGTCTCCTCCCAGTCCCAGATCAATATACTCTCGAGTCTTTTTGCCTAAGAGCGTGGGATGATAGTGGTCTGAACTAGTCGAGAACATGCACGAAACAAAGAACAGAGGCGCCGAGTCAAAAGCAAGGGGGGGAGCTTACTGCGGGATTGGATCTGCCGGTGGCGCCGCTGCTGCTGCATGGACATGGCCCGGTTGAGCGCCAGCATCCCCATTGCTGCGACGACGACGACGACGACGGAGAAGATGCGGCCGGAGGTGGGGGGGGGGGGGGGGGGGGGGGTTTAGAGGGGTGGCGGTGGACCAGCGGAGGAGGATCTTGGGGCAGGGTGGGGCGGCAAGGCAGAGCGCCGGCCGCGGCCGGGGACGACGGCGGTTAGGCCGGTGGACGGTGGTGGCTGCGGGAGGTTTGCCGGAGGGGAGGAAGAAATCGACCGAGCTCCTCATTTATTTCTTCTCGGTGGAGCTATCACACAAAGGGGTCACATGTTTTTTTTAGGGTTATAATTTCATACATGCCGCTACACTATTGGAAAAAAAAATCAAGAATATCACGATAATTTATACTTTTCAAAATAGCGCGGCAATTCTCAACATTCTTCAAAAAAATCCACTTAATGGATTATAGCTAATTAAACCTTTTTTAACGAGTGCCTATTTTAGTCTAGGTGTTTAAACTGGATTTTTGTTTTTCACTAGTCAATGTGCTAGAAATACAATAAGGCTATTCATGGTGGAGAATAACATTCACCCACATAAGACTCGTTTATAGTTTTTATCTCATTAGCAGGCAAAAGCATATGTGTAATACCAGGCGCAAGGATGTATTTATTAGATGTCGAATCAAGGGCGGACACAAAAAATATTTTGAGAGGATATGACTGTGGGCATTCTTGTATAACTTCACAAATTTGACGAATCCTTCCAAAACCTAAGCTCCCGGGGAATAGCGAGTTGTGGAGCGTCCCACGTGGTGAAACGTGGTTGGGTGCCAATAGTCGGTTGTAGTCGTGCCTTCGCGCAGATGATTCGCTGGCGTCGGTCACCGCCGTGTTTCCCAATCCCTGGCGTCTTGCAGCCCCAAATCCCCTCTCCTCCTACCGCGAACTCCACCACCGCTGTGCGCTTCCTCCTCCGCCTCCGCTGCTTCTCCTGCTGCTGCATTGCCGACCATCTCCATGCCTGCAAGCGGAGTTGCAGACTGAGCTCGCGTCTCCCCGTCGGGAGGAGGAGCAGCCAAGCGGAGAACCAGACGGAACTTGCGTCTCTCCGTCGGCAAGCTGATGGATCCAGGCGGGACAGCCGCGGTGCCAAGCAGGAAGACGCGTTGGAGGATGGTGGCGGCGAAGCGGAGGGCGGGCGCGTGAGCGGACGGAGCCGGACAGGGAGACCACGGTGCACCCGACTTTCTGGGATCCTCTGTTTCCTGATGGTGGACTTGGGCCTGGGTCCTCTGATTCAGTTTTTCCGCTTCAGAACTGTACTTCGTAGCAATTGGCAATTCACCATACACAGGTCACAAAAGTTCACGCCCGCGCGCATCTGCGGCTGGCTTCCCCTCTGCCCTGACCAGCTTCAGTTTCTGTTGTTCGTCAGTTCTCCATCTCCTCACTGGTCGTCGATCTGGAGGACGCCAAGCTCATAACATAACCTCATAATGACGGAAAGGCAGAGTTATCCATGACGGTTTGCAGTTAGTTGTAGTCCATGAGTTTAGTTAGTTGTTATCAAAAAACTATCTGTTCTCTTATGAGGTTCAGTTTGTGTGGTCCGTCAGTATTCTATCATGCACTTGTGACTTGTGTGAGCTTACATCTGAACGTGTGTGAGCTTCTATTCGCCACAGGACGGAGCATGCTCCTGCCTCACTACCGGTGTTGGACAGCTGCTGCTAACTCAACTGTTGCCGCTCCAGAATGCCAAGTTGTTATTTCTTGCACTTGCTAGATTCTACAACCGTATCAGCTATAATATAGGTTAGGCTTTGTGTTTTTTTGCTTGACAATGAGATTTCTTTGCTTATTATGCCTTCGTAATACTGAAGCTGCACTATGCGCCTCAATCAGAGTGAAACAGAATGCATAGTTGCCAGTGTGAGCAGGAGTAGTTGTCGCAAATTATCAAACATCAGTGAAACTTTCATGTGAAGAAATATTGGGTCTACATAGATTAACAGATTTTGCATAAAAACCATTATTGTGGGTTGTTGATTTTGGGATTTTCTTAGATGATGATTTATTCCATCTGTGGGCATGTAGTTGAGATGTTTCAATTCATATTGAAGTTCAGCTTTAGCAATCATCAGCTATAGCGGATTTTAAGGGTTGTGCTATGTTATCAATGCTATTTCTTACCTTTGATACAGACACAAGGAGATGATTGATTGCAAAGCAGAGTGAAGGATGTGGGTACAAATGTGCAAAAAACGATACAATTACCTCCAGTATTTCATTGCTATTCTCCGATGTACTGTTCTTTTTATTGAATTATTTGCACCAATATGTATATTCTTCCCTTTTTTCAGGTTGGGCGAAGATTTGAACTGCATGACTGTCCAGTGCATCTATAAGCTTCCCTAGATTATGTCCACATCTATGAATTTTGCAGTTTTTTTCTCTAAGTACTAATTAACAACAATAATTGAGGTCTTCATGGTATGCCTATAACAATTTGGTATAGCAAACATTTTTTTTGTGATCTGAACAAAATCCCCTGATTAAAGGCTGATCTCATGTGTTTAAAGGATAGATTATTTTTAATGTTTGTCAGCTTAGCAATGGAATTATGCAATGCGATCTTCCGGAGTTCAGTATATCTTACAAGCATACTTGCATTGTTCTTGATCTCTAGGAGGATTGCTGGTAGTGCAGGTCTGAAATTACTTTTTGCAAATACCAGTGAATGTTGCAGCAAAACTGCGAAAATATTGATTTTCCTACTAAAAATGGATATTTGGTGATTTCTGAACCACCATCTCATTACTCATGCTAATTTCAGAGACGGGGTTAGAGAAAGCAAGTTTACTCGGGCATAAACATGAAGCTTGAACAGATCATTGAGGTAGTGTATTAATTTGATCTCAACATGTGCTTATTACAGATCCAATAGTGTTGCCCTTACAATAATTATCCCCAATGTAGACATTGTTATTTCATCTATGCATGCATGCCAGTGCCTTGCGGAGAAGTGGGAGCCTAAGCTCACACTCATTGTTACACAAAATAATTATCATATCAAATTCCTTCAAACTCATTCAGAGAATGTTCCTCCCGGTAAACTTTATTTCACCTGTCGACTAATCGCCTACGTTTTTTATGGAGTAAACCATCAAATGAATTTTGACTTTCTATGTGCGTGCACACGCTGGGTGATTGTGATTTATTTTATCTAGAAATTCAAGTATTTCTTCTCTCTCTCAGAGGTTTCTCATTTGATAAATTATGTCGTGTTTGCTTTATACCTTTAACTTTTCAATACTTCTTGGTTCGTACGTTAAAACGTTGACTGTCATAGGACATTGTCTCGCTTGATCGAGGCAATTGTCCATTTTTTGGTTTAGAAATTTCAGCATTTCACCTTGCTATCAGAAATACACTGGATAAGATACAACAAGTTGTAAGCGGGCATTATGCGAGATATTTATATATACAAGGATGAAGAAATTACCGAAGTTGGGTGTAGTAAGTTTCAGCTATTTTCTTTACATGTGCATACATCATTGATTTGTTTGGTTTATGGTTCTGACATCTGCACTTCGTTTGTAGGATATCAGTAAAGTAAAGATGAATAATAAAATGTATTTTTGTGTTATTGTCCAAATTGGTTAGCACATTAATGATGTCACTAATAGGACGGCCATTGATTTGGAGTGCAATTTCTCACGTATGCACTAGCTGTCGATCTACTGGAAGTACCCTTACAGTTTGTCATGTTTCCTGATGTTTATTCTCCCAGACCCCCTTGACAGCAGGCCTCTCTGTCAAGATATGTGGCGTATAAGATGACTCATTCTTGCCTCCATATAAAACAGAGATTTCTGATATTTTTGCAAATTTTCCTGCTACTGCTGCAACTCAGTCTAGGCAGAACATGACAGAGGCTATTGGCTTTGGAGGCATGCAAAATCAGCATGTATTCTTTCAGCATTTTATCTGTTATTATGAAGTGTTCTCATTTCTTTACTGTTCTAATATCTCCTATATTTTCCATTTAATTTAGCAGTTATCTCTTCGTCAACGAACAAGCTATATGTGGGCGAATGTTGCCAACGGTATGGCTGCTTTTCATTGTTTGTTCGACACACACACACACCGAACTGTCATTATTGTGATTGTGATGTACAAATTAGTACTTGGCACTATACCGTCTTAGTGAATGATTTTTCTTCGCTAGAGTTTCGTTTCCTTCTGAAACAAAAGTAGCATGTGAATAGGATATTTTAACTCTTTGATGCAATATGTCGATGCTTCAGGTTTGAATTTTTCCTTGCTACTTTAGTTCCTTTAGGGCTACAACGAGATCAATTGTTACTTAAAAATATGAAGTGGTGTGCACATACTACAAAAAGTTGTATAGTACCTATCAGGAACTGGTTCTTCATCTAAGTAGTGGATTTGTTAAAGTGTACAGATTTTTTGTTTGGTCAAACTGATAGAAACTAGGTGCTTGTCATCAGTTCCTAGCGCATGGCTTCAAAATATAAAAATACAGTCCACATTGGCATTTGAATTTCATTTGTCTGATTAAAAATATTAGGCAATATATCAGTACATTGGGCCTCAGATATAATTTTGCTCCGGAATCCAGACGTGTGATTTATTCAGTCACGTTTGATACTCTTCTAGCAGGTTCCAGTCACTTGGCCGTTGGTATATCAACTGACCGATAGTTTTCGGCTTCTTTACTTGTGAGTGCCACGGGAGCTAATTAAAGCCAAAAGATTAGCGGAATTGGCGGTCTAACTGCTGAACAGCTAGCAGAGGCATTGAAGAGGTCAGTAGTATGTCTGCTTAGAAATGTCTCTGCAGTATGACTCACACAAATTATGAGGTTTTGTGGGTCTCAAATTTGAATTTGCTCTAAAATCGAGATGTGTGATTTATTCATTCCGTTGGTTACTCTTCTAACAGGATCAGTTACTTGTCCTGTGACATACCGAACGACCGATATTTTTTTATTTCTCCTACTGTAAAATAACGACACTTCTATCTCATATGCATGGAGATGGCTATGATGCTTGTGTCCCTGCATCGGGGAGCCAACAACATGGTCTTGATGTTATTCTTGATTTGTTTGCTTATTGGAAGTTCCTTATTTTTTGGTTGCTGCCGTACTTGATGTTTGTTGTCAAACAAGCATAACCAAATTAGCTCTTGCGGTTCCTCCTTTTTAGAAGAAAACCTGGTGTCTCCCATGTTGAAGAAAAAGATACTATGCAGAACCAAAAAAAAAAAATCACCTCCCACCTAAATGTACACGTGTCATGCCCGAAGCCATCTCTAGAAGGCAAGCTGCAACGAAATATCCGAGAACTCTCCCAACTGACTGAGTACCACAATGCTATACAAAACTATCGAATTCAAAATCCCAAACAGAGCCAACGAAGCACATGAATGGCACAAACACCCACGGCGCGGCAAAGTGCGCCCACACCTTCTAGTTTTTTTTTAAGTCGAACAAATACTATTGAAGTTTGTACCTAGATCAGCCCCTGTGTAGAATCATTTTATATGGGTGCTGCTTGGTAGGTAATATGTGTTTTAAGGAAATAATAAGGATACACTCGAATACTCGATGCGTTGGCATCATCTAATTTTATGGCAACAATTACAGAGCTTCTTAACATTTAGCTTAACTGTGGTGGGGACTTTCTCCACAACGTTTCTTCCAATAGCCCACAGGCCTTTGTGGGCGTGCGCGATCATACGCCTGCTGGTCTCAGGGCGGCATTCACCAAATTTGTTGTGTACATGAGACCTATCAGCCTCTCCACGACTGCTGTTATCATATAGGGCGTCCAACGTAAGGCACTCTAGTGAAGATGTATTCTCAACGATATGGCATGTCAGTTCGACCATGCTCTTCGCAGAGCAGAAGCCCAATATTTTCACGTTCTTGATGCTGTTGTGGTGATGTTCCGGCATCCGTCTCATATGAGAGTCTTCAGCAGAAATCAGATCCTGCCTTACGCGAGTCTGTAATACCTGCAACCATAGGAACATCATGCACAGATAAGCTAGAGTTACTGCGTGCAGATGATATCGTAGTAGTTGCAAGCTAGAGAAAAAAGGTTGCTTACACACAAGACAAAGTCCTCCAGGAAAGGACAAGCGTCAAGAAAATAAACTAGAGAAAAATAATCGTAGGAAAAGCCTCCCCTATCTTTATCAGCAAGAAAAATATCCAAGTTCCTGAGGTAGAGGAATTTGGCAGCTAACATCGGCGTACTGAGCATCTGCATATAGATGATGTCTAGGTTAATATACATTATTCCCTAAAAACAAGTTACCATGGCACGACTACTGCTCTATGAATAGTGCCGGCACCTGCAATCAAAAATAATAATGGAAGATTCAGAATATACCTTGCCGGCCGAAAATAAATTGAGGGTTTCAAGATTTGGCATAATAAATGGAAGCTTGGCACGAGCATGATGAACAACGCTAGTTCCGAGGAGGTCGGACATTTCTAGTTCCTTTACTTGCAACAGATCTCCAACTCGAAGTTTCTCAAAGATACCATTGATGTGAACAACGCAAACATTTGGAGCTTTATTCTCTATCACTTGCAGGCCTCTGCACCCAAGAACTGTCAGGCAGTTGAGCCGATGTAGAAGGCAAGGTATCTTGAGGGAAATTATCTTATGACATTGAATGAGTTTCAGCTCTTCCATGGCAAAAGAATTGGAAATAAGCTGCCCTAACTCATCTTCCGTAATATGCACCTGATACAGATGCAGTCTTGTCAAGCAACCAAGTCCTGCCATGGGGTGGAAGTCACACCAACTGAGGTTAAGATATTGACTCGAGTTTCCGCTCCCATTGAATAAGAGTGAACACGGGAAGTTGTAATAAACTCCACTGTATGTAGGGACTGAAAGTACAACCTCTTCAATCCCTGGAGTAATAGCAATCTCAAGCCACCTGTTGAGATAACTAGGGTTGATACAAGAACCAAAATACTGAAGCGTGAATGTCTTCATGCCGGTGCGTGAGTGTTTTCTCATAATGTTGTCTATTCTGCGGGTGAAGATCCGTGCCTGTTTATCGCTTCCACATGCCTTTCCCTTCAGACCCAGTGTTTCTTCACTAAAGGTGAGGTTGGGACGGCATCTGAAGAAGCTTAGAAATGTGTGAGATACACAGCCAGTTTGGACAGCATCTGGCAGTGGCAGCAAGGACAGTATATCTTGCCAGATGTCCTGCAAACACAAAAATAGGAGACAAGTTAACACTGGAATTGTAAAGGCACGAGGGCTCCATACAGAGTAACATTACTAGCCAGATGCTCTGTGCAACGCTTCCTCGGTTACATAGTTAAAGAGCGCAACATAGCGAGACTGTGGTAGGTAAATTAAGCATCGCATCATGTGGTTTTCCTTGATAGTGTTATTAGTGGCTCTCCTAAAATATTATTCACTAGACAGCGGTATTACTTGTTCCTGAAAGGCGTAATATTAAAATTGATGCTCTAGTGGAAACTATGAAAAATGTGCAGCAGAAGAACGTGATCTATTATTTCTTGCCTAGACATTGCAGTGGGAGACCATAATTGGTCATGTTGGATCATAGTTTCACCAGTTCAATGAAAGCATATGAGGTTAGACCTAGAGGGTCGTTCTGGTGTATCCAGGATATGCTGCTGAGTAGTTTGAGGTCAGGTAACCAAACAAGCTTTGAGAGCTGCATCACTGGCCGTGACGACATACAATTCAATGCGACTTACATATGGCAGCCGATCATGATGAGCGAGGAAACAACACTGATAGGAGAAGACAACGCAAAACTCATATAATGATGCAATAGGAGAGAGGCCTCGGTACTTTTGAGAGGATTATAATTTCATATTTTTGGATATCCATGATGCAAACAAAGAAGATTGAAAAGAAAGTGTGTCTGTTTTTCTTTTCTTTTGAGAGGATTGTTGTATACTGGAACAAGATGACTACAATGGTCAGCTGGAATGAGACCCAACATGTTTCTGATAACAACAAAAATCCCAGTCAAACATAAGATGGCTGAGTAGTGTTTTTTCAGATTACTAAGCCCACATTGATTTATTTTGGATCCGCTAGCTAGAACACATGCACAGGCACTTTGCAATCCACACTCATAAGAACAAAGTAACGAACAACAAATATGTTTTCGGAGCTTTACATTTAGCTAGCTACAGTCCAAACAAATTTTCAAATAGCAGTATAGATCGAGCTAAATTACATTATTTAGTGAGGAATCATCAGCATATCATTGGCGTACCTTTGGAAGGTCGGGCACCTCCGGTACTGAATATCCCATTTGATCATACCTTAGGAAAACCATATAAGATTGAAGTAAACTCATGTAAACTTTCGGTTGTGAAGAGATTAAGTTCTATTATTATACTTTGCACACATTAGGAAGATCTATCATTGATATATTACCATAGTGTATTGGTCAAGTTTTTATTACTATAACTATGGAAATCGATTTAGATTAACTCTGCAAGTGATGATCAGGAGAGAGGGAAGGAGGCGGCGACGACGCGGCCGTCTGTGGCGGAGGCGAGCAAGGAACTTAGCTTAGGGGGTGGGGGCTGCCGGCGTCGGAGAAGATGCGGCCGGATGTGGGGGGATTTAGAGGGGTGGCGGTGGACCGGCGGAGGAGGATCTTGGGGCAGGGTGGGGCGGCAAGGCAGCGCGCCGGCCGCGGCCGGGGACGACGGCGGTTAGCCCGGTGGGGGCTGCGGGAGGTTTGCTGGAGGGGAGGAAGAAATCGACCGAGCTCCTCATTTATTTCTTCTCGGTGGAGCGACCTGATCAAGCAGGGTGGTACACAAAGGGATCACATGTTTTTTTTAGGGTTATAATTTCATACATGCCGCTACATTATTGAAAAAAAATCAAGAATATCACTATAATTTATACTTTTCGAAATACCGGGGCAATTCTCAACATTCTTCAAAAAAATCTACTTAATGGATTATATCTAATTAAACCTTTTTTAACGAGTGCCTATTTTTAGTCTAGGTGTTTAAACTGGATTTTTTTTTCACTAGTCAATGTGCTAGAAATACAATAAGGCTATTCATGGTGGAGAATAACATACACCCACGTAAGACCCGTTTATAATTCTTATCTCATTAGCGGGTAAGAGCATATGTGTAATATCGGGCGCAAGGATGTATTTATTAGATTAGATGTAGAATCAAGTGTGGACCCAGAAAAGATTTCGAGAGGGGGGGCACAGGATATGACTGTGGGTATTCTTGTATAACTTACTCCAGCTAGCCTGAATAACTATTCAGATCACCTTTTCTGAACTTCCATTCGTATACTATGTTAACTTCCGGATGGAACTCCCAAATTTTATGTTTTATGGACGGTATTTTCAACGCAATTTTCGAACTGTTTATCGAAATGATGCATGCGATATACCGTTGAAAAGGTAGATAAATTGCGCACCTTTTCGTGTTGATGGATTTTCCAAATTCTTTAAGGTTTCAAAACAATTTTAGAAATACTAAAATCAGTTTTCGACAATTTGTCCCGTAGGTACTGTTTGTTTGCCGCCATTTTCAAACCGCTCGTCGGATTGATGCAAATGATATGCCGTTGGAAAGCTACGGATATTGTGCACAATTATTATCCTGACGAGTTATCCAAATCCCTTACAGTTTTAAAACAATTTTAGAAATAGTACACTCAGTTTTCACGTTTTTCTCCTATTTCCTACTATTTTTTTGCCGCCATTTCCAAACCGCTGGTCAGATTGATGCAAATCATACGCCGTTGGAAGTTATGAAAAATGTGCAACTTTGCTATCTCTAGTCAGTTTTCAAAATTCTTTACAGTTTAAGAGCAGTTTCAGAGATAAACAGTACTATTTTCTGATATTTTATATCTAGCGGACGGTGTTTTGTCAATTACTTTCAAACGGATCGAAACTTACCAAATGATATGGCGTTAGAAATATATTGACAAGGCGCAACTTTTTCGTACAGAAACTTTATCCAAATTAGATACGGTTTTTGATTAATTATGAAAATATGGAAAAACAGAATAACGAGATGACATTAGAACGATTCAAAATTAACACATTTGTCTTTCTCGCGTGGGTGTGGCGGCATTGTAGAATGAAAGTGGACTCGTATCATTACCAATTGCATGCGGGGCTGGTCGATTTGGCCAACAATTTTTATGCATACAATTTCCGCCTAGAAAAACAAAGCATAATGAACTTCTTTATACAAGGCTGTGAACCTCTGGATATGTGCTAGCAAACTTCCGATCGCTCTTAGTGTAAACTCCTAGGCTGTCTAAATTGAACTTCGGATTTGATCTAAGCTAACAACCTTTTTTTAATGTGTTTGAGCTGAACATCCGACAGGTTCAAAACGAACTCCTGGTTTTAGACAGTGAACTTCCTTTTTTAGAAAAAAATATTAAAAAAAGTTACGCCCAAACTTCCGGTTACAAAGTTTCTCGTTAGTGAAAACATGAACCCCTACCACGGATAATTTGAACTCCCGGGCCTAAACTTCTGGCTTTAGAGAGTGAACCTCCTTTTCAAAAAATAAATAAACATCCTGGCATTTCATATGAATTTTTTATTTTATTCCTGCTGAACTCATGTTCGGTACAACGTGAACTTCTCGAAACTTAACGACGAACTTCCTTCTATGTCCGGTATGAACCTCCGAGAAAAAAGTAGTTATCCAACGTGGTTGAGAAGAATTTCCGGTTAATTTCAGGTTAACCTTCCAACAGAGTTGAGGTGAACTTCCCGTACTTTTTAAAATGGTGAACTCTAGACACGCTAAAGGTAAACTCTCGATAACTAATAAAATCGAAAAATTAACTTAAACCGTAGTTAGTGGGATAAGAGCGCATAATGAATACTTTGACCACCGAGCACTAAAAATTACAATGTTACTGAAACTGCTCCTTCACTAGGCTGCAGATTTTTTTATTAGCAACTTACAAAAAATTGTATGCAGCGACAAAACAATTGCAGGCTCATATTTGACAAGAAAATGAACCTAATTCGGCCATAAAGAAAGGGAACAATCTTCCCAGTGCTAACAAATGAACTTTTGATGTTCTAAATTCACGGCTAAAATAAGAGAACCTCCAAAATGATATATATAAACTCCACTGCATGGGCTGAACCTCCCACATGCAGCATTCAGAGCACTAAATACACACCTTCAGAAATAAGAAATACAACTATGGGAAAGATGAACTGCAAGAAAATTCAGAGATGGAGGGGAGCATGCTAGTGGGAACTCGCTGTGGGAGGGAGGTGAAGGTGCAGCGGCCGCGCGAGCCAGCGGGAGGAGGTCCGTGCAGCCGTGCAGGTGGTTGTGAAGAAGGGAGGCCCGGCGCCTAGCTGGCGCTGAGCACGGGCGGCGCGCGCGATGGACCAGTCAGGGTGCGCGGACTGGTTCCGTCCGCGACGCGCGCCGGCCTGCTAAACGGCCACCGTCGGCCAGCAGATACGAGGACGGACCGGGGGGCCCCGCCAGCGAGCAAGAGTGGGGCGAGGCGGAGAAAATGACCACAAAACCACCACATTTGCGGGGAAGTTCTAGGATAGCCACCACAATTCAAATTTTTGACATATAAATACCACTTCAGGGGCTGGTGTGGGATACTGAGCACTGATTTTTCTATTTAACCATACTAACACGTTTTCTGACGGTCTGGACCCACCCGTCGGGTCTACGTGGCAAAAACAAATCAGAGCTCAACACTATCTCTCCTTCTTAGTACTCTCCTCTTACTTTGCATTATGTCAAACACCTTGTGCGCTGAATAGCCAACGGAACAGCAGCTCGCCGGGAGTCCGGCGGGCAGCGCGGCGGGCGTGCGGGCGGAGGAGCGGCGTGGGTGTGGGGCACAGGCGGGTGACGGAGGCGTAGGCGCGGCGAGCCTGGGGCGGATGTGCAGGCGGCCCGGCGAGTACCGCGCGCGCAAGCAGGGCTCCGGCGGGCAGAGCGACGGGCGTGGGGGTGGGGCAGAGGCAGTGCAGCAAGCTCTCCTTCTCGTCCCCCACCACGCGCACAAGGGCAGCACCAGCGCCGACATCGCATCGGCCGCCGGATTCAGGCCTGAGGGGACAACACGTTCGTACGGCAAGCTAGCTCGTACACGTACGTGAATCGATTCAAGTAGAAGCTTAGCTGCTCACGTAGCCAATCAAGCTGCTCGAGGAGGCTAGCTTAACACGCAAGCGGCAAAGATCAAAGGCTAGAAAACCATCAGTCAAGGTGGAGCACATGCCCGCGGAAATGGTACGGACGCCGGCGCGGACGAGCATCGGCCACGGCGAGCTCCAGCTCCGGCCACGGCGCTGGTACACGAGGAGGACGCGGAGGATCACGTCCGCCCGCGGTGCCGGCGTTCCCTTGAGGCTGAGCGAGCCCAGCATGGAGGAGTTGGGCATGACTGTGCTGTACCGTGTCCCGACCTCGCCGCCACCGCGCTAGCCAGGGGCGGACGGCGCTGCACGGGCAGGGGCGGGTCACGGCCAGCGCAGCCAGCGCGGTGGACAATAGAGATCGGGGCGGTCGCCGGCGAACTCGGCCTCGAACGCTTGCTCGGGTGGGCGCGGGCGACGACTTCGCACGTCAGAGCGCACGTACGGGTGGCGGGAGCACGCCACAAAGCTCGGGCGAGCGTGGCTGCGGGCGCGTACCCGGCCATGGTGGGGCGGGGAAGGTGAAGGAGCAGGCCGTGGAGGGGATGGCTGGGTTATCGGGGCGGCCGGCGGCGGGGGGAGGTCGGGGCGGCCGGCGGCGGCCAGGAAGGGCCAGGGAGCGGCGGTGGCGTCGACTTCATCTATTTTGTTTTATTTTCTCTTTTTTTTTCTTCTTTTGCCACGTATGCCCGACAAGTGGGTTCCGCCTGCCAGAAACTTGGTTAAAATGTTAACAGGCGACCATCAGTGCTCCGCGTCCCACACCAGCCCCTGAAGTGGTAGTTATGTGTCAAAAATCCGAAATGTGGTGGTTATGCTAGTACTCACCCGCAAATGTGGTGGTTTTGTATCATTTTCTCGGCGAGGCGGAGGCATTCCCCTAGAGATGGAGAACGTCGGGGATGGGGCCGGAGGAAAAGGCGGCGGTGCTCCCGCTCGCGGTGGAGATGGGGTCGGGCGTGCGCACCGACGGAGGTCGAGCTGGGGGTGGGCTCACGCGGCGGCGGAAATCAAGCTGGGAGCGGGCGAAAAGGGGGCGGAGTTCGCCGGGAGGCGTTAGTGGGGGCGGAGGTCGCCGGGAGCCCGGGAGGCGCGCCGGGGGGGGGGGGGGCGGAGGTTGCTAGGGCGGAGTTAGCCGGGGGCGTGGGGCGGAGGTCGCTGGTAGGCGCGCAGGGGCGGTTCTCGCCGGGATCTGGGCCGGCGACCTCGTCGGGACTCCGATTCGTAGGGGAGACGAGGGGGAACGGCGGCCTCGCTGAGGAATGGAGGAGGGGCAGCACCGCTCCAGTGGAGGGAGACCACGGCGGCGCGAGTGGTGGCCGGCGCCCTCGGCCGACGATGGAGGCGAGCAGCGCCGGCGGCCCTCAATCGGAGGTAGTTGCGGGAGAGTGGTTGGGTGGGTGCGAACGTGCCGTACGTAGTTGTAGGTAGTTTTTTTTACGGAAGGTGATTAGTGCGGGATCTGTTCGGATAGGAAAAGTGCTCTGAATACTTATTTAGAGCACTCTTAAGGGTGGTTCCTGAATAGCTCTGCCCTGTATAACTTCACAAATTTGACGAATTTTCTTTAAGTTGAACAAATACTATTGAAGTTTGTACCTGTGTAGAATAATTTTTGTTGTCATATGGGTGCTGCTTGGTAGGTAATATGTGTTTTAAGGAAATAATAAGGATACACTCGAATACTCGATGCGTTGGCATCATCTAATTTTATGGCAACAATTACAGAGCTTCTTAACATTTAGCTTAACTGTGGTGGGGACTTTCTCCACGACGTATCTTCCAATAGCCCAGAGAGCTTTGTGGGCGTGCGCGATCATACGCCTACCGGTCACAGGGCTGCATTCACCAAATTTGTTGTGGGCACAAGACCTATCAGCCTCTCCACGACTGCTGCTATCATATATGGCGTCCAACGTAAGGCACTCTAGTGAAGTTGCATTCTCAAGGATGTTCCACCATGCTCTTTGCGGAGCAGAAGCCCAATATTTTCACGTTCTTGATGCTGCTGTGGCTATGTTCTGGCATCCGTCTCATATGCAAGTCGTCAGCGGAAATTAGATCCTGCCTTACGCGAGTCTGTAATACCTGCAACCATAGGAACATCATGCACAGATAAGCTAGAGTTACTGCGTGCAGATGATATCGTAGTAGTTGCAAGCTAGAGAAAAAGGTTGCTTACACACAAGACAAAGTCCTCCAGGAAAGGACAAGCGTCAAGAAAATAAACTAGAGAAAAATAATCGTAGGAAAAGCCTCCCCTATCTTTATCAGCAAGAAAAATATCCAAGTTCCTGAGGTAGAGGAATTTGGCAGCTAACATTGGCGTACTGAGCATCTGCATATAGATGATGTCTAGGTTAATATACATTATTCCCTAAAAACAAGTTACCATGGCACCACTACTGCTCTATGAATAGTGCCGGCACCTGCAATCAAAAATAATTATGGAAGAACTAAAGTTTCAGAACATACCTCGCCGGCCGAAAATAAATTGAGGGTTTCAAGATTTGGCATAATGAATGGAAGCTTGGCACGAGCATGATGAACGACACTAGTTCCGAGGAGGTCGGACATTTCTAGTTCCTTTACTTGCAACAGATCTCCAACTCGAAGTTTCTCAAAGATACCATTGATGTGAACAACGCAAACATTTGGAGCTTTATTCTCTATCACTTGCAGGCCTCTGCACCCACGAACTGTCAGGCAATTGAGCCGATGTAGAAGGCAAGGTATCTTGAGGGAAATGATCTTATGACATTGAATGAGTTTCAGCTCTTCCATGGCAAAAGAATTGGAAAGAAGCTGCCCTAACTCATCTTCCGTAATATGCACCTGATACAGATGCAGTCTAGTCAAGCAACCAAGTCCTGCCATGGGGTGGAAGTCACACCAACTGAGGTTAAGATATCGAATCGAGTTTCCGCTCCCATTGAATAAGAGTGAACACGGGAAGTTGTAATAAACTCCACTGTATGTAGGGACTGAAAGTACAACCTCTTCAATCCCTGGAGTAATAGCAATCTCAAGCCACCTGTTGAGATAACTAGGGTTGATACAAGAACCAAAATACTGAAGCGTGAATGTCTTCATGCCGGTGCGTGAGTGTTTTCTCATAATGATGTCTATTCTGCGTGTGAAGATCCGTGCCTGTTTATCGCTTCCACATGCCTTTCCCTTCAGACCCAGTGTTTCTTCACTAAGGGCCTGTTTGAAACACGGGATTTCTGGAGGAATTTTGCAGGAATCGATTCCCGTGGGAAAACTTCCTATAGCGCCGTTTGAAACGTAGGAAGTGGCCTTGGGAAAAACGAAGGAAAGTTTCCTACGGATTCGTTTTCACGGGAATACTACAGGAAACGAAACATTAGCTCTGACCTCATTTTTCTTTTCCTTTGTGTCAATCAAGGCAAACCAAGCCACGAACCAGCTTTTGCAACCACTTTTAGTCAAAAGATTGTGAAATTCCTATGTTTTTTTTTCCTTCGTTTCAAACGACTAGTAGATATATTTTACTGTGTTTCTCAATCCTTAGAGCATCTCTACCAGAGCCTGCAAAATACGGAACCGCAAAACTGTTTTGCGGGTCAGAAAACGTGCGTTTTTTTTGCCCAAAACGACGCCGCGCAGAACAGAAACCGCAAAACGAAACTGTAAAACGGAATCTGCTATGGAATATTCGGTCGTCTTCTTCCGTAGTCTTTTTCCCAATGTGACCAGGCAGGAGAGGCAGCGCAGACGAGGGCCGGCGAACGAAGCCCCCCGCGACGGCGGCCGACGAGGCCCCCCGCGCCGCGAGCGACGAAGCCCCCCTTGGCGCTGCTCAGAGGAAGCCCCTCGCGACGACGCCGGCCGAGGAGGCCCCCCGCGTGGCGGCCGGCGAAGCCCCCCGTGGCCGCTCGTCGAAGCCATCCGAAGGCCGCCTAGCGGACGAAGCCCCCTGCGACGGATACAGCCGGCCGAGGAGGCCCCCTATGTCGCGAGGGACGAAGCCCCCCCCCCCCCCCCCCCCGCGGTGGCGCTCAGACGAAGCCCCCCGCGACGACGCCGGCGGAGGAGGCCTCCCTGCGTTGCGGCCGACAGAGCCCTCCCGTGGCTGCCGGCGAAGCCATCCAAAGAATGCCGTGGCCGGAGCCGGCGCTGCCAGACGGGCCCCCCCGCGACGGCGGCAGAAGCCCCTTGCGACGCCGGCCGACGAGTCCCCCCGCGCTGCAACGGCCAGACGAAGCTCCCTGCCCGGCGAAGCCATTCGAAGCCCCCGCGGTGCCGGCGGATCTTGCCTCGTCGCCTGCGTGGCTCTTGTGGTGGTGGCTGCGGCGAGTTTGGCGTTGATTTTGCCGGACTCCGGCGAGTTCCACGGCGGAAGGTCACCGTCGGGTCCTGAATGTTCAGCCCGCCAACAACTTGCGCGAGATACAGGCCCCCTCAAAATCGGACGCGAAATCTGTGAATTCACGGTTTGGAGGGGGGAAATTCACGGGGCCCTGCAAAATCTTTTGCAGGTTGGATAAATTTGCGGATTTTGTTCTCCGTCTTTTTACGGTTTTCAGTCCGCATCGGGCGGTTATTTTGCGGTTTTGCGCGTTTTGCAGACTCTGCTAGAGATGCTCTTAGGTTCGCAAGTGTATTCCTTTACTATTCCTGTGTTTTTCCTATTCCTGAGCTTTTTGATTCCTGTGTTTCAAACAGGCCCTAAAGGTGAGGTTGGGACGGCATCTGAAGAAGCTTAGAAATGTGTGAGATACACAGCCAGCTTGGACAGCATCTGGCAGTGGCAGCAAGGACAGTATATCTTGCCAGATGTCCTGCAAACACAAAAATAGGAGACAAGTTAACTATTTTTTTAATAATTTTTTAAACAGAAATTCGGAAAATAGCGCGCGTTTTCCAGAAATTTGGAAAATAGCGCGGCGTCGGCAACGGCCGGGCCGAAACCTGCCTTTCGGCACGGGCCAGGCCGAAACAAGGCTGATCTGCATGCGCACCAGGCTTTCGCGTAACGGCGGGGCCGACAGGCATGTTTCGGCTCGGCCGTGCCGAAAGTGGCATTTTAAATTTTTTTTTTGTTTTTGCCGACTGTTGGCCCATATATTCACATTTCCCGCCACCGCTAATGTTGCCATTTTTTCCCGCTCATATTTTCCGGCTCCGCGCATATTTTGGTTCCCGCCATTTTCCTCCCGCCATTTTTGCATTCATCGTATAAATTTGTTTCGCGGTCAATTGTTCCCGCTATTTTCCTCCCGCCCTTTTCCTCCCGCCATTTTGTTCCCGCCATTTTTCTCCCGCCATTTTTCTGCCGTGCCTAATTTTCCCGCCAAACTTGCTCCCGCATTTTATTTTCCCGCCAGACTTGCTCCCGCCTGTTTCTCCGCCAATTGTTCTGTGCTCGTCCTATAAAAACCCCAGGAGGAGATGTGGAGTTCTTAAGCATAGTCCACTCACTCGAACATGTGGAGATACAATTCAGATGGTAGTTTCCCGGCAGGAATGTCGGCACTCCTTTTGAAGTTTACGGCCGAGTTCAAGGTAGACAATAAGGAGATCCCATTCGAAGATATTGTTAGTCATCCACCTCATCTCCGTGAGCTATCAGCGAAGCTAGCTAGGCATGGGTGGCCATGGAGAAATTACAAGGAAATAGAAAAAGAACTCGTGAGGCTGCATGCTAGGTGGCAGAAGAAGAAGCTAACATATCCCACTGAAGCATATATGTTGGATGCTTTTCGTACACCGATGTTATGGGTCGAGGAGAGCGAGGATGAAGATGATATCTTCATGCCCACTGAAGCGAGCAAGAGAGCTGCAGCAGCGGCGGCGGCGTCGAAGGGCAAGGGTGCAGCGTCGTCGAAACGCAAGGCTGAAGCATCGTCGAAGGGCAAGGGTGCGGCGTCGTCGAAGGGCAAGGGTGCAACATCGTCGAAGGGGAAGAGTGACGCGGGAGGCTGTGTCGATGGTAGATGACTTTTCTTTTTCAAGTTATGTTGTGTTGTCGCTACTACCAGTTTTCTTGCTGTTTGTGTCGTCACCCCACCTGTACATGTAGATGTTACGTCAGTACTCCGTCTAGGTGGACATGATAAATAAATGAGAGTATTATAAACTACTTACGGAGGTGGACCGGAATCTGAGACATCGGCATAGCAGACGGGTTCCACACGTTATGTTGAGGTGGATGTATCCCGTAACCTTGCGACATCGCGAACTGGTAACCAGGCAGCATGCCATACCCGTACGAAGGCGGCATCCCGAGCCCGTACATAGGTGGCGGCTGCCACGTCGAACTACCAGGCTGGGTAGGATCTGGATGCTCGTACAGGATTGGCTGTGATGGACCTGACTGGGAAGGATCTGGCTGGTGGGACGAACTACCATGCTCGTATGTAGGTCGTGGGCGAGGACTCTGTACTACTGTATGACGTGGTCGGGGGTCCTGTCGACCTGTGGAGTGACGGGAGGGTGATACCTGTGCATCCTGAATAAGTGGAGTCCGGGAGAGTAACTGGTGCGCGGGGCGCGGTGCTGGGCCGTGTGCCGCAACGTCTGCAGCGCCGGCACAAGTAAGAACAGAGTACACACGTCGTAGCTTGTCCTCCAGACGCTTGAGCCAAGACACTTGTTGCGGCAGTGGGGCAAAGTCGGCAACGTCGCTCTGAATGTCTTGTATCAAGCCTGCCTGTTGTAGGAAAACAAAATGTTAGTGTTGATTATTCAGACATGCATTTACCAATATTAGTGAAGTACATACCGCGTAGTATCTGTTTCCCCCAATAGCCTCAAGTGGTACATGTCCGTACAGAAGGAGGTGGCAACTGATCAGGCTGGGACGTGGGCACTAAGCGAAGTCGAGTGGACTGTCTGTACGTCCGCAGATAAGTTGAAATCATGTAGCAGAAATGGCTCATCGCGGGCCATACTTAGCCGTCGCGTTCGCCCATTCCGCTATGTACGGATTAAGTGCCTGTAGCCAAGATGCCAGAGATCTATCTCCTTGTCGCGACAATCTGAAACATGTAGGCGTAGTGTAATTAGAAAAGTACATTCCAAATTCCTTGGTGTAAACACAGTTGATTAAAAACATACTTGTGGATGTGCAGAGGAAGGGCGGGAACTCTAGTGGGAGGCTCGGCAATTGTCGCTTGCCAAACTGTCTCATGACACGTTGTTGGGCCATCTCCTCCACCGTGACATCGAAAACAATGCAGGCTCGAGTGAACCAGTAGTTTTCATCCCTCCGGCACAAGCTAGAAATCCCTCCGGGGTATCTCGCCTGCACCCTGTCAGGACGGTACGGCTCCCATATAACCTGATTGTCTTGCAATTGATCAAACTGCATCGTGAAGGACTCGTAGCAGTTTTTAACCTGCTGGCCCACGTACCGTCTCTGCAAATAGATAAATTAGTAAGTAAGTGATGTGCAAGTTTACCAAATAAGAAGTTTGAAAAATTAAATGATGTGCAAGTTTACCTCTCTACGCGCCCACATACTACCAATAGTAGGCAAAGCGACTAGGTTTGTCTCAACGAGCCTCTACTCCCAGGGTGTAAGAGCGTCGACGTCAGGCCTACCGATAGGGAACCTCTCCAAGACCATAACTGCAACAGTAGTGGACAGCCATAGTGATGAAGCGCGCACTAATAGTGTCGACGTGGGAGTCAATGAACATTACCTTGCCGAACAGCCACAACAGGTATGCCTCCAGACATCTAGTAATCTGCGCTTCAGTCAACGCGGCATCCGGGTATCCTAGAACTCAATCTGCATTGATCATACAAAACGAACTGAGTAAGTACAAGTTTGTTGATAATAAAAAATAAAACTCATAATTCTAACAGTCTTACCTGAAACTTGCTCAACCATGAAACCCGAGGACCGTGTCGCTGGTACTCTAAGAGCGGGTTTTCCGGATGTATCCCTGCGAAACGTGCCTGCATTTCGTCACGCCAATTATCTGGAGCCTGTAAAGGACCTACGACCGCGCCCGCCAGTGGGAGACCCAACAGATATGACACATCCTGAAGAGTCGGTGCCATCTCTCCGCACGGGAAGTGAAAAGTGTGGGTCTCGGGCCTCCATCGATCAAGTAAGCAGCAGAGCAGTGACCTGTCTGGGTTGATGCGTCGAGATGCATCAACTGCACATCAATATCTGGGCCCCGAGCTGATCTGGTGGAATATGTTGCCACTCCCGCCGAGTCGCCTCAACTAGGCGCGCTATAGGTAAGAGACCAGACCAAGATAAACTGCAACAAGTTTGTTGATAATTATTCGTCAGTGACCTATCATAAATTATTCGTCATATCGTACAACATAACGAAATAATCAATATATTCTCTTATACGTACCGATCAACCCAATCAGGGTGTATCATCCAGTTGTATGCTGGACCCCGCGTACGCAAGATCTTCGGTTTGTCACCACCCTCCCAAATCTTTGCACGATGTTTTCCATCGATCACCTGACTGAGCAACGCATGTGCAGCCATCTGTACAAATTAAAACATAAAAATTAACAAACATACAAATTAAAACACAGTTCGGGCACGTACAAATTAAACATAGTTCGGACACATACAAATTAAACCATACAAATTCACGTACGAATTAAAACATAGTTCGGACACATACAAATTACACCATACAAATTCACGTACAAATTAAAACATAGTTCGGACACATACAAATTACAACATAGTTCGGACACATACAAATTAAACCATAGGGTTACACACATAGAAATAGGAATGTAGTGCTAGCCACGTTGGCCACGTCCTCGGTTTCCTCGACTTCCTCGACCACGCACAGGATCAGGAATGACTGCAGGATCAGGATCAGGTCCTAGGCCGTATTTGGGACAATACTTCTCTCTATGCCCAAAAAGATTGCAAAGTAAGCACTGTCTAGTACATCCACCAGCTTCAGACTCGTCCATATCATTCCGGATTCGACGCGAGTTCCGTCTTCCTCTGCCAGTTCTCATAAGAGCAGGATCCGGAATATATTCTCGTTCCATCTCATTCACCTTGTTGAAGTTGCCAACTACTCTAAATCCTGTCATCTCCCGGTCCAAGTTTCAACCACAGCCTCTTTCATGTAATACGGAGAGACAAAACTGATTGGGTTCATCCCCAACTGGCCAGAAACAGCAAGGACATGAGAACATGGGAGGTGAAGCAGTCTCGGTTTGTTGCACGTGCACTCGCACGTTGGGGGTGCAGTAGCACTAATTATGACCTCATGGGTTTTCAGCTCACCCGCACCAAATCTTGAGGTTGGTAAGCGTACCTCGTACCTCGCTTCTTCATTACCAATACGAATCACCGTGTGCATCCGTGCCTTCTTTATCTTCTTGTCCATGTACTGTCTTATCTTGCGGCAATAAGGTGTGTTGGGGTAATACTCAATATGCTCGACGGCTTCACGACGTCTATCTCTGAAATACGTCAATGTTCCGTGCAAAATACCCTCCACCAGTGCTGTCAGTGGCAAACTCCTATTCCCTCTGAGTACAAAATTATACACCTCAGCTAGGTTGGTAGTCATGATGCCGTACCTTGCTCCATATTGGTCGTGCAACAGAGACCACTTCACGGGAGGCTCCTTCTCTATCCACTCTTCAATTTTTGATTCGTTTTCCCTTCTTTCTCTTCGTACCAGGAGGGTCAATTCCAGGCAAGTCACACAACCCAACAGGCTCTGAATCTGTCGTATTTGCCGCAGTACCCTGTGTCGCATCACCCTGTGCCGCAGTACCCTGTGCCGCAGCAACCTGGGCCGCAGCTACCTGCGCCGAGCAAGCTGTGTAGCTACCGCTTGTGCCTGCGCAGCTTTCCTTTCCTTCACTTGCTGCCCAGTGAATTCAGTCAGTCTTTCCACAGAAACTGATACTTCCTCTCTTGATTCTGATTGCACAGTCTTTTAAACAGATTCATCAGCCTTTTACTCTTAAAGCATGAGTAAAAGTTAGCGCCAGATGACGCATACACCAGCGGCTCTGCATGTCAGTCCATGGTGCTGGTTCATCCTCGGTGGGGTGCTGCAGTCGCTTTATAGCCTTAAGCATACCAGGATGCCTGTCGTGAAGGATGCACACATTTGGTCGAGTCTTCACAACTGCCTTTTTCAATTGCCTGAAGAACCATATCCAGCTCTCATAATTCTCACCCTCGACGAAGGCGAAGGCAATCGGGACGATCTGCCCATTGCCGTCCACACCTATTGCGGTCAGGATCTGCCCCTTGTACTTGCCTGTGAGAAACGTGCCGTCCACGCAGAGCACTGGACGACAATGGGTAAAAGCTTCGATGCAAATAGCGAATGAGAAGAACAGTCGGCCGAATACACCATATTGAGGAAATTGGGAACCGTTGTAATTCTACTAAAGCATATGTGCCAGGATTCCTCTCCTTCAATGTGCTAACAAGACGAATAACATTATCATAAGAGTCATAGAAAGACCCAAACCTCTCCTCTAGAGCCTTCTGCTTAGCTCTCCAGGCCTTTCCGTACTTAATGGTGGTTTTCCATCTTGCGTGAACTGTATCTATGATGTGCTTTGCTACCATGTCTTTCTTGTTCACTATCTCACTGAACAAGAGACGTGCAATGAGAGTTGACGTTAGGTTTGGGTGATCTGTCAGCAAACTATTAATTTCACATGTGTGTGGCACGACGTCTGTCACCACCCACACCACGTCATACTTCGGCAAGTGACCATGCACCCGTGACGGACAACCAATGTCAACACAGCTCATTGTCAAATATTGCCTATTTGACACGTCAGTGCGGAAAACCCTTTGCGTGGACAATGCCCACTGAATCACGGCTTCCCTTAACTGTTGCTTCGTGCTGTACTGAGCCCCGATTTGAATGTTATTCATGTGGTACTCCCAGGACGATTCATGGACATCAGGCACGGCCGTGATGGCAGAGTTGTCCTGATTCCAGTAACTGGGAATAGGCACATCTTCATCATTGTTTTCATCAGAATCATCAGAATCAATATCTTCTGCGACGCCATCCTCCTCGTCTTCCGCCAATATCTCAGCCTGTACTGTACCTTCGTGCTCATCCGCATCAGCCTCCCCAATTTGGGCAGGTCCTGCTGACAGTGCTGGTTCATAATGAAGAGGAATTTCTGACAGTGATGGTAGATAGCCAACAGGAATTTGAGCATGTCCTGCTGACGGTGATGGTTCATAGCCAACAGGAATTTGAGCATGTCCTGCAGACGGTGATGGTTCATAATGACCAGGCATTTGGGCACAATGCGAACTAGTTGCTTCACTAGTCTCTCCAGTCTGAACAGCACCGCCACCTATTTCAAAATTATTCTGCTTCAGAACAAACGACACTAGGACTTCTGGTTTTGTCCCTCGGCGTTTGCATGATGCTAGCCAAGAAACCCACTGATTTGTCCGATCAAGCGGCAACAACCTCCAGCGAATATTTGACCGGGATTTGGTCCATACCGACTGAATCCTAACAGTCCAGTAATTAGGATCATACCCAAAATTCACCGTAAAATACCACTGGACACCGCTGATTTTCACTTTCTCTGGCTCTGTCAACTGAATCTCCACATTTTCAAATTCACTAAGATCAACCCTGACTCAGATGTACGGACTGTACCGGCACCGTAGTGCACAACAACATTGACCACTTCCATTACCTAAACAAATTTATTCAATCATTAAATACTCCACAGCGGATATATCTAAATATTACGACCGCCGAAAATAAATATGACGACCCCCGGTAAAATAAAGACTACTCAAAATATACAATACATCTAACCGACAACATACACTAATCCTGACACATCCACCGGCAAACTATATTAACATCTAACCGACAACATATACTAATATGACCACTAAAATATGCCGACCAACTAAAATATTACCACCACCTAAAATATGACCACTAACTAAAAATATCTACACTAATCCACACATATGTCATGCATCCACCCTTAAATTATATTAACACTTAACCTAAAAAATCTAGAGATTAGGGTTTACCCTTGACGCGTGCGTAGCTCCCGCTGCCCGGCTTCAATCTAGCACCACCACCGCCGCACCACGCCTCTGCTTCCCCAACACCGGCACACACCACCACTATCCACCATTGTTGACCACCATTGCTCCACCTCCACTCCCCCAAACGCCTCCACGAACAACTATCCCATCAGTAGATCGAAGATGCCCTAACCCTCCTCGTCCCTATTCTTGAGTATGTGGGCTTGTGGGAATTTTTTTTAGCAAGGATTGGTGCTCTTTTTGGGTGGAAAACGGAAGGACAGAGAGAGGAAGAAGCAGCTCGGGCGAGAGGAAGGAGAAGGCCGGCCGAGAGAGGAGAGAGGAAGAAGCAGCTCGGGCGAGTGAGGCTATCCCGTCGCCTTTCGGCACGGGGGGGGTGCCGAAACCCTGCTTTCGGCACGGGCGGGTGCCAAAAGTGGCCAAAGCTGCTGGGTCGCCCCTGCTGCTGCATGTCGCGGCCCTTTCGGCACGGGTAGCACCGAAACACGAGGTTTCGGCACGGGCGACGCCGACGCCGCGCTAGATTCCGAAATTCTTCAAACCACGCGCTATTTTCCGAATTTCAGTTTAAAAAATATTATTAAAAAAAAGTCCAAGTTAACACTGGAATTGTAAAGGCACGAGGGCTCCATACAGAGTAACATTACGAGCCAGATGCTCTGTGCAACGCTTGCTCGGTTACATAGTTAAAGAGCGCAACATAGTGAGATTGCTCGGTTACATAGTTAAAGAGCGCAACATAGTGAGATTGTGGTAGGTGTGGTATTTTATTCTATACACTAGTAGGAGAAGACAATGCAAAAGTCATCTAATGATGCAATAGGAGAGAGGCTTCGGTACTTTTGAATAGAGATATATGCACGGTTTGTCACTGAACTTGGCCGAGATGAGCACCTTGGTCACTAAACTTGCAAAATGTTGCCCGCGGGTCACTCAACTTGGCAGAGATGAGCAAACTGGTCACAAACCATTGACTGAGTAGTTGACCATTGACTCTGACCATTTTTTTTGCAAAAACACCCCGAGAATCACAAAATCACATTAATATCTCTCTACAAGGGTGTTTTTGCAAAAAAAAATGATGTGATTATGTGATTTTGTGATTCTACGGGTGTGTTTTTGCAAAAAAAATGGTCAGAGTCAATGGTCAACTGCTCAGTCAATGGTTTGTGACCAGTTTGCTCATCTCTGCCAAGTTGAGTGACCCGCGGGCAACATTTTGCAAAAAAAAATGATGTGATTTTGTGATTCTACGGGGGTGTTTTTGCAAAAAAAAAATGGTCAGAGTCAATGGTCAACTGCTCAGTCAATGGTTTGTGACCAGTTTGCTCATCTCTGCCAAGTTGAGTGACCCGCGGGCACATTTTGCAAGTTTAGTGACCAAAGTGCTCATCTCGGCCAAGTTCAGTGACTAACCGTGCATATATCTCTTTTGAATATAGATGTGGATGTAATTTCATTGTGCACTTGCAAAATTGTTTTTATAGTGGAGGCCATAACACGTAATAAGCATGCAAAATAGACCTCTTTCTTCGAATTTTGTTTAGTTATCCCCAAATTTTTGGATATCAATGATGCAAACAAAGATTGAAAAGGAAGTGTGTGTCTTTTTCTTTTGAGAGGATTGTTGTATAGTGGAACAAGATGACTACAATTGTCAGCTGAGGTGAAACCCAACATGTTTCTGATGGCAACAAAAATCACAGCCCATAAGATGGTTGAGTGGTGTTTTTCAGATTACTAAGCACATATTGATGTATTTTGGATCCGCAAGCTAGAACACACACGCACAGGCACTTTGCAATTCGCACTCATAACAACAAAGTAACAAACTCCTAAATATATTTTTTGGAGCTTACATTTAGCTAGCGACAGTCCCAATAAATTTTGAAATAATGTATAGATCAGTCCCAACACCAGAGCTAAATTACCTTTGGAAGGTCCGGCAGCTCTGGCGCTGAATATCTCATTCTTTTACCGCCTAGGGGATTATAATCCTGTCGACCTCGCAAGCGCTTTCTTCTAGCCACTAAAGTTTCATTGCCTTGGGGATTAGCATCTTGTTGACGCTGTGAACTATTTCGTCTAGGCAAGGAACCTATCGGCATACCTACGAACGCATCATCGATGGTTATGAAAAGTGCAAAGATTAATAACTATAAGAAGAAAACGAACTCAAGTCTCATGTCATGTTCACTGTCCGTAGTATTTCAGTCTGCACCGCTGAGTGTCTCGTCTCGAACAGTAATATTGTGTCACTATTTGGTGAATGAGGCTGTTGCTTATCCTGTAGTCTCCTCTCAGATCAATATACTTTCGAGTCTTTTTGCCTAAGTGCGTGGGATAATACTGGTCTGAACTCTGAACTAGTCGAGAACATGCACGAGACAAAACAGGGGCGCCGAGCGAAGCTTACTGCGGGAGTGGATCTGCCCGGCGGCGCGTGCTGCTGCATGGACATCGCCCGGTTGAGCGCCAGCATCCCCATTGCTACGACGGTGATAGTTCTCTCGAAAATCCAGAGGCCCCTCTGTGTTTACCGCTATATTTAGCTGAGCCCCGCAAAGTCGACCGCCTCCCGGATTTCAATTTCGATTTGAATCGGACAAGGAAAAGGCGCGAGCGGAGGAAACCGCGCGTCGGCGCCGTCGGGAGATAAGGATAACTACCACGGGAGCAATCCGCATCGGAAACCAAACCCTATGGTACCCATTCAAAAAAAAAACCTATGGTACCTCCGAGCCTGGGCCTTGATCAGTGGCCGCACCGCGGCACTAGGAATTGTAGCTGGGTATTCGTAGGGTATTCATTTGTCAAAATCATTAGAGCAATTTCCGGCGCGCCCAACTCCGCTCCCAATGTTTTGAACGCGCCGGCACAAAAAAAAACCTACACTGGTGCGTCCGATACAACAAAAAAAAGTTGCCAACACGTCCCAATAAAACATCTGGCAATCCCGCTTCGCGTCCAGCTTCTAGGGACGCAACCAGACGCGCCGACAATCGTGGCAACACGCGCCTCGTCAAAACCTGACGGCGGCCCGAACCCTTTCGCTCGCTATCACTTTCCCCTCCCTCCTGCCATTTGTCTCCCCTCTCGCTCCTCATTCCCGCCTCTCCCACCAATCTACGTCCATGGCCGATGTCGCCCACCAAACGAAATGGCGACACCGGGCGCGCCGGAGGAGGAACGTGTTGTAGGATTGTCCCGATCTTCACGGATTTGGTCGAATTCGATGAAGAACGCGAAGAACTCGACAAAGAACACGAAGAACGCAAGAACACAAGAGGGGCAAAGGCGGGTAAATAGCAAGACACAAACAACCAATCGACCGGTAACATGCCCCAAGGGTAGCCCTCGATCCTCAAAGATGCAAGCACACTTACTCTTAGATTCGTTTATCTCACCGGTCGAATCTACCGGTTCAACCACCGAGATGGATGATGAGTAATCGCAACTACAAGGAGGAATTCATCTCCATGCAAAGAGGCCTTGGTTCATCTCACAAAGAGCATCTCATAAGAGGCAACACCCAAAGGATGGAAAGGAGCTAAGCTCAACTCAATCTATGCTTAGTCTAACCCTAGCTCTAGGGGAGAGTGGGGTATTTATAGTCTACTACAATCCAGTGGTTAAAAAGGGGATTAAATATGTGACGGGCACGAAGAAGGGTGTGAGATGCAGCTCGGCCGGCCTGGCAGCCAGCCTAGGCCGGCCAGGAGGCTGGTGGCATCGGGCAGGCCGGCCTAGGCCGGCTGGGAGGCTGATGGCGTCGGGTAGCAGCCCGGCCTGGGGGCTGGCTCAGGCTGGCTATGAGGCCGGTCGTGTCTGGCAGGTGGCCAGCCTGGGGGTCGGCCTATCTTTCGGCTGCTCCTCTGTTTCTCCTCCCGTGCTTGAACCTTCTTCTTGACCATCTCGACAACTCCACGCGAGACTCTCTTCTTCATATTCCTCACTTCCTTGACGTTCCTCATGGGGTTCATACCTAAGCACACACAATGTATCAGAATGAGGTAGTAAGCCATTCAATGGAGTATCGAGGTCACACAAAGATAGGAGCGAATTCACCTTATCGTGTAGAGCCTTGACTCATGCTCTTGTCATTAGTCCACTTGGTGTGACATGTGTAGGAACCGGAGGTTGGGCTACATCATCTCCCCCCTTGGGAAAGTCGTCCTCAACTCTTGTTCATCCTCATCGCTTGATGAACCATTGTAAGGTGACAAGTCGACGACATTGAAGGTTTCACGCACCAAGTACTTGGAGTTGGCGATGTCGATCTTGTATGCGTTGTCGTTGATGCGCTTGATGACCTTGAAAGGTCCATCTCCCGAGGGTGAAGCTTGGACTTCCTCGCATCCGGAAAGCGATCCTTGCGAAGGTGTAGCCACACTAGGTCTCCTTCTTCAAATATCATGGCACGCTTGTTCTTGTTCATCTTCTTACCAAGGTCTTCATTGTGCTTCTCAAGTGTGATTCTTGTATCCTCATGTAGCTTCTTCATAGGGAGGCGCGCTTGTCGAAGTCCATGCTTGATTGTTCACGTAGTGGTAGTGGTAGCATGTCCAAAGCGGTGTATGGGTTGAAACCATAAACGATCTCGAATGGGCTTCTCTTTGTTGCTCGTGTTGTGCTCGATTGTAGGCGAACTCGGCATGTGGGATGCACTCCTCCCAATTCTTCAAGTTTGGCTTGATCAACACATGAAGGAGGTGGATAGACTTTGATTCACCACTTTTTTCCATCCGTTTGAGGGTGATAGGCGGTGGAGAAGAGTAGCTTGATTCCACTTTGCCATCAATGTCTTCCAAAAGTAGCTCACGAACTTGATGTCACGATCTGAAACGATGGTCTTTGGCACTCCATGAAGACGAACGATCTCCCTAAAAAAAAGTTGCAATGTGTGAAGCATCGTCGGTCTTGTTGCATGGTATGAAATGTGCCATTTAGAGAATCGATCAATGACAACAAATATGGATCCTTGTTTGTTTTAGTGCGTGGTAGTCCTAAACAAAATCCATAGCAATATCACCAAGGTTTTGTGGAATTGGCAAAGGAGTGTAGAGACCATGAGAGTTTAGTGTAGACTTAGCTTTGAGACATGGAGCATCGGCAGACTAAGCGTTCCACATCACGCTTCACTCGTGGCCAATAGTAGTTGGTGGGAGCATGGCATAGGTCTTGTCGCGTCCAAATGTCCCATGAGAGATCCTCCATGAGATTCCTTCAAAAGAGCAAACGAAGCGAAGACTCGGGAATACAAAGTTTGTTAGCCTTAAACAAGAACCCTTTGTGCAAATGGTAATCCTCAATCCCTTTGTTATCCAAGCATTTAGCAAAAATTCTCCAAAGAAAGTATCGGTGGCATACAAATCCTTTATCTCTTCCAAGCCCAAAACATTAATATCAAGATGTGTAAGTAGGTTGGTCTTGCGGGATAGTGCATCCGCAACCACATTGTCTTTACCTTTCTTGTATTTGATTACAAAGGTGAAAGACTCAATGAACTCAACCACTTAGCATGTCTTTTGTTCAAATTTGTTTGGCTTTTCAAATATTTCAACGATTCATGGTCGGAATGGATGACAAACTCCTTAGGACGAAGGTAGTGTTGCCAAACATCCAAAACACGAACCAAAGCATACAACTCTTTGTCATAAATTGGATAATTCAAGCGAGCTCCATCTAGTTTCTCACTATGGTATGCGATGGGTCTACCATTTTGCATGAGAACTCCTCCAATACCCCCACTTGCATCGCATTCAATTCAAAGTTTTGGAAAAATCCAGAAGTGCAAGTAGTGGGGCTTGGGTTAACAACCTCTTGAGCTCATTGAAAGCAAAATCATGTGCATGGCCCCAAATGAAAGGCACATTCTTCTTTGTAAGATCATGAAGAGGCATGCAATTGTTGAAAAATCTTTGATAAATCGGCGATAAAATCCGGCAAAAACCATAAACATCTCAACTCCTCAAGTGATGTAGGAAAAGGCCAAGAGCGAATAGCTTCTATCTTTGCTTCATCAACTTCAACACCATTCGAAGAAAAAAAAACCAAGAAAATGAGCTTATCGGTGGCAAATGTGCACTTAGAAAATTAGCATAAAGCTTTTCATTGCGAAGGCCAACAAAACTTGAGCAACATGAGAAGTATGCTCTTCCACCGACTTGCTATAGATGAGGATATCATCAAAATAGACAACCACAAATTTTCCAATGAAAGGACGAAGGACATGATTCATAAGACGCATAAAAGTTGAAGGTGCATTGGAAAGACCAAATGGCATGACAAGCCATTCATAAAGACCAAGCTTTGTTTTGAAGGCGGTCTTCCATTCATCACCCTCACTCATCCTTATTTGGTGGTAGCCACTCTAGATCAATTTTGGAAAAGATAGCGGAACCACAAAGTTCATCAAGCATGTCATCAAGTCTAGGGATAGGATGGCGATACCTAACGGTTATGGCGTTGATGGGGCGACAATCCATGCAAAGAAGTAGGTGTTGTCGTGCTTGGGCACCAAGATGACGGGCACGGCGCACGGACTCAAGCTTCACGGATGTGTCCCTTGTCAAGTAGCTCTTGTATTTGCCTCTCAATCTCCTTCGTTTCTTCGGGGTTGGTGCGGTAGGGTGCGTGGTTAGGGAGCGGTGCACCGGGGACAAGGTCGATGCGATGCTCGATGCCGCGTAGAGGAGGTAGTCCCGGTGGCACCTCTTGAGGAAACATCTTCAAACTCCTTCAAAAGAGACAACAAAGATGGAGGATTGTTTGTTAAGGTGTTAGTAAAAGAGGCTTACCCTTGCATATGAGCACATAGTGAAGTGTGGATGGTCTCTCTCAACTCCCTCATGTCTCTCTTGGTGGCAAATAGAGTTAAGTTTGGTGTGGCTCTCTTTGAAGATTCACTCATGTTTGGCTTGTGGCTCTCACTCACTTTTTGGTGGATCACTCTCTCACCACTCATCTCACTTGAAGCACGCTCTTGTTGTGCCTTGCAATAGTCTTGGCATTGTCGGCAATTACTTGACTTGGTCATTGGGCGGAGGACAAAGGTCTTGTCATTGCTCTTGAAACTATAGTAGTTTGTCCTTCCGTCATGTGTAACACTTCTATCATATTGCCAAGGTCGTCCAAGAAGTAAGTGACAAACGGTCATAGGCACAACATCGCAATCGATGGTATCTTCATAAGCTCCAATCTTGAAAGACACTTGCACCATATGTTGAATCTTGACGGTTCCGCAATCACTTAACCATTGACATGGTATGGGTTGGGGTGCTTCTTGATACTTACTTGCTAAGTTGTGACAACTTCCACCATCCATGATGAACTTGATGGACTTTGCATTAACTATCGCTCTTGTTTGAAATAAGTTGCATCGTTGGTCTTCTTCTACTTGGACATTGGTGGTCAAAGTTCTTGTCACAACCAAGGTTGGTTCATTGGGGTCACCATCACAAAATATCTCCTTGGAGTCATCTTGAGCACTTTGTGTGGTGGTGACTTGGTTGGCGGCAATGTACCTCTTCACTCATCGACTCATATTCTCCCAAGTCATTGATGATCATGACTTTCTTATTTGTGCACTCGAGATTTATGACCTTGTCTGCCACACTTGAAGCATTTCAAGAGTCGTGTGGAGGAGGAACTTGAGGTGCATTTGTTGAAGTAGGCACCTTTTTGAAAGGTTGGGGAGCTTGCAGTGTTGATGAAGAGTCTTTTGGAGGGCCTCTCATGCTTTCTTGAGGTGAAGCTTGTGTCTTTGGAGGTGTTGAGGATGACGGCTTGTTTGCAAGAAAGATTTTCTTGAGATACTTGAGCTCTTCAAGCACGAGACACTCGGCCTTTGTTGCTTGATAGACTAGCTCAACCAAATTGGTGTAAGGTTGGAACTACACAATCTTCTTGATACGATAGTTGAGGCCATTAATGAAACGAGCCATGGATTGCTCTTGTGACTCCTCAACATGGGCACATATCCTTGAGATTTCTATTTCCTTATAGTACTCATCCACAGACCTCACACCTTGCTTCAACTCTTGTAACTTCTTGTATAAGTCTCGAGTGTAGTGACTAGGAACAAAGTGCGTGTACATTGCTTCTTTTCATTTAACCCAATTGGTGATAGGTTGTTGGTTGTTTTGCAAATGATCATCTTGGAGTTTTTCCCACCATAAGAGAGCATAGTGCTCAAACTCCAAGGATGCTAGAGTCACTATCTTGTTGTTGGAGTAGTTGCGAACCCGAAAGATCTTGTCAACCTTGAGTGCCCATGAAAGGTATGCTTCCGGATCACTTGTTCCATTGAACTTGGGCATATCAAATCGAAGGTTGGAAAAGTTATCGTCTTCATCACGACGGTTTGGAGGTGGGAATGCACGTTGATACGTCTCAAACGTATCCATAATTTCTGATGTTTCATGCTTGTTTTATATCAATGTCACACATTTTATATGCAATATATATCACTATTATACATTTTCTGGAACTAACCTATTAACAAGATGCCACAGTGCCAGTTCCTGTTTATTTTGTTTGTGCATTGCAGAAAAGGTCCAAAAAATGAAAGTGCTCAGAAAAATCTGGAACAATTCCAGAAATTCTAAAATGCCAAAAGACTGCGTGGGCCAAACGGACAGCTCCAGAAGAGACCCAGAAGACCCCAAACTCAACTAGGGCACAGACTAGAAGAAAATCTTCTGGCCGCGCCGTGGTGTGAGGAGGCCGCCTCGGGCGTCCCCTAGAGCCGCCCTTTGGACCATATATTGCCCCCGTGGAGAAAACCCTAACCCCCAAAGGATTTTCTCAAATTTCACCCGTAGCTCCACCGCCAAACAGAACAAGCTTCGGGGACAGAATCTCTGTTCCGGCACGCCGCCGGGACGGGGAATTGCCCTCGGACCCATCTCCATCGACGCCACCACCATCTTCATAACCAAGGGCAGCCGCCGCCACCAAGAGCCGCCGCCGCCGCTTCCCGGGCTGCCGCCGCGCCGTGGCTGCTGCGGGCTTCGTCTTCCTCCTCCGGGCTGCACCTCTTCATCAACCTCTCCATCAAGCGTGCTCACCATGACCATGTGTGAGTAGTCTCCCCCGAGGCTGAGGGCTCTATCGGTAGCTATGTGGTTTATCTCTCTCTCCCATGGTGTGATCTTTATGTGATCATGAGTATTGCTAGTATCGCTGAATTCATATGTAATGTTTATGCTACTCAAGTGATTTTATCTAGTTCCCGGAGTCATTGTGACAACACGGTATCAAGGTGACAGTGTGGGTACTTGTGTGGACTATGAATAATTTAGATATTTATCATGGCTTGTTCTTGGGAATTTTGGTGTTTGTTTACTCAGACTTTGAGGAGTGTTTTTGCAGCCCTACACATAGTACTCTTGTGTTATCAAGAAGGAGAATAATCCCGAGTATCACTCACTTGCATTCAGTTGTGCTAACATGTTGAGAGATACCACTAGTGAAAGTATGATCCCTAGGCCTTGTTTCTAAGCATTGAAACGCCGTTTACAACAAGTTCTGCTACATGTTTGCTTGCTACCATTTTTATTCCAGATTCCAATTACTACTTATAATCATTCATATCACTTGTATTTCACTATCTATTCGCCGAACTAGTGCACCTATACATCTGACAAGTGTATTGGGTGTGTTGGTGACACAAGAGACTTCTTGTATCTTAATTGCAGGGTTGCTTGAGAGGGATATCTTTGACCTCTACCTCCCTGAGTTCGATAAGCCTTGGGTGATTCACTTAAGGGAAACTTGCTCCTGTTCTACAAACCTCTGCTCTTGGAGGCCCAACACTGTCTACAGGAATAGAAGCGTGCGTAGACATCAAGCTATTTTCTGCCGCCGTTGCCGGGGAGGTAAGGTAAAAGGTATTATCCTCTGGCTACTAAGCTATTTTCTAGTACTGTTGCTGGAGTGTGAGTGCTCGAAGTTATTTCCTTTAGATTCTGCAATTATATCTTTTTGTTTCTTATTTTTATTTTCACTAGTTAGACTTAATGGAAAACAACAAAAAAATAGAGATCTTTATGAACTTTATATTGAATTAGGACATGATGCTTTTGAAGAGAAAATTAAGAAACCTATGGAGGCTTGTTTGCATAATAGTGATAGCAATGTTATTAGCATGAACTCTTTGAACACCATTATTGCTAATACTATGGAAAAGTCTAAGCTTGGGGAAGCTGGTTGTGATGAATATGATATTTTTAGCCCCCCAAGATTTAAGGAGGAAATATGCTTTGATAATACTTTGCCTCCAATATATGATGATTATAATCATTGTGATGTTTTTAACCCACCTATTATTGAGGATATAGTTTATATTGATTATGATATGCCTCCTATATATGATGTTTACAATGATGGATATGATATTTTCAGCCCATCTACTATTGAGGATAGCAATCATTTTGATTATTCTATGCCTCCTATTTATGATGATTACAATGATAGATGTGATACTTTTACTCTCACTATTACTAATGATATTGTTTATGATTATGTGGAGAGTAATGATACTTTTATGCATATGGATCATGATAAAAATGTTTCATGTGATGGTTATATTATGGATTTTATCAATGATGCTACTGAAAGTTTTTATGAGAGAGGGAGATATGGCTTCATATATTTCAATAATATTGAATATCCTCTCTTTTTGTTGAAATTTTTGAAGTTGCACTTGTTTTGTCTTTCTATGCTAGTAGCTTCATGCTTCAATAATTTGTTTTCTTACAAGATTCCTTTGCATAGGAAGTGGGTTAGACTTAAATGTGTTTGGTATTTTCCTTTTGATGCTGTCTTATATTCAACTCTTATACATATGAGAGCATCATAAAAAAATTCATGCCTAGCTAAAAGGCGTTAAAGAAAAGCGCTTATGGGAAAAACCCATGGTTTTTATTTTCTGTCATTTTTCTTTTTCTTTTTGCTTTGAGTCAAGGTGCTTGTTACTTCTGTAGCAACTCCTTTGTATATTTATTTTATTGCATTGTTGTGCCAAGTAAAGTCTTTAATTGAAAGTTGATGCAAGATTTGGATTTCTGCGCAGAAACAGATTTTTAGCTGTCACGAATTTGAGCTTTTCTCCCTGCAGAAAAATCAAAAAATTCTGCAAAAAAATCACGCATATTCCTCAGATATGTACGCAACTTTCATTAATTTTGACTTGTTCCATCTGAGCAACTTAAGTGCCTCGAAAAATTGCGTCTTCACAAACTGTTCTGTTTTTGATAGATTCTGCCTTTTGTTTTGCATTCGCTCTTTTACGATGTTTGAGTGGATTTCTTTTCTCCACAAAGCATCAGTGGTTGTAGCTAATGTCCAGAAGTTTTGGGAATGATTGTGTCATCACATAATATGAGCATTTTTGATTATGCACTAACCCTCTAATGAGAACTATTTCGAGTTTGGTGTGAAGGAAGTTTTCAAGGATCAAGAGAGAAGGATGATATTATATGATCAAGAAGAGTGAAAAGACTAAGCTTGGGGATGCCCCCGTGGTTCATCCCTGCATATTCCAAGAACACTCAAGCGTCTAAGCTTGGGGATGCCCAAGGCAGCCCCTTCTTCATCAACAACTTATCAGGTCATCTCTAGTGAAACTATATTTTAATTCTTTCACATCTTATGTGCTTTACTTGGAACGTCTGTGTGCTTTTATTTTTGTTTTTGTTTGAATAAATTCGGATCCTAGCAATCCTTGTGTGGGAGAGAGACACGCTCCGTTTTTCATGTGAATACCCATGTTCTTCGCTTATATTTGTTGAGTATTCTTAACTAGCTACTGCAATGCTTTTAGCTCCTGTTTTTCATGCATCTCTTTGAGCTGTTAGTTCTTGTTTAGAAGTACTCTCTTGCTGCATTGTAGTATCATTTGGAGATTTTTATGTTGAAATTAATTGATTGGTTTTTGGTTGGAAAAAGAAAATGCTACAGGTGGTAGTTGGTATTGTAAAAGACATATGCATTCTTGTAGAAAGCTACTAGTACATGTACTAGTTGGGGGCTGTTTTGTCTTGTTTCAGTTTGACACTTTGCAATTGTTTTGAGCTCTCAAATAGATCATGTTTAAGCTCTTGCATCATGTAGTTAAAGCCTATTAGTGGAGAACTACCGTAGAGCTTGTTGAAACTTGGTTTGCATGTTTGTTATCTCTAAGGTCTAGATATTTTCTGGTAAAATGTTTGAGCAACAAGGAAGACAGTGTAGAGTCTTATAATACTTGCAATATGTTTTTATTTCTTGCAGTACCGGTTTATACTTGTGTTTGCTTCGAACAACCTTGCTAGCCTAAACTCTGTACTGAGAGGGACTGCTTCTCGTGCATCCAAACCTTGAGCCAAAACCCATGCCATTTGTGTCAACCATACCTACTTACTATGTGGTATTTCCTGCCATTCCAAGTAAATACTTCATTTGCTACCTTTAAACTATTCAAAACTTTATTACTCCTTATTTGTGTCAATGTTTTATAGCTCATGAGGAAGTTTTGTGGTGTTTACTCTATCACCTTTTCATTTACTCATGACAGACTCACCAATGGACTAGTGGCATATACACCGCGTATCCAATAACATGCAAAAAAAGCTGGCAAATGGGGTGCCCACTCCCAATTAATTACAACTTTAACCATTTAATTCTTTTCACATTTTTGCCCTGATCCAATCAGTCAAGCAATGATACCAGTGAATAACTGCATGTGTAAACAAAAGAGAACAAGAGGGATGATCTGCCTTGCTGGTAGTAGAAATAACGTCCTTCATGGGAGCCGCTCTTGAAAGTCTGGGTGATAAGGGAGATAGAGAACCCACTGCCATTCGTTGACAACAACAAACACCTCTCAAAAACTTACTTTATGCTCTCTTTATGTTTTCAAAAACTTAAAAAGCTCTAGCACATGATTTAATCCCTGCTTCCCTCTGCGAAGGGCCTATCTTTTTACTTTATTGTTGAGTCAATTTACCTACTCCTTTCTATCTCAGAAGCAAACACTAGTGTCAACTTTGTGTTCATTGATTCTTACATGCTTACTTATTGCACTTGTTATATTACTTTGTGTTGACAACTATCCATGAGATATACATGTTACAAGTTGAAAGCAATTGCTGAAACTTAATCATCCTTTGTGTTGCTTCAATGCCTTTTACTTAGAATCTATTGCTTTATGAGTTAACTCTTATGCAAAACTTTTTTGATGCTTATCTTGAAAGTACTATTCATGAAAAGTTTTTGCTTATGTGATTCATTTGTTTACTCTTTATCTATATGTTAGCAAACTATAGACCATTGCTTTGAGTCACTTCATTCATGACACGAACCTTGCAATATAGTTTGATCAAGATTGTGTGAAAGCATGTCTCCTCAGAAATTATTTGTTGTTATCGTTTTACCTACTCGAGGACGAGTAGAACTAAGCTTGCGGATGCTTGATACGTCTAAAACATATCCATAATTTCTGATGTTTCATGCTCGTTTTATATCAATGTCACATGTTTTATATGCAATATATATCACTATACATTTTCTGGAACTAACCTATTAACAATATGCCACAGTGCCAGTTCCTGTTTATTTTGTTTGTGCATTGCAGAAAAGGTCCAAAAATGAAAGTGCTCAGAAAAATCTGGAACAATTCCAGAAATTCTAAAATGCCAAAAGACTGCGTGGGCCAAACGGACAGCTCCAGAAGAGACCCAGAAGACCCCGAACTCAACTAGGGCACAGACCAGAAGAAAATCTTCTGGCCACGCCGTGATGTGAGGAGGCCACCTCGGGCGTCCCCTCGAGCCGCCCTTTGGACCATATATTGCCCCGTGGAGAAAACCCTAACCCCCGAAGGATTTCCCAAATTTCACCCGTAGCTCCGCCGCCAAACAGAACAAGTTTCGGGGGACAGAATCTCTGTTCCGGCACGCCGCCGGGACGGGGAATTGCCCCCGGAGCCATCTCAATCGATGCCACCGCCATCTTCATCACCAAGGGCAGCCACCGCTGCAACCCACCGCCGCCGCTTCCACGGGTTGCCGCCACCGCCGCGCCGTGGCTGCTGCGGGCTTCCGTCTCCTCTCCGGGCTACACCTCTTCATCAACCTCTCCATGAAGCGTGCTCACCATGACCATGTGTGAGTAATCTCCCCCGAGGCTGAGGGCTCTATCGGTAGCTATGTCGTTTATCTCTCTCTCCCATGGTGTGATCTTATATGATCATGACTATTGCTAGTATCGCTGAATTCATATGTAATGTTTATGCTACTCAAGTGATTTTATCTAGTTCCCGGAGTCATTGTGACAACACGGTATCAAGGTGACAGTGTGGATACTTGTGTGTGACTCTATGAATAATTTAGATATTTATCATGGCTTGTTCTTGGGAATTGTGGTGTTTGTTTACTCAGACTTTGAGGAGTGCTTTTGCAGCCCTACACATAGTACTCTTGTGTTATCAAGAAGGAGAATAATCCCGAGTATCACTCACTTGCATTCAGTTGTGCTAACATGTTGAGAGATACCACTAGTGAAAGTATGATCCTTAGGCCTTGTTTCTAAGCATTGAAACACCGTTTACAACAAGTTCTGCTACATGTTTGCTTGCTGCCATTTTTATTCCAGATTGCAATTACTACTTATAATCATCCATATCACTTGTATTTCACTATCTCTTCGCCGAACTAGTGCACCTATACATCTTACAAGTGTATTGGGTGTGTTGGAGACACAAGAGACTTCTTGTATCTTAATTGCAGGGTTGCTTGAGATGGATATCTTTGACCTCTACCTCCCTGAGTTCGATAAACCTTGGGTGATTCACTTAAGGGAAACTTGCTGCTGTTCTACGAACCTCTGCTCTTGGAGGCCCAACACTGTCTACAGGAATAGAAGGATGCGTAGACATCACACGTCCACGTCTCCTTTGGTGGAGTCCATCACCATGGTGGTGCTTGACTTGCTATCACTTGACTCGACACGGTGATGATGATGATGGTCATGATGATGATCTTGGCGAGGACGCGGCTCATGATGCGGCATTTTGGGTTCTCATCATGGTTGCCATGTTCACGATGACAGTGATGTGGCCTTGGAGGATGGCGATGTGGACGCCCTTGATTACCAGTCGTTGCCACACGGCACACCATAGCCATTGGCCCAAGGGTCTCGACGTGCTTGATGCTGTGGTGGTGGTGATGGTGTTCTTTCATGCCTTGCACCATGGTGACGATGATGTTCTTGATGGCCATTGTCATGGCGCACTCGAGGTGGAAGTTGACGTTGCTCATTATGTCGAAGTCAATCATGCTCGTCGCGCCTTGGCATTTCTTGTCGTCCTTGATGATCACCTAGTCCATCTTCTCGCCGACGCGATGATCTTGAAGACTCCCTTGAATGACGAGACGATGAATAAGATCCATGACGTGCAAGGTTCGCCATGTGCTCATTCATTTGCGACATTTCCTCATTGATGTTGGCTTGCATGGTGTGCAAGTCGTGTCGCTTGTTGTCGAAGTTTCCTTCTTGAGCTTGGAGGCGACGCTCATAGCAGCCTAGGCCATCACGAACAAGATGACGAAGACCGACAAACTCATTATGCGTGACGTAGCCATGGTCGCCTGAGGTACCTCATTGCCATCACCGTCCGAGCTTGAGCTCCCATTTGTACTTCCCCTAAACATGATTCTCAAGAACAAGTGAGATGTATTTGAATAGACTAGCAAGATAAACTAGTACCAAAGTAAATGTGCTTGTTCAATGAGAATCCGGTTCTCACACCCAACTCACACACTTATGTGGATAGATAGGTATGGTGGCTGGAAAGCCAAATGAAATCAGCCCGAAACCAAGATATTGTCTAAGCAAGCAGAAAACCAAAATGATCAACGAGCCAAACAAGTCGATCTCAAAAGAAAAGAAGAAACACACACGTGGCGATGAAAGTGACTTGTGAAACTATCAAAATGAGCAAGAAAACCTAGCGAAGACTAAGCTCGTTGTTGCACAATTGCTCGATGGGCCACTAGCTCGATTGCAAAGTATGAGTGGACTCCAAGATTTGCACTAAAGACACCACCTATACGATGTTCATCGAGCGTTGGCGCAACCTACAAAATGGCGAGTGGTGTTTTCTTATTCTCTTTTGTAGCTCTTTTGCTTCTTGAGCTCTTTCTCTTTTCAAATATGGTGGCTCTCTTGCTTCTTGAGCTCTTTTCACACTCACTTTCTTGAAGCCAATACAAACAATGGTATGAGAACTAGCGCACAACTTTTGCTCGGAAACTACACGGTGTCGATGTGAAAAATTCACGCAATCGTTAAGAGCTAGCCTCAATAGGATATGCTAGACGCAAAGATGTAATGTGGCTTCCAAGGAAAAAGATCAAAGGTAAGGGTTGGAGAGGTTATACCTTCGTCGACAACCTTACCCATTTGTTGTCGGAGTCTCATACTTGCCCACGAATTTAGGGTAGTGGTGGATGGTGAAACAACCGGTATGGGACGTAGCCCTCGCTCTTAGCTTCGAAACGAGCCAAAGAACACCAAATTCCGAGTCCGGAAACTCAAGATATCACCTAAACGATTTGTCGAATTTTCAGTTTTCGGGCAAAACCAGCCTGGGCCGGCTGGGAGGCCGGCGGCTTCTGGTAGGGTTCCGGCCTGTGGGCCATCCTAGGCCGGCTGGAGGGCCGGCTGGAGGGCTCTGATACCATATGTTGTAGGATTGTCCCGATCTTCACGGATTTGGGCGGATTCGACGAAGAACACAAAGAGCGTAAGAACACAAGAGGGGCAAAGGAGGGTAAATAGCAAGACACAAGCAACCAATCGACCAGTAACACGCCCCAAGGGTAGCCCTCGATCCTCAAAGATGCAAGCACACTTACTCTTAGATTCGTTTATCTCACCGGTCGAATCTACCGGTTCAACCACCGAGATGGATGACGAGTAATCGCAACTACAAGGAGGAATTCATCACCATGCAAACACTGAGATGGATGTCTTGTTTGCTCTCTTGTTTTTACTTTGTTATTTCGGCCTGGTTTTTATTTTGCTAAAATGAATACTCCAGAAGTTGAAGTTCATTCGTTTAGGCAACAAGGGGGAGAAAGTTTGAAAAATGCTTGGTATAGGATAAGTGATGCTCATCATAGATGTACTAAAAAAACTCTACCTTAATCCTTCTTAGGAATTTTTATGTTGGTGTCACTAGTTGGTATAGGTATGTTCTGGACACTGTTACAGGGGTAATTTTCTGGGTACTCCTGCTCTGGAAGGTTGCAATTTAATTGAAAATTTGGTAGGCATACCACCTACTAAAGATATTAAAGCAGCAATAACTTTGGAAGATGTTGTAAAGAAGTTGGATTCTACGGAGAAAAACTTGCCAAATTTTCTTGATAATATTAGTAAGGCTAATGAATCAATAGCAAGTATCAATGAAAGAATCACTGTTTTAGAAGGTAACAACACTCATGTCACTAAAAATTATAGAATTGGTGAGCTAGAGTAGGCTATGGAAACTTTAAGTTTGACTTTTCTTCTTTAAGAAGAAGAAAGCCCTTTCGGCTCGACTGCGACCATGCTGATGCCGTGGAGTCGGCTCTGATCAGGTTTGGAGGCAAGGCGCCATGGACCAGGACGTTTTAGACAGTTAGAGTACTTCTCGTTTCCATGTTAGAACATGCTCCTGTTGCCATTCTGCTTCTGCTCCTGGGAAGTCGCTGGGAGATGTCCAGCCTCCACTTGAACCTACTACTGCTAGAGAACTGTTTTTTTTTTGCGAACACGCAAAGCTTGCGTGTCCAATGCAATAGAAGGGGGGAAAACACGAGTTACAGGGGTTTCGGCATCGCGGTGATGCGGTTACAACGTTGGGATGGGTGGTTAGTCATCAACCAAATCCGCCCAGAGACGGCCTATTGCCAGAGAACTCCTAGCCTGACAGCGCGGGCGAGCTTCCAAAGCTGGACCTCATCGGCAATCCTCTTGGAAATTTCGCGGCTGGTACCGGCAAGGCGCTGAAAAACCCTGGCATTGCGCTCCTTCCACAACATCCACACGGTGAGGAGCACAATGGAGTCGAAGCCCTTTCGATGCTGCCGAGGAACTCGCATCCTAGCGCCCGGCCACCAGCTGATCAGAGTGGCGTCCGCATCCGGCGTCAGGTGTTGCAGATTGCAACGGCCGAGAGTGGCATACCAGATTTCTCGGGCAAGCGGGCATCCCACGGCGATGTGATCTGCGGTCTCATTTTCCTGGTCGCAAAACGGGCATAAGGTGTGCGTGCTCATGCCTCGCCGCCGCATCCGATCAGCTGTCCATATGCGCCGCTGCAAGGCGAGCCAGATGTGCACTTTGCACTTCGCCGGGGCCCAGGCCTGCCAGATGGCCTTGCCGCATGGGAAGAACTCCAGGCCGACGAAGAAGGCCTTGTAGGCCGAACTGGCCGAGTACGTGGCGGAGGGCGTCCACTTCCACTCGATGTGATCGGGGGTGTCTGGTTGCAGCACGACCTCCTGCAGTTCATCGACCAACAGCAGGAACTGGACAAGGACAGGCACAGTCAGCGGCCCGGTGATGTCGCGGATCCATTGGCGATTGTCGAGCGCCTCAGCTACCGAACGAGAGCAGCGAGCGCGTTCATCCACAGCAGCAAACAAGGCAGGCGCCCGAAACTTAAGGGAGTTGGCACCGACCCAGGAATCGGTCCAGAACAGGGACGCCTTGCCATCGCCAACAGTGATCTTGATCGAGGCATCGAACAAAGCTTGGGCTTCCGGTTCTACCTCCAAATTCAGCCCCGTCCAGCATCCAATTTGCAGCCTCTTCTGCCACAGCCACCGGATCCGCAGGGCATAGCCCAGTAGCCGGAGGTTCATAATACCGAGCCCACCGTACTCCACAGGCCTGCAAACTTGATTCCAGGCCACAAGGCAATGGCCGCCATGCACCGCCTCGGTCCCCTTCCAGAAAAATGCCCGTATCCTCTTCTCCAAGAATTCCAGCAACCATGCCGGCAAGGCCATGGCAATGGTGAGATAGATAGGGATGGACGTGATAACCGATTTGATGAGCACAAGGCGGCCTGCCGTGGTGTAGAAGCCTGCAAGACCAGGGGACAGCCTTCGACACACCTTGTCCAAAATAGGTTGTAGGCTCGATTTGGGCAATCTCTTGTAAGATAGCGGTAGCCCTAGATAGGTGCAAGGGAAGTTCTTCACAGCGCACGGGAAGTGCTGAGCAGCAACAGCCAGATGGTCGTCAGAGCAGCGGATTGGCGAGATCGAGCATTTGGCCATGTTGGTTCTCAGCCCGGACGCGCCGCCAAAACAGTCCAGCAACCGCCGCACCAGCCCTAGATCACGTGCAGTCGGGGAGACGAAGATCACGACGTCATCCGCATACATAGAGGCGCGGAAACGCACTCCCCGGCATGGCACACGGGAAAACACTCCAAGGCCTCAGCGCGCCGGAGCGCGGCGTTGAGTACCTCCATAACCAGTAGAAACAGCGTTGGTGACAGCGGATCCCCTTGGCGCAGACCGCGGCGGTGTTGGATATTGCGGCCCGGCATGCCATTGAGGATGATCTTGGAGGATGCCGTGGAGAGGATGATGCAGACCCACTCGATGAATTTCTCCCCGAAGCCCAAGTGTTGCATGACTCGGATCAAGAAAGGCCAGGACACCGAGTCGAATGCCTTCGTGATGTCGACCTTGAGGAGCATGGCGGGGGTGCGGCCTACATGCAGCGCTCTAGCTGTAAGCTGGACCATCTTGAAATTGTCATGTATAGATCGCCCCTTGACAAAAGCAGATTGGTTTTCCGCGATCAACGCCGGCAACCGTGGGGCAAGACGGCTAGCAAGCAGCTTGGAGAACAGCTTGCCAAAACTGTGAGTCAGACTGATCGGCCTGAAGTCCTTGACCTCGGTTGCGCCATCAACCTTCGGCAGTAGCACAACAAGGGCGCCATTGAGGCGCGCCATGCCTCTCGATTGGAGCGCGTACAGATGCTGCACTGCGAGGAATACGTCATTCTTGATGATGGGCCAGGCAGACTGATAAAACCGACCCGAGAACCCGTCCGGCCCAGGGGCTTTATCCGTCGGAAGGTCCTTGACCGCAGCCCACAACTCAGCCATCGAGAACGGCGCATCCAACTCATGCAGGTCCAGCGATGGCATGTTCAGGAAATTCAGGTCCATATCGTGCTCTCTGCTGAAATCAGAACCAATGAGCCTCGAATAGAAATTGTACAGCATGTCCTCCTTGTCATCATGGCTCACCGCCATACTACCATCATGGGAAAGAGCCACGATGTGGTTGTTCCGCTGTCGGAGGCGAGCTCGCATGTGGAAGTACCGGGTGTTGGCGTCGCCCTCGGCGAGCCACAGGACGCGCGAGCGGTGCCGCGCAATGGTGCGCTCAAGCGATGCCAGCCCAAGAGCTTTGAGCTTCAGCTCGGCGCGGAAGGCATGCTCGACGTCAGACAGCACGCGGGATTCCTGTGCCACATCAAAACGGAACACAAGCTCCTTCGCAAGGAGGATCTGCCTGCGGATGCTGCCGATGTGGCGGTCACTCCATGACTGCAAAGCTTTTGCAGTACGAAACAGCAGTATATTCAGCCGCGCAAGGGGGTCCAAGTGCGCCGGGGCGACCCAGGCCTCTCCAACAGCCTCGAGGAACCCATCATACTTGGGCCAAAAAGGCTCAAACCTGAACCTGTGATGACGGGGGGCTTGGACATCCGTATGCAAGATGATGGGACAGTGATCGGATGCAAGGGAAGGCCCAGCTCGAAGCAGACAGTTAGGGAACCTCTCCTCCCAATCCGCCGTGTAGAACCAACGATCCAACCGCACCAAAGTGGGGACGCGCCGTTCATTACTCCACGTGTACCTCCTTCCGTGCAGGTTCAGTTCAGACAGCTCAAGATCATCCAAGACCGACGGAAACGAGCCATCCAGCGCCTATCAATGTTCGCATTGTTCTTGTCAGCCGCTTGGTAGATAAGATTGAAGTCTCCAGTCAAGGCCCAAGGAACTCCGGGATGCGAGGCGCGAAAATTGCGCAGCTCCTGGAAGAACAGCATCCTGTCCGCGGTAGAAAGGGACCGTAGACCACCGTCAGCCACCAAGGCGGCGAGGGGTCACAACGTTGCCTAATGCGTACCGACAACGCGAAGGAGTGGAAAGCGACGCCCTAGACTTCCCAGACAGTCGTGCGCCAAGCAATCAGTATACCACCGCGAGTCCCAACATGGTTTCAAATTTCAATTTCAGAAAAATTCCAGCCACCACTGAAATCACTGAAATTCAGTGAATTGTGATTTCGGTTTTCGTTTCGGCCAAATGACCAAAATTTTCTCTTCAAATTCGTTTAAATATTCAAAAATATTTAAATAATTTTTTAATTCCTGTGTAATACTGAAATTGCTGAAATATTTTGACCGAAAGACAATTATTTCGGGGTGTACCGCAATCACTGAAATTCAGTGAATTTCGACGAAATCTCACTGAATTTGAAAACCATGGTCCCAACAGCAGGCAGCGAGAAGTGTTCAAAGCCCGGCCCGAACAGCTGCAGGATTAGCTGCGCGTCCACGACCTCCAACTTGGTCTCCTCGATGCAAATAAGAGATGCGTGTTCATCCCTGGCGGTGTCTCGGAGTAAGTCACGGCGCGCGATGGAATTTAGACCGCGGTAATTCCATCCGAAAATATTCTCATTTGGCGTAGTCATGGAGGAAACTAAGTGATCAGCCAAAGGAAAACAACGGCGGCACTAGAAGGCTGCCTCAACCTGCACGCAATGTGCAGCAACATCACCATCCCTATGAGAGCCACGAGAGAACAGCTCTCGGAGGGCCTGAACTCTGTGCTCTAGAACCTCATCAGCAAAGAAATTCCTGTAGCGCTCGAGGGTCCCGTCGTCGATCTGCTCCGGGCGATCGGCAAGGCCGAGCTGGCAGATGATGGTCTTCTGAGCCCAGGAAACCGTGCCTGGGACCTCGCTGCCACTGAATTTGGCAATGCGATAGCTGCGCCGCGGGAGTAAGGGGAGCGGCGGGGCGGCCGGGGGCAGGCGTAAGAGCGGCCTGTCGAGCGGCTGGCAGCAAGACTGCAGGTATGCCGAGACGGCCGGAGGAAGGTCGTCGCTGGGCTCCGGCGAAATCGGCACCTCGAACCATTCCCCAGCATCAAACCACTCCCCAGCATCGCGGGCGGCGTCAGGATTCAGCCAGGATGGGTCAGCAGAGCTAGAGTCGTTACACAATTGCCCAGCATGGGAGCGTGACGAGGCCGAAGCAGAACCACATTCAAATCCTGCGGACAGATCCGTGGCGAGCCCAGGCATGCCAAGCACGCACTGTCCAGAGGACCCCATCTGTGAGGAAGGCGACACGGGGCTGGCAGGCACGGGCGCAGAGGGTGGGGCCTCAAAGGCACCGGCCAGCTGGTCACCGAGGATGGGTTCTAAGTGAGTGTCGAGCACATCATGCACAGCCGGGGGGTCCGGAGTCGCTACGTCCAATGGCGTCTCAGGGACAGACGAGGGGGTGGCAGCAGCACCAGCAGACACCAAAGTGTCGTGCACCTCCACTCCCAAGCTAACCGATGCGGAGCAGGAGGCATCCGAGGCGGCAGCAACAGCTCCAGAAAAAGCTTTGGCAGGCGAGCAGACATGGACCGCGGAGGAGGACGCGAGACCATCGTTTGACTGCAAACCTCCCCCAGATGGCGGCAAGGGAGCGTCACAGACGGCTGGCTGCAACGGGCCGGAGGATGCCGCCATCTCCAGTACGGTACCCATGTGCTGGGGAACACGTGGCACCCAGCGGCTGGATGAAGCAACCGGACTAGGCACCGAGAGCTGGCGCGCACGGCGGCGAGCACGGCGGCGACGGCGAGCGTCTTGCCGGCCTCCGTCAACCGGCGCAGCCATAGCGTCAGAGGGCGCAGCAGCGTCGGAGGGCACAGCATAGGGACCAGCAGCGCGGCGCCGGCGTTGGCGGCGCCTCCTGTTGTTCCGGCGGCTCGGGCCGGCATCGCCCTGTCCAGGGCCAGCCCCAGGGGCATCATCCACATCGCCAGAGCTTGGCGGCCGCGGCCGCACGACGCGCCGGAGTCGCACACCAACGTCGTAGTGCAGTGCACGCCTTTCATCCGTCGCCATGGCCGCAGCAGCCAGCGGCACCTCATCAGGGATGACGAGCGTGCGCGCTTCCGGGATAAGGCCAGGGTTCGCCGTCCAAGCGGACAGGCTAAAGCGGCGCAGGTCGCGGCGGAGCACCGTGTCGTCGGAGACTGCGTCAATGCAGCAGGACGAGGACAACAGGGACGCGGCAGTTGACCGGAACCACGCATGAGCTGGGATTCCTTCAATGTCGAGTTCTACCTTGTAACGCATGACGGCGCGGGTGGCCTGCGATTGCGGCGTCCACGGCTTGATCCGCAGCTCGAAAGACATGGACGGGATGACCGGGTTCGCAACGGCGCGGTCCCGATCCTCCATCCTGTCAAACAGCACGAGACACGTCTCTGGGGCTGTGGCGTGCACGGAGAAACCGGAGATCGAGACCTGGAGCACCTCAGCGAGCAGACCGGCGATGACGGCGTGGCTGACGCTCTCCCCGACGACCGAGACGAGCACCGCGCGGCGAAGGCGGGCAACCTCCGCGTCGATGACCGGCGAACGCTCGATGATGCACAGCTGCGGCAGCCGGTCTTCGGCGACATCCGTAGCGCGCGGCGGCGAGGGGGCCACAAGCAGCGACCTCGGGGGCGGGAGCGACGGAGTGGACTCCCGCGACGCCGACGAGGTGTCCGCGCTAGACTGGCGCGCAGAGGGACGCGCAGCAGGAGGAGCACGGCGCGGCCCACCCCTGTTGCCGCTGGACGGGCCACGCGGGCTCGTGCACTGCCGGCGACGTGGTGCGGGCTCTCGCAGCGCAGGCAGCGGGTGGGCTCGGTGCAGTCCTTGCGACGATGCTCCTTGGACATGCAGTTCAGGCACTTGCCGTCGAGCACAACGACGAGGCGGCGCCGAGGGGGTTTTGCATCTGCTTATGCTGCTGCTTGTGTTACATTTATCATGGGTTACCACACATGTAAGTGACTTACGAGTACATATATAATGTTTAAAAAATCAAAAAGTTCAAAAAATTCCGAAACTTTCGGTCAAGCAAATATTAGAAAGTACTGCACCCATGCAAAAAATTGTGTCCGCATATAACATTTATTGCAAGCTGGGTTAAAGATTTACCAAAAATGACGCTATATACACACTAAAATTTGTTAGATATTTGTCTTTTTTCTTGACCAAATATTTCGCGACCAAATTATTTACATGAATAGAATATTTGGTAATCTTAGTGCGTAAAAAATTGCACAGTTTTTTGAACATTTTGAATTCTCTAAACAAGGGCAGGAAATGAAATTAATCAGATTTTAGAAAATGTTAAATTTTATTTAAAAAACGTATTTTTTTGGAAATAACATATATAAAAATGATTAAATTTTTAACAAAACCATAATTGAAAACTGTTTAGATTATGAAAATGATTTTTTTTAAATGTCATTTTTGCGAAAAAAAGATTTTATAATTTTCAAAAGTTCAGTTGGAAAAATGTTCAGTTTTACGAAAATGTCATAGTTTTGGTAAAAAAAATCAGATTTAAAAATAATTTAAAACTTGACAGAGATTTTAAATATTACAAAATTCACTATTTCGAAAGTTGTCCTGGATAAAAAAATCAATTTCACAAAAAATGGGAATATAAATTGTCAGTACAAACAAAAATCTCGTTTTTATCTAACAGAATTTTTTCTACTTTTATTCTCCACATTTAATAAAATTATATTTCAAAATATCAGGTTTTTTCAATTTTTGAATATTTTTAGTTATGGATTTTTTTATCCTGAACTTTTCAAAGATTTAATCCTGAACTATTTAATCCTGAGCAATTTAATCCTGAACTGTTATTTTTTTATCATTTCTAAATAAGGTATTTTTTAATAATATGTCATTTTGTAAAAAACAAAACATGGCCAATTTTCAATTACAAATGATTTCTCAATTTAGTCATTTTTTATTTGAACAATTACAATTACAAAAAAAGAAATTCGACATTTTTGAACAATTTACGTTTTATTTTGGTCAATTATCGAAAATGGTATATTTCGTGAAATTAGTTTTTTTAATCCAGTTTTTCCTTCTAGTTTTAAACATTTTTGAGATATGGATATTTAAAAAAATTGAATCGTTTTCAATTACGAAAACTTGTTTTGCTTAAATTTTCTGAAACATTTATTTATTATGAAACCTGAACTTTCAATTTTAGGGAATATATATTTATTTTTGTTACAATTCATTAAAATTTTATTTTAAAAAAAGACACATGGAAAAAATCACAAGTGTGAAACTTTTCATAAATATTAATTTTATTAAATATTCCTGATGTCACAAACAATCATAATGGAAATATGCATGAAATAATAGTGGTTTCAATAAAATTTTCAAAAGTCGAATTTTGAACTTTTTGAAAATATGCATGAAAATTTTCCAATAATGATCTTGTTTGGAAGATCTCCCCAGCATGATCTCAAATATAAAAAAAAAAGTCAAAAATCGGATATTCTGTTCAAAAGATATAGCCGATACAATATTGACAAGAAAACTGAAAATGATGGGCGGGTAAATAAACTTGTACGGCAAGTTACGCTTAAAATGCTCAAGATATTTTGCGAGTGACTGTATCTCATGTGCCTGTTGTATAACGGAGCGCTCATCAGTTATCTTATACTCATAGAATTCATCCATGACGTACAACTTGCTTCCAGCATCTAAGGCTCTAAATTTGGGCTCGAGCGCATCCCACATGTACTTACGGCGAGGCACAAAGAAGAGGGGAAGTGAAGAAAAAACACAGTCGAACCGCTGGGAGGCTGCTCTTACAGATGAGGTAGGGTTGCAGAGGGCGGAGAGGCGCTGCCGGTAGGAGCAAGGCCTGCGAGGCGCAAGGAGGGTGGGGAGAAAACTAACGGTAGGCATGTATTTCTCCGTTTATTAATATAAGATGTTTTATGAGTTGCACATGTTGTCTACGCACATGCTAAAGTTGGTGGACACACATATTAAAACGTGTCTAAATACATTGGTAAACATTTGAATGTGGACAAATGCTAAAACATCTTATATTAAAAAAGTATATTAGAAAACGGGGGAGTAGGTCAGAAAGTCTACACGGATGATGCGGAGAGAAAACAGGGGAAAAGCTACGCTTGATGTGACTCCAGAGAGCAATGAGAGTACAAAATTGGAAACTAAGAATGACATCCAGATTTAATGTATGGTACAGATAGCAACCGAACCCGTGTGCGCATGTACAAAATCCACTCTCTTCCAAGAAACCTACATTAGTCAGATTGATGTTTTCATATCTACAGTGTTTTCCTTAGTTTACACGGTCACATAGTGGTGCTTCGGAACATTCTTCGAGACGATTACTTTTCGGTTGGTTTGAAGCTACTTTGTTCTACTTTTAAGCTCTGTACGTTTCTATGTATTCTTAAAATTCAGAGAAATGGTAGAACCACATACTTAGATGAATATGAGATGGTTCATCCTGACTTGCATTGTCTAGGATGCTGAAGGCATCGAAGATTTGGGTCTACATAGATGTTCAAATGTCAACTACACTAGTAGGAAAAGCCTTAACAGTGGCGCACCAAAAAGGGATTATGTGGCGCACCCAAATATTTGATGGGTGCGCCACAGAATTCTCGCCACTAAAATTTATTATTTCTGTGGCGCACCCCCTCCGTGCGTCACAGAAATATTTCTGTGGCGCATTATTGCGCCACAGAAATATTTCTGTGGCGCACCCCCACCACCGTGCGCCACAGAAGTTTTTTGAATTTAAAAAAAGGGCGGCCAGATCTAGATCTGGATCTGGCCAGATCTAGATCTGGCCGCCGGAATTTCGTTTCGTTTCGTCGGAGGTCGTTGGGTGGTGGAGGATGGTGGTCACCGGAGGTCGCCGGAGGTTGGTGGAGGATGGTGGTCGCCGGAGGTCGCCGGAGGTTGGTGGATGATGGTGGTCGCCGGAGTTGGAGTAGGATGTCGCCGGGTGGAGGGAGAGGTCGCCGGAGGTGGTGGAGGAGGTCGTCGGAGTTGAAGGTCGCCGGAGGTGGTGGAGGAGGTCGCCGAAGGTCACTGGAGGTCGCCGGAGGTGGTGGAGGAGGTCGCCGAAGGTCACCGGAGGTGGAGGAGGAGGTCGCCGGAGGTGGTGGAGGAGGTCGCCGGAGGCGGAGAAGGTCGTCGGGGTGACGGAGGAGGAGAAGGAGAGGAGAAGTGGAGGAGAAGGAGTGGAGGATGGAGGAAAAGAGAAGAGGAGAAGTGGAGGAGGAGTGGAGGATGGAGGAAAAGAGAAGAGGAGAAGTGGAGGAGAAGGAGGATGGAGGAAAAGGGGAGAGGAGAAGTGGAGGAGAAGTGGAGGAGAAACGGGGAAAAGAGAGGGAGAAGAAGGGGTTCGGCCGGCGGGATTCAAATTTCGAATCCCGCCAACAATTCTGTGGCGCACCCAAGCCTGGTGCGCCACAGAATAAAAGTAGGTTGAAATAACTTTTTTTTCTTTTGGAATTTGAGGATTCTGTGAATTGCTGACCGGGTAAACCTACTAGACACTCTGAACACAGACGTATGCAAAAGTTATGGCCGTTACAAAAAAAAATCCTGTTTGTTGCAGAAAAGGTCAAAATTCATATTTCAAAATTTCTATACCTACTAGACACTCATACCTAACTATATGTCAAAGGATTTTATTTATTGCATTTTTTATCATTTTCTTTTACTTCTTGCAAGACAAAAATGACGATCCACCGGGGGGGGGGGTGGGATATGAAGAAAATAATTCTGTGGCGCACCAAGCTTGGTGCAGGTGCGCCACAGAATTGTTTTTTCCAAATTTCATCGACCCCCAGAATTGTTTTCTGTGGCGCACCTGGCCATGTGCGCCACAGAAATGTGACTTTCTGTAGCGCACCAGGTTTGGTGCGCCACAGAAAGGTGATATTTCTGTGGCGCACCGACCTCGGTGCGCCACAGATTGTCTAATTTCTGTGGCGCGTGTGGTTTAGTGCGCCACAGAAATGTAACTTTCTGTGGCGCACCAGGCACCGTGCGCCACAAAAAATAATTCTGTGGCGCACCAGTTAAGGGTGTGCCACAGAATGTCAACCTACCTATAACCCTTTTCCTAGTAGTGCTAGTGAGATATTTTATGCTGCCGGAGTTGTCAAAACCGGCGATGACCTGCTGAACACAGACGCGACTTGGACGCCTCCTCTCTTCCGCTACAGTAAAGAGAGACGATTTCTTGAACCTTCGCCGTCGTCCCACCTCGCTCGCCTCCGATCTGCGGATCCCTCCTCCTCCGGCGGTCGCCTCGGCGGCGGGAGGGTGGGGAATCCGTAGATCGGGGCTTGTACATAGTGTAGGGCTCGAGGGTGTATCAGTCGGCGTCGGCCTGGAGGTGGGGATGGCGGCGGTGTGGAGTGTGGTGGCGGCTGCTTTCCCCTCTCGCGTGGGTGGTCTTCGGAGCTCCTTCGCGCGGCAGTCGTCTTCATCGAGGTTGCTGATCTTCGGAGCGGCGGCGCTCGGTGTTCCCCGGCCGGATCCGGTGCGGCGGATCCGTAGTATTAAAGTGGTGGAGATGTTGAAGACCAGCGCGACGGTGGCGGCGCTCCGGCGAGTAGGATCGACAGATCCGGCGATCGGCGACTTCCCAGCTGTCTCGGGGCTGACTCCTATCCAAGGCGTGAAGCGGAGCAGCGGCAGCGGCGCGCCACCGACGGCTCCCCTGCGGCGTCCCCGTCGAGATCTAGAAGAAGGGCTTCGTTGTATTTTTCAGTTTCTTCTGGGTTTTTCTGTAAGATCGTTGGTTTAATATATATCTCCTCCATTCCGCAAAAAAAAAACTAGTGAGATATTTTGCTTTCACTTATAATGGATACTAGGGGACTAAGCGCGGGCCCCGTCGCGCCCGTGGGCTAAAATCTTGAATTATGTAATCGTAAAATTCTTGGAATTAAAAAATTGTCTAGGTTGAGAAGTTGTTCAAATTTGTGGAATGGTGAAACTGGAGAGCTATTCATATTTGAATTGGTATCACGTCTAGATTGAGAAGTTGTTAAATTTTGAAATGGTCAAAGTGGGGAGCTATTTGTAGTTGGATTGTTTTCGCGTTTATTAAATGCTTAGATTTTGTGGTAATGATCTATCGGTAATATACGTAATATTTGTGAAAGTCGCGGTGCAAAGAATTCAGATTTGAAATTTGTTAATTTTGTTTAGGTTTGCGTGTACCAAAATCCCGGGGAAGTTTACATTTAAAGTATATTCAACATTTACGTTTGCCGTATTTTTATTTTCATATTTTTAAGACTATGTTATAAATGGGTAGTTGTATTTAAATAAGTTATCAAACTTTATGTAAGTAATTTTTTTGGTGACAAATTATTTTATTGGGTTTATCGTATTGATTGATAATGTGGATTTTATTTTAATGGATTTTATTTGAATGCAAAAAAAAAACAATAGAATCCATATTTTGTGAAATCTCGTGTGGATTGATCAAGCCTTTATGTAATATTTCAACTTTCAAAGTTTTCAAATAATTTCGAGAAGTTCCCAAAGTATTTGGCCATTGCTGTTTCCAGTAAGATAACATAACACAATTTTTCATGGTCATATAAAGATGGTAAAACATTAAATCTGAAAGGATAAACAGTAAAATCAGAATGCATCTTATGATAGCTAGTGGGAATGATAGCATTTGTTCATAGGAGGTAGAATGCTAGCTACTATATAGAAAGGAAATGGTAGGTAACATATAAAATCCATGTGAAATACAAAGCCGCATTAACAATAAAATAAATATGCATATTTATTTCTATGTCCAACCTGATCCACTATGAGCAACACATGTTTGCCTCAGGGGAAATTATAAACACATATAGTAAAAAAAACTGCAGCTAAATTAGGCAATATAATTGGCACGGCGACACGCCGCACCCGTGTAGTTATTAATTGTGGTTATTTTTAGATCTAAACTGTGTCTTTCTTGAGGTAATAATAATAATAATATTGGTACTAAAGTAATCTTCAAGAAAAGAAAATTCACTCTTTGAGTAATGTGTAATCTAGAAACAGAACTGGATGAGTATTCGTGAAAAAACTTGTTGACAATAATGCAAGGTAAAATATCGTGCATAAAAGGACAAACAAATGAGCTTAGGCAATGTGGTGTATTTATTAAAAAAGGACGAAGAATAATTTTAATTCTACGAACTACAGAAAATCAGCTGCAGTTCTACAATAATAAGGCCTACCTGATATATAAGTCTTGCCGTGTTTAACAGACCCCAGTTCTTGCAGATAGGGTCAATACATGCGAGGATTCTATAATTGATAAAAGGTTAGTTCCATCAATGTAGCATGAAAGGGACCAAATAACCTTTTTGCGAAGGCAAAGAATTTAAAGGTGTGCAATCATTGCTAGCCTGAAGGAGAGTGGCACTTTCTAATCTACAACATGCATTTTCTTCACACAAAAATAGGAACACAAGTTGGGGTTAGCTCATGTGGTAAACTGGGGAGTATCTGGTAACATCAGCATGATGTAGACATTACTCGAATTCAATAGATTAAATTACTTAGAAAAAGTAAAACCTTACACTGAACCTGGAACAATTTCTTCCACGAGAAAATATACAACTGACTGGTTTCTAGAGGCAGCAGCCAACGGCTAATCTAGTTGACATCATACGACAAATACTGTAGTTTATGTATTACAATGTTCACTACAGAAATTTTAGGTTGTTTCTCAGGATCCCTTGCCCCAAAGAGCATTTCTAGCTCTGATCGTGCTAGTTCTGTCAGGACAATCCCACACTCCATATGATCTGCGCTACCGCAGCAGCGAACACGCCACACCGATTTAAATCGCATGAAATGATAAATAGCTCGAACTAAACATGCATTTTTTTCTATGGAAGCTACATATAAGGAACGTGCATTAAAACTCTCAGCTAGTTCTCCCCATGATGTAAGAACAGCAGACCTACCACTTTTACATTTAAGCTAGAATGAGTTTTGCTGAGTTTGCTCCTCTTATTGCAAGGCTCACAACAAAGAAAAATATAACTGTTGCTACGGCAATGAGAAGTGGCCGCTGGATGTGCGGGCTTACACGCATTGCTACTGAAGACGAGCTGCAACAATTTCTTCAGCTTTGGGTCAAAGTTGATGAGTTTCGGTTAAACAACCTTCAAGATAAAATTCTGTGGCTGCCGTGTGCTGACGGCAAGTACTCTGCCAAATCAGCTTATGAAGTGCAGTTTCGTGGGCAGATGTTGCAACCTGACTTGGAGAAGTTTTGGGAGACTAAGGTCGAAGGAAAGGTCAAATTCTTTTTATGGTTATGGATGAGAAACTGAAACTGGACTGCGGACAGGCTGGAGAGGCGAGGTTTGCCTTGCAACACAACCTGTAGTCTTTGTGACCAGGAGCTTGAAACTGCAGCTCATCTGACGGTGGGATGCTCGTATTCAAAGCAAGTCTGGGCTACTGTCACGGATACAAATCCACCGCTGGCAAGAATAGCCACTGCAGGTTCAGTTCGGGTGTGGTGGAGAAAACTTCAGGGCTGTGGCCCAATGGCGCAAAGAAGAAAGACTATTTCCCTAGCATGCTACACTGTCTGGCATATCTGGAAGGAGAGAGGCAGGCGTGTTTTCGAGGGAAAAGAAAAGTCGGCGGCAGTACTTGCCAACATGATTACTGAAGAGGTGTCCATGTTTCAAAACGCCCAGCTTTTTCTAGTTTGAGTGGGAACTGTTGCTAGAGTAGATCTCTTGCTAGAGTTTGTTTTTGTTTTGTTTATATCTCCTGTAAACTGTTTACTGTTCTTTCCCTCCCCTTACAATGAATAAAAGCAGAACGACTGCGGTTTAGCATCAAAAAAAAGTATTGCTGTGGCAGCAACGTGATTGGTGATGTAACCAAAGGTGTAATACACTTAATTGATGGTAGTTTTAATGGGAAACATACCTGTCATTTTTTATGTAGATTTTTCTCCATGAATCGTAGCCTGACTTGGATGCAAGAACTTCAGTGACTTTGTATGCTATTCCGATGACATCTGCAGTTAGGTTGAATCAAATACATGTATGGAATATAGTCACAGCATGAGGCAATGCATGGAATTAGTGTAGAAAATTGTGCTGCACCTGACAGAGTGTCAGTTTCTTTGATACGCTTTGCAAGAATTTCGAATGGCTTTGCATTATGTGCATAGTAGGGAAAGTCTTAAGGCCGTGGTTCAATTTCTGTCATCTTTGTCTCTTGGCCAATTTTAATCCTAGAGGTATGGTCTGCGACTCTGTAGCTATTGCGTGCGGCAAGAACAATGAATGACTCAATTTCATATAGCAAGCCCTCCTTCAATTTGTCGCCGAACCGTCGTATATTATTTTCTGGCAGACAACCTTCTATCATATTTCCCTGGAATGAGAAGTGATTACTACTTTAGATATTATAGCATGGATCAGTATTTGCATAGCCATCGAAACTGCATGCATATATGTTTATATTTTTTTGTTGTTGCAATATGTGCTTTCTAGGTAGTGGCTAATAAAAGGGAGTAGTAACCTAGGGACTTTAGGGGACAAAATATGCGTTGTGTATGAAGAAGCTGGATTGGTGCATAGACATTATAATTGGCTGAACGTTATTATTAAATTTGATTGCATGTAGGGGAGCACATCATAAAGGAGAGTACAATGTATAATGAAACTGGAAGAAAGCTTAACTTAGAGCAGTGGCAGTGCTTGCCATGTTCTGAAATGTAGATTTGTAGTCCAATTCTCGATGTATCAGCCTAATACAGGTATAAAATAGTAAGAAACATGTAGGCACATAGCATGACAAATTATTTGTTCAGGAGGGCTTATCAGTACATAGTTAATTGTTCCTAAGTTGGCAGGTAGTTGGTTTTGGTCGATGAACTTCTGGAGGCATACATAAAAAGGCACTCTGCTGCAGCAATTCGTATTTTTTTACCTGGTGATCCACGAAGAGAAGCCCAAGTTCATACATTCTCTTGTCTCTGTTTTTGTTCTCCCAGATTCGTGTAAGCCGTAGAGATACTTTCCATCGTCCTCGAGGGAACAAACCTTTCACCAAGCCAGCTTGCATTGCTGTTATAAAGATGAAAGGAAATAAGTAATGTACGAAAAAATCGTCTAATGAATGAAACAAAGAAAGCAGTAGAACTGGTAAAAACAGAAAATGAAAAAGGCAAAAGAAAAGCATTGTTTCAACGGAGATCAAGCGTTTCGCTGCTGGTGTCTTCCTTGTATTCAGAGAAGAAAGAAAACGAAAAGAGTAGGTCGCCGTTGGTCGCTTGCACCAGCCGCACCTACACCGGGCACACTTGTGCACAGCCGGCAAGCGAACGCAGGAAGCGACCATGCGCAAGCAAGCGCGGCTCCCAAGCGCGTACGACGCGGCAGCAGATGCGGCTGGGAAGCAAATACGCCCGGTGAGCAAGAAGGGCAGGCGACCATTTTTTAAATAAAAGGCACAGAGCCCAGCCTTAAGTTAATAAGGCAAAGCAAGATTCACAACCACAATTACATGCTGTAGGCATACAGCTATCGCCAAATCTCACACCCCGGCAAACAACGGGCAACACACCAACGCAGATGAGCACAGGAGGAGGCACCCTCCGGCAAACCCACCGAACAACGCCACACTAGACTACGACCACCACCAGATACACACTGCCAAGGGTCGGAAGATCGCCGCAGAACACCACCACCAAGAACACCTTGCAGCTAGGAGTCTTCACTTCTAGGGGGAGGGCGATTTAGTGTATACAACCGCCTTAGCTTTGCCTCCACCCTTCTTAGACTCGGCTTGTCGTCCACTTTTGCATTTAGAGTCCACAGCTGCACAAAGACAATGCATTTGAATATAAAGTCCGCAGGATGGTTGATCAACTTCCTCTCAATAGCAAGCTTATTGCGAATGTTCCAAAGCGCCCAAGATTGAGCCACAAACAGCACCCACACTGCCCGTCGGTGCTGGCCTGAAAGGGACTCGAGAATAGCATAAAACTGCGCAAAGTTAGCTGGACACCACCCACATCCCAACGTCTCCCTAAGAATGCTCCATGCGAACTTGGCCAAGGAGCAACTAAAGAAGATATGAGTGGCATCTTCCTCCCTGCCACACAAGGCACACGACCCATCCGACGGACCCATGCGAGACTTCAGCTGAAGCGCAGACGGCAGCTTGTCAAGCACCAATTGCCACGAAAAAACATTGACTTTCAGGGGGAGGTTTGCCCTCCAAAAATCCCCGAAGTGTGTCACCGTCGCACCCATAGCCAGCTTTCTATACATAGACGCCACCGAGAACTTCCCTGACTGCTCAAGCGACCAGGACACCACGTCCTGCTCCTCAATGAGCACTACCGCATCAATAATCTGCTGGACCTCAACCAGCTGCCTGGCTGCCTCCTGGTCCAACGAACGCCTAAGGAGGAGCTGATGTGACACCACTTCAGCCACCGAGGCTTGTTGGTTCTCACAAATTGCGAAGATGCGAGGAAAACGCTCACTCAACCGCTCCTCCCCAGCCCACAAATCTGACCAGAACCTTGCTCTCTTGCCATTACGCACCGAGTATTTTGCCCCTAGCTTAAACAGGGGTTTAATTTTGCCCAAGCTTCTCCAAAAGGGGGACCCGACCCCTGTTGGAGCTGCAAAGATACCATTGGAGGGCAGATATTTAGCCCGAATGATCTGCGCCCAGATGGCTGTATCGTTCTGCATAAGTTTCCACACCCACTTCATCATCAACGCCACATACATGAGCCTAGAGTTCATAATGCCCAAGCCTCCACAATCCTTCGGTCTACACACCGCCGGCCAATTGACTAAGTGATATTTTCGATTGGGGCCAGCTCCCTCCCAATAGAACCTGGCCCGAATCGAATCGAATTTCTTATGCACTCCTAGCTGAAGTAAAAACAGACCCATAGCAAACATCGGAAGGTTAGCAAGGCACGAGTTGGATAGGATTAGTCTTCCCCCCGAAGACAAAAACCTACCCAACCAAGGCTCCACCCTGCCGGCCAGCCTTAAAACAAGGAAGTTCCACTGCTCAACTGTCAATTTTCTATCCGCAATCGGCATCCCAAGGTAGACAAACGCAAAGCACCCAAGCTTGCAGTTCAACATGTCCGCAATCTTCTGCCTATGCGCCCTAGGCTTCCCCATGACAATCACCTCGCTTTTGTGGTAATTAATCTTCAGCCCCGACATGTCCTCGAAGCACATGAGGATGAATTTTAAGTTCTCAATTGCCTTCTCATCGTCTTGAATCAAAATCAGCGTGTCGTCCGCATACTGAAGGTGGGAGACCCCCCCCCCCCCAGAACCAAGTGGGGAACTACCCTTGAATATGACCCGCCCTTGATGCAGCCGACAACATGGCTGAGAGCCCCTCAGCCACGAAGTTAAATAGCAAAGGAGAGAGGGGGTCCCTTGACGCACCCCTCTCTTGTTGGCAAAAAAAGGGCCGACCTCCCCATTGATGGAAATAGCAGTTTGGCCACCCCTGACCAGCTGCGCTACCTTGTGCATAAAGCCCGCATCAAAACCCTTCTTAATGAGCACCTCAGAGATGAAATCCCAGTTCACCCTATCATACGCCTTTTCGAAATCCAGCTTCAGCAAGATGCCCCCAAGCTTCTTATGCTTAAGTTTGTGCACAATCTCCTGGAGGGCGAGAGCCCCATCCAGAATGAATCTACCCTTAATGAACGCCGTCTGGTTTGGACTGATAACTCTGTTCGCAATCAGGTCAAGCTTCACCGCAAACGCCTTGGAGATGATTTTGAAAATCACATTAATCAAGGCAATCGGTCTAAACTGAGAAATGAGGTCCGCCCCTGCACCTTAGGAAAAAGGGAAAGCACTCCGAAGTTTAACCTAGCGACATCAATCCTCACGAGGATGAAGTCGTTGAGGATGTGGAGCACCCCGTGCTTAACCAGGCTCCAGCAGCGCTTGAAAAACAAGACAGGAAACCCATCCGGTCCTGGCACCGAATCCGTTTTCATGGACTGCACCGACACCTCTAACTCCTCTTCTGAGTACGTAATTGCGAGCCGCAAATTCTCCTCATCCGAAACCCTATTACTCCCTGACCAGGTAGTTGGAGCAAGGCCACAACTCCTCGGAGCCGATGACCCCATCAGGGCTCGATAAAAGTCGTACACATGCTTCTGAATATCTGCCTTCGCTGTCAGGGTACCGCTGGCTGACCGGAGAACGGCGATGTGGCATTTCCGACGCCTACCATTAGCAATGGCGTGGAAATAAGCTGTATTCGCATCTCCCCGCATGGCCCATTTGATGCGGCCCCGCTGCCGCCAATATTCCTCCTCCATCTTGATCAGCTGAAGGAGCCGCTCTTCGAGGTGGTATCGAAAGGCCCAGTCCTCGTCAACCACCTCCTCATCATCCGCTTTAACGTCCAGCTCCTTGATCTGGGATAGGAGCAGGTCCTTTTGGCGCTTAGCATCTCGCCCTAAGTTGCGTCCCCACCCGCGGAGAAACTTCCTAAGACGGGAGCTCATAAATTGCCACCAATCCACAATGTCACGCCCACCCACTGCTCGAGACAACTCCTCCCATTTATCCCCTAACACTTGAGGGAAGCCACTCAGCTCGAACCAGCCTGCCTCAAAGAAGAACCTGTTATTACGCACAACCTCTTCTTCACCCGACTCGAAGATGAGAGGTGTGTGGTCGGACCCCAAGCTTGTCTCTGCATCCAAGGAACAAAGAGGGAACCGAGCCTCCAGTTCAGGAGAGATAAACACCCTATCTAACACACACCGAACCGGATTAAGTCACCTATTGGTCCAAGTGTACCTCGCAACCGTGCGAGGTAACTCCTGCAGCGCCTAAGCAGCAATATGGCTGTTAAAAAGGTCCATCCTCGGCCAATTAACCATGTCATTGTTCTTATCTTCTTCCGATCTAATGAGATTGAAGTCCCCCCCCATAACAATTGGGAAGGAACACGCCGCTACCCTTGCCGACACTTCCTCAAGGAAGCCCACCGATCTAGAGTGATTTGTCGGCCCGTAAATCCCCATGATCACGAGCCGCTGGCCTGACGGCCTATGGAACACCTCAGTGCTTATAAAAAACTGCCCCAGCAAAATTGCACCAACATCAAACATACTCAGACGGATCCCCATCAGCATGCCTCCCGAATGACCGACAGCCGGGAGCCAGCTCCAGAAGAACCTTTCTCCCACCACCAAACTCTGCAATTCAGCATCTGCAAACTCCCGTTTTATGGTCTCCTACAGGAACACCACATCAATGTGGTGTTTGCGAAGGTATTCTTTCAGCAGAGTTCGGCGCCCCCGCACACCGAACCCTCTAATATTCCAATAGAGGAACCGCATTAGGAAACTGCTCCTTTTGCCCGTGCTAGGCGGGTTAGAGGTCGCTGACTCGCCGGCGTTGCCGCTTTGATAGCGCGCTTCCGGCTTTTCTTGATTTTCCTCCCGAGCCCCCCCTTGGGACTGGGTGGACCTCTGTCTGGTCAGGAGCGCCCGGCTCTGAACCCTCTTGAGATGATGACTGCGATCCCTCCCCTTGAGGGGGTGCAGCCTTCGACTGATCTTTCTCAGCCTTTTCTTGCTCTGCCTTTTCGCGCTCCAAGGTAGCTTGCCAAGGCTAGCTCAACCTGGGCCAGCTCCCTTGCTTGAATCATCGAAACTACCTCCGCTGCCGACCCACCCGCTAGATCAAACAGGATACAACTATCGCGCGCCACCTCGAGGAAACGATCTAAAGGCACATCTTGCAAAATAGTGAACTTAGAAATGGAATTGTTACTGTGGAGTTCTTCTCAGCTACGCGGCGCATTGCCCGGTCCAGGATCGGGCTCTCCGTGTCCCCTTTTCCCCAGGCACTCTTCTTCTGCGCCTCCACCGCTATGGCCCTGCTACGAGGCGCGCGGGCCACCGGAGCGGACATTGCCCGCAGCGATGCCCCAAGAGGCGTCTCCTCAGCAGATCCTCCCTCACGCCTCGCATCTCTGGCCTGGAAGGATTGGTCCGAGAAATCGAGCTGGCCTGACAGCCCTGCCATCCTCAAGGACGGGCGGTCAAAGTTGTTCTTGCTCCTCCTTTCCCTCTCCCTATTTCTTGCGAACTCAGCTGCTTTCTCTGGGTCAATGGAGAGACGAGGACCTTCCTCGGTCCTTTCCGCCGACGAAACGTCCACCATGGTGTTTGGAGACGAAGGATGCTGCTCACTGATGAACAGGGAAGTAGCCGCCGAGGGCTTGGAGACCAATGACGGGGAACCCGGCGGAGTCGCCTCCCCTGCCAACGGCACGGAAAGCTCCAGCTCCCCCGCTCCCTGCAACTCCTCCACGAGCTGCGGCCCAACTTCTTCTTCAAGACCATTGCTGGCATGAGTGGAGTTGCTCTTGTCTGAACCGTTCTTCTTCCAGCATCTATCATCACGCTCTTCTCCCTCCGAGGACAGCCCGAAATCCTCCTCCATCTCCTTGCTCTTGTCATCTCCTCTCTTGCTGCCATTACCCTTGTCATCCTTGTCCCGACGCTCATTACTCTTGTCATTGTCCTTCTCCCTGCTATCAGGTGGTGGAGGAGGAGGGGGAAGCTCTCCCTCCGCCCCACCTCCCGGCTGCACCACCTCCAACCGAATCTTGGAACCCTTCATGTTCATGTACATCACAATGAAGGGCTGCACAACCCTTGCTTCTTGCACGCGAACCGCATCCGGATTGGCTTGTTCTTCACTAGCTGCGCTTGTTCATCCACATAAATGGGGCACCCAATCTCCAGCGTGCTGCCCATCAGCAGCTGGGCCACACGGAGCGGCTTGGGACCGCCATGAAGGAGCACTTCCACTTCCTCGAGCACATCAAATACCTCTGGTTCGGTTTTCAGCTCCGAAACCTCCGCTTTGCATCCCGAGACTGGGAGGCGTAGCCCTCCCCGCGAGTGGCCATCCTCAGCAGCTCTCTAGACGGAAACACCAGAGAGTATCGCTTGACATCCAGCTGCACCACCTGCCAGTTCCACTTCGCTCCACTAGCTCTCTGAACTCCTCTTCCACCATCAGGTCTGAAAGGTCTGAGTCTAGCACCACCAACGCTGCATTCGACGAGTTTTCCTCCGGCTCCTCCTCGAGCACTTGAACGGAGAAGAAGCCCTTGCCTCCACCCCAAAGCCCGCCCAGATTGGCTTAGGGTTCTTAGCCGGGCACAGCGCCGTCGGGTGACCTTGAATCTTGCAGATGAGACAAAACGGCTGACCCTTGCACTCGCTCTGGATATGGCCCTTATCCCCACAGTTGTAGCACGTCACGCGGGATGGCACCGCTGCCACCGCCGGCAGGCCCCCCCACCGACTCGGACCGAGGATCTCCGGCGCCCGCCGCCAAAGCCCTATCACGCTTGTTGCCCGTCACTCTGTCTCCAGGATCCCGCCCCGCGGAGGGTGACGAGGAGAAGACCTCTGCCTGCCCATCGGCTCCCTGGCCTGTCTGCCCACGGGGGAGTGGTCGCTCTCCTGACGCCGAAGAAGCTGCTGCCGGACCTCCTCTTCTTCTCGCTCCCTCTCCAGGCGCTCGCACTCTAGCCTGCCCCTCAGGTCACCGCCGTAGTAGCAGCTCCCGCCGCCGCCACCGATGCGGCCATCAGCTCCGCTGCGACGCCCCCTGCTCCCCTCCTCCCTCAGTCCTGGTCCATGGCCACCAGTTGCAGCCCTTCGTTGCCGGAGAGAAGGAGAGGATTGAGCAGAACCTTCGCTCTCGCCCTATGCCTTTTCAGATCTCGAACGGTGGCTAGAAACCCTAACTCCCAGTGTAGGATTCCTTTTGGAAGCCAACACAAGTTGACGAGGGGTGGACTCGGCAAATCCCTGGGTTGCGTACCCCGGGTTGATTGAAGGGGAGAGAGATGAGCGCTGGTGATCACGACGGCTGACAAGCAAGGCGTTTACCCAGGTTCAGGCTCCCGGAGGATAACACCCTACTTCCTGCTTGTCTGGTATTGAATGGCGAGTTGTGGCTACAATGGCGAGATGGCAATCTCGCTAGGGTTTGTGGTGGCGGCTATGAGCGTACCCTAGACGAAGGACCCTCCTAGCCTTTATATGGTAGGCTAGGTCTCAGGTGAACGGTGCCGATGGCGCTTACAAGCATGGCTGGAGTCGCATGACCTAACGTCGACTATCTTGGGCCGCACGTCGTCCTCCTTGGGCCTTCCTTGGGCCCTCGTCATAAGGCTGATGGGCTTGGCGTGACCCAGGTATCCCCACCGTGGGGTAGTCGAAGTGTGACCCCACGACAGGAGCCCCCGAGTGCTTAGTCGAATCGTAGAGTCGGGTAAAGGACTCCTTCCTCCTGGGCACGCCGTCGGGTTCCTGAAAGGAGCAAGTGAAATTGGTCGACTCCAGCCGTTTAGGGCTTATGTAGGATTCTTTAGTCGAAATGTCGACTCTAGGGTAAAATACTAGGAGTACAGCCTTAGTCGGTGATTTTTTGACTGCTATTGTTCTGAGTCACTCGGGAGCGCGAACAGCGCTCCCGATGGGAGTAGCCCCCGAGATTAAGCTGAATTGCTTACAATTGAGGTTAAACTCAATTTTTCTTCAGTCGAAAAGCCCGCTCCCGATGGGAGTAAAGAAGGGACTCGACTTATTGGAGTCGCCTGGCTTTGTGGGACTTACTGTGTATTCGGCCGGTTGGCTTACTGCACGAGTTTGTTCAGCTCTTGGAGCCTACTGAATCTCTCTTGCACTCGAATGAACTGTTCGAGTTGTCGATCAGCCCATTGGCTTACTTGCTATGCCTTCGCGGTTGACGTTAGCGCTGACGTTTCTGGCGTACTCTGTGTGATGGGATGTGACAGTGCGGTCCCACTGTCAGTATTGACTGGAGACAGCGGTTGCCGCTTTATACTGACCGTTGGGCGCGAAAATTTCGCGGTGTGATGATGGCGCCTTGATTCCCGTGCGTGGGCGGCGTGGCCAGTGACGGTTGCTATCTCCGCGCGACACGTGGATGGCCAGATGTTGTGTGGAGTGCGGTTTTGCGGAGGACGGCCTGGATTAACTGGCCACGCGTATATATTTTTCACCGCGGCGGTGAACAGTTCATTCCATCCCCATTCTGCCATCGTCTCCTGCTTTCTCTCCGCCATTGTTGCTCTTTTCTGCCAGTTTCTTTTCTCTGCCCTCCATGAGCAAGGCCGCGATGAAGAGGGGGAAGCCTGCTGCTGGCGCCGTGCGCCGCCCGCCGAGGGGAGCGTGATGAAGAAGCCCGACGGCGACTGGGTCAAATCGTCGGTGAAGAAGGCCGACCTCGAGGCCCTCCGCGCGCAGGGGCTGCTGCCGCCGGCAGACCAGGCGACGGTGCGCGCTCCCGGGAAAGAGGTATTCCCCGCTCCTCGCGAGGGGAACGCGTTTGCTTCGTGGATTTCCTTCCGCGGGGTTTCGGGTTCCCCCTCCACGATTTCGTCCGTGGTCTCTTGTATGCTTATGGGATTCAGATCCACGATCTGACTCCCAATAGCGTCTTGAGCATCGCGAGCTATATCGTGCTCTGCGAGTGCTTCCTGGGAATCGCACCCAACTGGCTGCTGTGGAAGTCGCTATTCCTCGTGAGGAGGAACGTGGGGAAGAGCAAGCAGGTGTATCCAGTCGGCGGCTTCGGCATCCAGGTGCGTGGCGACACACCTACTTTCAGATGAAGAAGTCCGACTCCGTCCAGGGCTGGCGGAAGAAGTGGTTCTACATCAGGTGCGACCAGGAAGGGCTTCCCGACTTCGCGGCTGATCGCGAGTTGCGGAAGACGAACGCGTGGGCGCACCCGCTGTCGAAGGAGGACAGGGAGGCGACTCAGCCCTTGCTGACGCTTCTTCGTGGCCTTCTGAAAAGTCTTGGGCGCGAGACAGGTGGATTCACCTCATCGCCACCTTCTTCAGGCTTCGGGTGCAGCCGCTCCGCACTCGCGTCCACCCAATGTGGGCGCGTGAGGATGTTGGCGATGAGCTCGATGATGACGCAGTCGAGTCGAAGGTGAGGAGCATCACTAGTCTCCGAGCCGCTGACCCGTGCAATGTCAAGTGCCCAGTCGAGCCGTATGGGCCTAATAACCCTGTGCCTGAGGTGAGCTTCGTTTGCTTTGCTTTTGTCTTGTATCTTCTTCTGTCGAATCTTTTTGCCTGACTCGAATGCTTCATTTGCTGACAGGGTCGTTCGAGCTATGTCAGTCTTCCTCCGTTGATGGAGAATGGACCTCACTGAAGAGGCAGAGTTCCCTGAGGAGGACGAGGTTGATGACGATGAAGTTCCCTCCGCCACCTCTCCGAGTGAAGAGTTGGAGGAGGACGATGAAGATGAGGAGCCGCTGCAGAAGCGGCAGAGGCGAAAGAGTGGCGACTCTGCTTCGGCTTCGTCACCGTGAAGGAGGCGGGTGTGGAGAACGAGGAGGAGGCAAGCGAGTCGTCCTCGGGCGCTAGGCACACGAGTGACCTGGCTGAGCCTTTGGTCGTGCCTCCCCTCGGCTCTGCACCGCCGACTGAGTTTGCGAGGATGGCCTCCTCTCCCTGGGAAGTGAAGATGATGTAGATGTCGCCAGGTTAGTCGCGTAACCATTGCTTGTTTTTGTCGAGTGTGCTTTTTCACTTGCGAGTCCTTGAATTGAGTTATCTTGTCACAGCGACCGTACTGGCGCTGTTGTTTCTTCCCCTCGTGAGATGGAGCACACTTCTGCTCCCATGATCGAGCAGACTGCGAAGACGACCGGAGAAGAGGCTCTGGCGGGTGACGCTTTGGCCTTGAAGGCTTCGACCTCCTCCGTGCCAGAGAAAGCTGCTGATGCGACTCCGGCTGACGCTGGGCTGCTTGAGCATGTAAGTGTCCTTTGACTCATTCTGCAAAATCTGTATCGGGTGCGCGAACAGCGCTCCCGATGGGAGTAGCCCCCGAAGATGTGCGTGACTAGAATAGTCGGGCGCAGATTGATGTCTTGTGTTTCCGCAGCCATTTTATCGCCAGCAGATGGAGGGAGCCGCAGCCTTCGTTCGCATGGAGCAGGAGAGGGATCAGCTCCGCACTGCTCTGGAGCAAGCGAATAGTGAGTGTGAACCCTTGTGTTCGAGGGTGCTTCGACTGCCTTTATTGCTAACTTTGCTCCGTTGATCCGTAGGCGAGAAGGAGAGCATGAAGAGCGGGTCGCGGAGCTGGAGAAGTCGCTGGGTGAAGCCCAAGAGCGTGAACAAGCTCGGGATGATCTGGAGAAGACCCAGGTCGACCGCTTGCTCGCACTCGCAGATGTTGTTGGAAGTAAGTATTTCGGCTCAGTGCCTACTTTGCCTTTTGTCGACTTCTGATGTCTTACGGGTGTGGATTTCTTTTGATCAGAGACTTGCGGAGGTGCTCCTCCAGAAGGGTCTTCCAGCGAGAATGTCGGCTTGGCGGAGGCTGTTGGCTTCATCGACCGCGTCTGCGCGTATGCTTCGGCGGCGCTGCAGAAGTCGACAGGCGCCTTGGCGACTGTGCACCGGAGCATCTTCCCCAGCAAGCCATCACCGTTGCTGTTGACGCGCTTGCGGCTCCGTTCGAAGGCAATGCGACCACCTTGGCGGACTACACGCGTACGCGGCTCCGAGCTCACTTTCCAGCTACTTCTTGGTCACCAAGTCGTAGGTGATTTTGAGAAGGTTGTCAGCGACTTCCCTCGGAAGCCTGATGGCAGACCGCGTCCCTTAGCGGTGTGAAGCGCAGGCGAGTCAGCTGGCTGCAAAGTTGATCGCCACCTTCGAGAAGAGGATTGCCAAGGCTGCAGAGTTGGCTGCTAGGAAGAGCCGTTCCCAGTCGGAGTCTGTGATGTAGACTCCGTTCTTTTAGGATTCTTCTGCTTTTGGTTCTTGGTCTGTAATGAACTATATATTTTGCGGGTCTTCTGGCCGCGAACATGCTGATGTTGAAATGTGAATTTGTGCCTTCGAGTCTTCTTTCATATCTAGGCTTGAATGTGTTCTTTTCTTGCTTGACGCTGTCGAACTTGGCAGTCTGAGATGGGCGAAGCTCCTGGGGTCGCTGGAACGACTGGTGCGGGCGACGAGGAGGACACCTCTTCGGCTGCCCACTCGTCGTCGCGTCGAGCTCCTCCAGCTCCTGCGCGAAGTGTGAATGATCAACGAGTGATCACCTTCATGAGGAACAAGGTTGTTGAGCTCGAGTCGAAGTTGAAGAGCGCGAGTTGGAGTTGGAGCGCTTGAGGTCAGGCCCGTTGCGCCGTTCTCCCAGCGAGAGGAGTTTCTGCTGGGCGAGATGGACTTGATCAGTCGGCAGCTGCAAGGTTGGTTTCTAGCACTGTGCTTCGACTTTTTATCCTTTTACTGTTCTTAGTGTTGGGTCTTGATGCAGATGTGAACTCTGACTGGAAGGCCGAGCAAAGTCGAGTAGACGAGCGGGTGGAGAAAGAAGCCGCCGGTGACTCACCCGAAGCGCGTCAGTTTTGGTCAAATAAATCCAGAGGCAGTGTACTGGCTCGAATGTTGGATCGCACCTGGCGGGCTGCTGTGCTCTTGGAAGGTTGTAGAAAAACCCTCTGGCAGATCAACAGGGTGTACTTTCCGCACAACGAGCAGCCTAATGGACTGGCTGCGCTGCTGGAGAGGTTCCGTGAAGGCAGTGCGTTGAAGGAAGTCGTGCACACTCAACTTGTTGCCGGGGCGAACGTGGCGCTGGCGTACGTTCGAATGCACCGGCCTAATCTTCCACTGTACAAGGTGCTTGACGGCTTGCCTGGAGAGGGTGACTACGCCGATACTCTTGCGGCTGCGCGTCAGATGATTCAGCAGGTCCAGAGCTTTAGTGAGCACCTTGTAGGGCCACTCGATGCGCCAAAGGGCGAGCCTGTAGAATAAGAGTAGTAGACTGCTGTTGTATAGCGTTAGCTTGTAAAAGCAATTTTTCCAAGTGGAAATATGAGTGTATGTATGCCGAGGTGGGGGTAGCCCCCGAGTGAGTAAATTGTATCTTGTAGACTTCTGTAAACCTGTATGGCGCAGCCCCCGAGCGGATCGAGTGCGGCCTAGGATTTTGAATTAGACATGTGCGGCGCAGCCCCCGAGTGCTTCGAGTGCGGCCGAGGTGTGTCGAGTCAGACCTGTGCGGCGCAGCCCCCGAGTGCGTCGGGTGCGGCCTAAGGATTTTGACTTGGACCTGTGCGGCGCAGCCCCCGAGTGCTTCGGTGGCGACCTAGGTTTGACTTAGACCTGTGCGGCGCAGCCCCGAGTGCTTCGGGTGCGGCCTAGGTTTGACTTAGACCTGTGCGGCGCAGCCCCCGAGTGCTTCGGGTGGCGGCCAAGGATTTTTCGAGTTGGACCTGTATGGCGCAGCCCCCGAGTGCTCGGGTGCGGCCTAGGTTTGACTTAGACCTGTGCGGCGCAGCCCCCGAGTGCTTCGGGTGACGGCCAAGGATTTTTCGAGTTAACCTGTATGGCGCAGCCCCCGAGTGCGTCGGTGGCGACCTAGGTTTTGAGTTGGACCTGTATGGCGCAGCCCCCGAGTGCTTCGGGTGGCGGCCAAGGATTTTTCGAGTTTGACCTGTATGGCGCAGCACCCGAGTGCTTCGGGTGCGGCCTAGGTTTGACTTAGACCTGTGCGGCGCAGCCCCCGAGTGCTTCGGGTGACGGCCAAGGATTTTTCGAGTTAACCTGTATGGCGCAGCCCCCGAGTGCGTCGGTGGCGACCTAGGTTTCGAGTTGGACCTGTATGGCGCAGCCCCCGAGTGCATCGGGTGGCGGCCATGGATTTTTCGAGTTGACCTGTATGGCGCAGCCCCGAGTGCTCGGGTGCGGCCTAGGTTTGACTTAGACCTGTGCGGCGCAGCCCCCGAGTGCTTCGGACGGCGCCTAGGATTTCGACTTGGACCTGTATGGCGCAGCCCCGAGTGCGTCGGGTGACGGCCTAGGTTTATGTTGCTTTTTGACTAAAAAAGTAAAGGGGAGAGCTTGTTCCACAAATCACTTCATTGATTTTTGCGAGCAGGCCGCCTCATTAAAACCCTTCCAGTCCCCTCAGGTACCCTGGTAAGGGAAAGAGTGCGTCTGGAACCTGCCGCCTCTTGATAGTGCTTTGTTACAAGGGGGAGTCGACTAGGCGTAGAAGCGGCGCAGTTGCGCAACGTTCCACGGGTTGTTGCAGACTGTCCCCGTCTTCGAGTCCTTCAGGCGGTAAGCTCCGCCGCCGATTGCCTCTGTCACGATGTATGGACCCTCCCACGGGGAGGCGAGTTTGTGCACCTTCTTCTGTTTGAGGCGGAGGACAAGGTCGCCAGGGACGAACGCTCTGGGCCGCAGTCGCCGCCCGTGGTAGTTGCGTAAGTCTTGCTGATACACGGCTGTGCGGGTAAGGGCGATGTCGCGTGCTTCGTCCAGGGTATCCATGTCGTCCTCGAGTGCTTCTTCTGCGTCGGACTCGTCATAAGCCACCACTCGGGGCGCGTCGAACTTGATGTCGCACGGCATGATTGCTTCTGCGCCGTAGACCATGAAGAATGGCGTGTACTGAGTGGATCTGTTTGGCGTAGTGCGCAGGCTCCACAGCACAGATGGCAGCTCTTCAACCCAGGCGCCTCAGCGCGCCTCAATGGTACTCGCAGGCGCTTCTTGATGCCCTTGCAGACTAAGCCATTGGCCTTTTCGACCTGTCCGTTGGACTGCGGGTGCGAGACAGATGCGTAGTTGAGCTTGATGCCTTGCTCGGAGCAGAAGTCCTTGAACTCTTCGGCTGTGAAGTTCGTGCCGTTGTCGGTGATGATGCTGTGCGGCACTCCAAACCTGAAGATGATCGACCTGATGAAGTTAACTGCCGAGAGGCAGTCGAACTTGTAATAGGTACAGCTTCGATCCACTTCGTGAACTTGTCGACTGCCACCAAGAGATGCGTGTGTCCTCCGGCGAGGACTTCTTGAGTGGACCCACCATGTCGAGCCCCCATTGAGCGAAGGGCCAGGCGAGTGGATGGTCTTTAGTGCTGATGCTGGTGCGTGCGGCTTGTTGGCGAACTCCTGGCAGCCGAGACATTTCCTCACGAGTTCTTCTGCGTCTTGCATTGCGGTGGGCCAGTAAAACCCGGCTCGTAAGGCTTTGGCCACTAAGGCTCGACTGCTGGCGTGGTGCCCGCAGATGCCAGCGTGGATCTCGAGTAAGATGGCTTGACCGTCGACTGGGTCGATGCACCTTTGGAGGACTCCCGAGATGCTTCGCTTGTAGAGCTCCCCGTTGATGACGGTGAAGCCCTTGGAGCGGCGGATGACGCGCTTGGCTTCGACTGGGTTTGTTGGCACCCTCTGCTGCAGTATGTAAGCCAGGTATGGGCTCGTCCATGTGGGCTCGATCAGCATCACCTCCATAGGCTCCTTTTCCGTGCTGGGCGGGTCGGTGGTGCTCGTTGTCGATGTAGAGGATCCTGGCGCGGGCCGGAGCTTGACGGAGCGTTGCGTGATGCACTCGAGGAAGACTCCGGGTGGCACCGGCGCTTTGTTGAGCCCATACCTGGCTGACGTGCCGTAGCTCGCAGCCGTCGAATGTACCTTCCAGCTGGTTGTACAGGTCCCTGTAGGCGATCATGTTGTCGGCGATGGCGTCACATTGCTTCATGGTTTGTTGCACGACGAGGTAGGAGTCTCCGTAGATCATGAGGTGAGTGGCGCCGCAGTTCTTGGCCATCCGCATGCCGTGGATCAGGGCCTCGTACTCTGCCTCGTTGTTGGAGGGCGTTGGGAAGTTCATCTGCAGCACGTACCTCAGCTTGTCGCCTTTGGGTGAGATGAGGACGACTCCCGCCCCTGCTGATCTGAACTTTTGGAGCCGTCGAAGTACATTGTCCATGCGTTGGACAGGTCGGGTACGTCTGGTAGCTGGGCCTCTATCCACTCGGTGGTGAACTCTGGAAGCACCTGGGCCTTGATTGACTTCGGGTGCGCGTACTTCAGCCCCCAGGGCCCTAGCTCAACAACCCACTTGGCGACTCGTCCTGTCGCGGCTTGGTTGGTGAGGATGTCGGAGAGCCCGGAGGAGCTTACTACCGTGATGGAGTGCTCGGAGAAGTAGTGGACGACCTTCCTTGATGTCATGAAGACTCCGTATGCTAGCTTCTGGTAGTGCGGGTACCGCTGCTTGGACAAGGTTAGCACCTCACTGAGGTAGTAGACGGGCGCTGAACAGGGTAACTGTGTCCTTCTTCTTCTCGTTCGACTACGAGTACCGTGCTGACCACCCTGTTCGTGGCTGACACGTAGAGGTATAGCGGCTCGTTCTCCAGTGGCGCCACCAGTACTGGGGAAGTCGTGAGTGTTTTCTTGAGTTGGTCGAACGCGACTTGCGCTTCTTCTGTCCACTCGAACTTGTCTGTCTTTTTCATCAGTTGGTAGAAAGGCAGGGCCTTTTCTCCCAACTTACTTATGAACCGGCTGAGAGCTGCGACTCGGCCGGCTAGGCGTTGCACCTCATGAAGCTTGGTCGGTGCTGGCATTGCGAGTATGTTTTGCACCTTCTCGGGTTGGCTTCGATTCCTCTTGCAGAGACGAGGTACCCGAGCAGTTCTCCGGCTGGCACGCCGAAGACACACTTGTCCGGGTTCAGCTTGATCTGATACTCGTTGAGGGCGGCGAAGACCTTGCGGAGGTCGGCGATGAGAGTGTCCTCCGTTCGAGTGGTGACGACTATGTCGTCGACGTAGACTTGGACGATCTCTCCGATTAGCCCCTTTAGGCAGGCTTGCATTGTGCGCTGGTACGTGGCTCCAGCGTTCTTCAACCCGAAGGGCATCGTCTGGTAGCAGAAGACGCCATGGGGTGTGATGAATGCAGTCTTCTCTTCATCGTCGACGTTCATCCTGATCTGCTGGTACCCTGAGTAGGCGTCCAGGAAGGATAGGCGTGCGCAGCCTGCAGTCGAGTCGATGATCTGTCTATCCGCGGAGCGGGAAATGGTCCTTGGGGCAGCATTTGTTGAGGGCGGTGAAGTCGACGCACATGCGGAGTTTCTTCGTCTTCTTCTTCTCCACCAGGACGGGTTCGCTACCCAGTCCGAGTCCTTGATCTCTCGGATGAATTTAGCGTGGAGCAGTCGATCGATCTCCTTGCTTATTTCGTCTCGTTTGGGTCCTGAAAGCGTCGCATGGTCTGCTTGACGGGTTGGCGTCCTTGTGGACGCGTAAAGAGTGCTCGGCGAGGTTCCTGGGTATGCCTGGCATGTCAGAAGGTTGCCAGGCGAAGATCTCCCAGTTCTCACGTAGAAACTCGACGAGCGCGCTTTCCTATGCGATAGGCAGACTCGACGACACTTTGACTGTCTTGTTTGCGTCCGTCGGGTGGACCTGATGAGTTGTTGTGTCGTCAGTCGTGTTGAAGGCGGCGTCCTTGGCTTGCTTCTTGCGTGGCGGGAAGATGGTTTTGTCGTTGTCGACTGCCATCGCCTCGAAGTGCTCTTCCATTCCGAAGAACTCGGAGATCTTGCTGAACTCGCGGTCGCAGCTGTTGGAGCGGTCGAAGTCGCCGTGCACCGTGATGACGCCCTTGGGTCCAGGCATCTTGAGCATGAGGTAGGCGTAGTGAGGTACCGCCATGAATCTGGCAAAGGTTGGGCGCCCGAGTATCGCGTGGTACTGCGACTTCCAGTCGACTACCTCGAAGTCGATCGACTCCCTCTTGAAGTTTTCGGGTGTGCCGAAGATGACGTCGAGTGTGATCGTTCCCATGGGCGTGACTGCTTGCCCTGGTACTATGCCATGGAAGGTGGTCTCTGATGCCGCCAAGTTTGTCGTTGGCCTGTTTATCCTTCTGAGGGTGTCGGCAAAGATGATGTTGATGCCGCTGCCTCCGTCCATGAACACCTTTTTCAGGGTGTAATCTCCGATCAGAGCTTCGACTACCAGAGCGGCGTGCCCGGGTCGTGGTACTGCAGGCGGGTGATCTGCTCTGGAGAACGTGATTGGTGTCTCTGACCCTCTCAGGTAGTCGGGTACTGCAGGTGGACAGGTGATGGCCTGGAAAACTTGGCGAGTGATGATCTTCTGGGTCCTGTTTGAGGGGCGCCCCTTCTGTATCATGTTGAGTTGTCCGCGTGCCGCTGGATATGCGTCTGGACCACTGGTGGGGCATCTTGCTGCGGCTGCTGCTGCTGCTGTGGAAAGGCTCCCGCCGCCTGTGCTGGATTAGCGACTGCGGGTGCGGGTGCTGCCTGGATGGCCAGCTGCGCGCTGGCTGCGCTGCGGGTGCTGGAGTGACTATCTTCTGCATGGCTTCGTATATTTGCGTGCCTTTCGACAGTCCTTCAACAGGTGGTTGGATCCCCACTTGCCCGTTTCCGGGTTCCTGAACATGTGGTGCCTGCAGGGTTGTTCCAGCTCTTCCGCTGGGCTAGTGTGCGTTTCTGCCACTCGCGTTTATGGCCTCCGTCGCTGCGGTAGCTGCTGCCGCCGCTTCGGTTGTATTGCCCCTGGCTGTATTGGCGACTCTGGTCACCGCCGCTTCGACTGTACTGTACATGGCTGTATTGGCGACTGCTGTCGCGCGCTTCATCCTCACGGGGGGTTTGGAATCCCGCCGCTACTAACTCGATTGAGTCGTTGCCGTTGTAACGCGGCTTCTTCTTGTGGCGTCCTTCTCGCCAGTTGCTTGGTCCGGCTTCGTCCTTCGGGGAGTAGCGTGAACTATCGCGGACCGAGTCCTCTCCGTCTGCCCACTGGTTTGCTATCTTCATGACCTCGATCATGTTCTTCGGCCGGAGCCTACCAAACTCCTCGCGGAGGTCGCGGCGGGAGACGCCGTGCATGAAGGCATCCATCACTCGGTCCTCCGAGGCGGTCTCCATGGTGTTGCGGAGCAGGGTCCAACGCTGGATGTACGACCGGAGCGGCTCGTCTCGTCCTTGCTTGCATGCTTGTAGCTCGACGAAAGTCGTCGGTCTCGAGTACGTCCCCAGGAAGCTCTTAACGAAGGCCTCCGCGAACTCGTCCCACGTCCTGAAGGCGTTCTTGGGTTGAGTGTTTAGCCACCCGCGTGCAGAGCCCGTGAGCATCAGCTGGATGTACTGCATGGCCGTAGTCGAAGTACCGCCCTGGCACTGCAGGCTATGAGGTAGTCTTCTAGCCAGAGTCTCGGGTCCTGCTTCCCGTCGTACTTGACTGCTTCTGCCGTGAGCTTGAAGCCCTTGGGCATTCTTGTGTCGGATGTTGAAGCTGAAGCATGCGGCGCCGCATGGCTCGAAGTCGCCGTCGTTGCGGTCGTCAGTATTGGGCGTGCTGACCGTCCGCTGGGTGCGGCTGCGGTCCACCGTCCTCTGTGTGATGACGTTGCGGAGGTCTTCGCCTGGCTGCGGTTGTCGCAGTTGTCTTGCCGGGCCTGCGAGTGCTGCGGGTCGCGGTCGCGGCGTCCGATCTTCTCGCACCTTTTCTGTCGGCGCCTTGTTCATCAGAGCTTCTTCGACTGCCTTGATAGACATGATCTGCTGCTTGTGGAGGAGAGCGCGCGAGTCGCCCTCGGGCGGCTGCGTCAGCCGCAGGTATGTTTCGACTGCCATGAGCGCGGCTCCGGGCGTTTTGGGGACGGGTATCCCGTCTGCGTCTTCGCTCATGTATGATGATTCGAGGTTGCGGGTGACTCTAGCGCGGTCGGCCTCCGTCATCAGGGGCACGCGGGCTCTGTGGCGCCTTGCTCCTTGTGAGACCTCTGTTGAGGCAGTGAACGAGTAAGCGGCCCTCCTGGCGCTCGACGCGTCAGCCTCCTCCTTGCGTCGGAGTAGCTCGGCCTTCTCTGCGCGGAGTCGTTCGCCTTCCTTCCGTAGCAGGTATTGGACCGCCATAAGGTCCTCCCGGGGTGCGTCTGGTGGGGGGTACGTGCCGTCCTCGACGTGCTTCAGGGCTTGATTGCTATCTCTCGTGATGGTGAGCCGCGTCACCTGGTCCGGCATGACCACCTCCAGTGGGTATGCGGGTTCGTCGCCGTTGCCCTGCGTCGGGCCGATCATGAAGACTTGCGCGGGGTATGTCTGGGGAGTGGGCCGGGTGCTGCCACTGCTGCTTCCTTCGTCCGAGCCGTGCTCGGAGCCGAAAATGGACGCAACGTGGTGGGTACCACAGTCGCTGCCGAGGCTCCTTCCCTGGAGTTTCGCGATCTCCGCCGCTGACGCGAGGAGTGATGTCGCCGTCGTCGACGCGGGCGCGATTGGCTTGTTGACGATCTTGTAAGTTGACGGAGACGCGAGTGGCGCGGGTAGAACGACGCGACTTCCGTCGCGCGCAGGTGTGGTCGACGTAGTCGAAGTTGACGTAGATCTTGGCCTTGCCAGCGACGCGATCGAGGTAGTCGAAGAAGACTCGATCCGCGCGGTGGTCGACGAGGTGGTCGATGTAGTCGTAGCCGATGCGATCTCCGTGACAGCCGGAGACGCTGATGGCGTGGCCGCGTTGGGCGCGATCTCTGCCGCAGCGGAGGCGGTCGGCGTAGTCGAGGCGGATGCGATCTTCTCAGCAGTCGAAGATGCTGTCGCCGCAGTCGCAGCAGATGCGATCTCCGCAGGTGGGGGCGTGGTTGGGGCAGCCGCGGCAGATGCGGGTGCTACCACCGCGCGCGGTGCGATCGCCGTGGATCTGAGTACTCCACAGCTGTCTACGAAGTAGTGCATGGTACCGAAGGTGAGGCACATACCTACATGCAGATCGGCGTACACCGAGCGGTGGGCCGGCGGGTGGAAGGTGTACTCGAAGGAGCCGAAGCAGATTGGCTCCTTGGTGATGCAGACGTCGGTCTTCAAAGTCGATGGGGCCGGTGCGACCATGGTTCCAGCGCTCGTTCTTTCCCACAGACGGCGCCAATTGACGAGGGTGGACTCGGCAAATCCCTGGGTTGCGTACCCCGGGTTGATTGAAGGGGAGAGAGATGAGCGCTGGTGATCACGACGGCTGACAAGCAAGGCGTTTACCCAGGTTCAGGCTCCCGGAGGATAACACCCTACTTCCTGCTTGTCTGGTATTGAATGGCGAGTTGTGGCTACAATGGCGAGATGGCAATCTCGCTAGGGTTTGTGGTGGCGGCTATGAGCGTACCCTAGACGAAGGACCCTCCTAGCCTTTATATGGTAGGCTAGGTCTCAGGTGAACGGTGCCGATGGCGCTTACAAGCATGGCTGGAGTCGCATGACCTAACGTCGACTATCTTGGGCCGCACGTCGTCCTCCTAGGGCCTTCCTTGGGCCCTCGTCATAAGGCTGATGGGCTTGGCGTGACCCAGGTATCCCCACCGTGGGGTAGTCGAAGTGTGACCCCACGACACCAGTTAAGTAGCAGACGGTCTTCTGCCCGACGTGCCCCTACCTCCTCAGCCGCAGGATCCCTCCCCTCCTCCACGTGTCGCACATCCGCCTCCACTGTGCGCACCAACCTCCCGCTGGGTTGGGCCCACCCGGTTGATGGGCCGGCTCGGCCCAAGCGAGCCCATCAGCCCGACAGCCTTCGTCCTCCTCGCGCGGAAACCCTAGCAGCGGCGCCGCCGCCACCGCTGGACCCGTTAGCTCCACCGTGGGCCGGCCGCTCCCGAGCTCCACCGGCACCGCAAGCGCTCCCACTGTGAAGCTCTCCTCTTGGCGAACAGCTCGCACCGGTACCATGCTTCCCGTGAGCCGTGGCAGGGGTGGGAACTCCTCGACGCCCGACGGCCTGCCCGTCGCCGTCCTTGGCCGCAAGACCTCCTCGTCGTCCTGCGCTTCTTCCTCACCGAGCGAGCTATGCCTGGCCCCCATAGCTGGCAGCAAGAACTCACCCAGCGTCACCAGTCTTGGAGGGCGACCTCCGCCCCCCTCCTCTACATCTTCCCCTTCCGAGCTCCCCGAGTCCTCGCTGAGCACCGCCCAACGGTTCCCCACCGTCAGCAAGGGCGAGGCCGACCGGCGCCCCTTGCGCCGGTGGCCGCGCACCTCCGACCAGCGAGCACTTGGCGGCGACGCGACCAGGGAGGCGCCATCGCCACCCCAGTCGCCAGGCTCCACGCGCTCCGTCAGACACATCGCCTCCTTCTCTCAGGGTGCAAAGCTCCCAATAGCAAATAGCAAGGCAAGCGCGGCCGGCCAACATGCAGTCATCGAGGATACGCATAGGCAGCGAAATTTGTCAACCGAGAAAGCAGAGAAAGCAAGAAGATTGCAAAACAATGAAGGGGAGAAGGCAAGAGGACGATAAGCAACCGACCACCAAGTCGTCGCCGGCACCGCCAGGTTGTCACCACCGCTGCGGCTTGTGGGACAGCAGCGCCGTCCGAGTCCGTCGCGCCGCCGCCGTCGAGCCCTGATGGATGGAGCCTCCTCACCGGTCCGGCGAGCAAGCCAGTCGCGCTCGGGAAGGCTGGGCGCGGTGGCCGTCGATCTACAGCGTGAGGCTAGAGGCGGAGGTGAGGAAGCGGCGGGCGGGACGTCGGCCTTGGAGACGGAGATGGTGAGGACGCGGATGGGGACGCAGGCGAGCGTGTAGTTGGGCGGCGCTCGGTGTGGATGAGGCGGGTGTAGTAGGGCGGATCTCGCGGCCCTCGCGCCGCCGGCTGGCCCTCGCACGTCGCCTCCGCCTCGCGCCGTCGGGCGGCCCTCGCTCGCGGTCCCCCTGATTGCTCGCGGTCGGGGTGGAGACGGCCGCCTGGCGCGGTGCCGCCCTCACGGCCGCGGCGGTCCTGGTCGCCGGCCGGCCCTCGCCCGTCGCCTCCGCAGCGAGTGAAATCAGCGCAGTGCGCTGCTGCTGGATGGAGAGGAGAGGCAGGCTCGACTGGTCTCGTTTGGCGGAATCTGCCGGCGTTTCTTGGCAGAGACAACCCGCCGCGTCCGTGTGCCGCCGGCGATTCCCGCGTCCGTGCGGTGGCGCGTCGGCCGATTTGCGGGGAGGAGATGGAGGCCGCGACGGCGGAGCCCTCCGTCCCCGTGGATTTGGCCGGGAGGGCCATGGCGGCGGTGCTGCGCGGCGGCGCTGGCGACGACCCGCGGCGTCGCGTGGGGAGAGAGAGTGGGAAGGGGGATTTGCCGTTGATTTTACAGGAAAGTCCCTGCCTTTTCCGCAATGTGCAAATCGGTCCTTCCGGGGGGTTTTCTGGGAAAGTGTGCATCAAAAATCGTGCAAGGGGGTGACCGGGGCCGAACCGGTTGCACCGGCTGGTTACCGGGGTGACGTGTCAACCCGCGATTGGTAGAAAATAGACCGTACTGTAGCTAAGCTACAGTACCCCGCAAAGGGCGACGTGGAGGGCTCTGAGCCGTCCGATCGCGCGATCGAACGGGGTGGATTGACAGCGACGTGGACGAATGATAGGAAGCGGATTCTTCAGCCTTTTATATATAGTAGAATACTCAACGTTATTGTGTTTTGTTGTTCTTGAGGTGCACAATCGTTTGTTTCTTTATAGTTTATCTGAATAATATGTACACAAAATAGTGCATGAGTATTGCTTCGTGTCTTACACCCTCTTACATAAGTATTCATGTGTAATGTGTACATACCCACTCGCAAATCAACATGCCATTTAGAAGGTTCAGTTTCAAAGAACATTTAAAATTATGGCTTTTTTATGGGTTAGAGCAGTATATGCAATGAAGTCGGTCTCTACACATCATGATTATGCAAGTGTGTTAAACTAAATATTGATTTTATGACAGTGAGATGCTTCGACGTGGCCTGGTGTCGATCGCACCGTATCCGGACCTCTTGGCGAAGCATGTATGCGCCTAATATGAGCTCGCAAACTGTTGCCAATGTTTACCTTTAAAGAGTCGTTCAGCAAACAAGAAGCAAGGGAACGGCCACGTAACTCATGCACTTTTCTACACCATATTTAAGGTAATATTGTAATGGCAGGGTAGAAGAGAGGAGGTGAGTATAAGCAAGTTTGAGTGGTGTGTGTAAACTCGGTGGTGTCCCAACATTATTGCTGTTGAAACCAACACTGCAATCTACGTTCCGCATTGTGGTCAGGTTGTGGTACCTATTCTAAAGCTAATTGTCTGAGATTTCGGAAAGTGCTTTTTATCTCGGGCTTCAGTGCACCCTCCTATTTAAAAAATTCGGAAATCATATTTAGGAGTTTATAAAATTCGGAAAAAAAAATGGGGATGTAGACATGTAGTCAATCATATATCCCACGAACGTGTAAATTTTCACTTCGAGATGCCTTCCTTATATTTTGGGCTACGCGAAAATAATAAGTACGACAAAATTAGGGATTTGAAAATATGAATACTTATATCAACATTTTTTGTCATTTTTGGGTAGCTCCAAATACAACGTATTTGAACTTTATATTTTGCACGTTCGTAGGATATATCATCAGCTATCTCCTTTTATTTTCAGAATTGTTTAGAACTTATAAATATTATTTTCGAACTTTTAAACAGAAGGGATCACTGAAGCTCGGGATCAAAAAATCTCCACCAGATTTCGGAAATTTGCCTTACACTCTGTCTACAATAACCTTTTATATTACATTAGTTGATATGATGCTGTTGCCATCGGCAAAGCTCGCGCTGCCGCATGGCGCATCCCGAGAGCTCTACTACTTGGGGCCCGCTGGGATCATCTGTAGGAAATATTTCCAGAGCTGCTTCTTAAAGAATCAAAGAACACACTTTGTGCCGGATTAAGTACACATAACGAGTAGCCTAAGCAACCCTAGCCTCCCGGGTCGCCCCGTGCGACTCCGGAGGCCCAGCCACCGCCGCCTTACAGGCCCTCCCCTGCCGACGCCATTCGCCTCGCCGGACGGCGGACGGCGGCGGCGTGGAATCTCGTTAATATTTTTCTCTTTCGTCGAGCAGTTTTTTCTCATCCAACCTGCCATGCTGCCGTAGTTCTGATCCATGGATCCACCATCGTCTTGCATCTAGTAGCCGGGAGTTGCCTTGGATCTGGCCAACGGCTATGTACCAGGCATCAAGTTCATGGCATCCTTGGCAGTTGGCATGAAGTGATCCAAAATTGCTGCCATCGCCTGGATCTGGCCAATCGTGGCCATGCAAATAGATCGCCCAAGGGGCCAGGTCCGTGGTTCCTTTGCATTTAAAGCAATCGCTGCTAGCTGCAGCGACTTATGCATCAGGCAGAGGCAAGAGGATCATATGGAGTGATGGCTGTCCAATTTTCCTTTGATGTGGCTACCAATGTCTTTTTCGAGGCTGTAGCTACAGAGATGCCTATGACAGAGAACCGCATGGCTCGTTAACAGTTTCAGGATTTCTAATGGGCAGATCATAAGTCAGGATTAACAATGGGCAGATCCAAGGTCATTCCAAGGTTATCGGCTTGCCCATGGCAGAGAATTGCATTGCTGATTTAGTTGCATGTTTTCTTATGGGCAGTCCGTGATACCGTTAGTCAAGTGAAGCTGGTGCAAAGGTCAGAGGATCTCCATGCTCATGTTGAGTGAGATCGCCAAGACTGACGATGGCAAGGAGAAAAAAGGATAGGGAGTTGAAGTTTGCATATCGGAGTTTCAGGAATCGTGGCAGCAGTATGTAAGTGGGGGTGGCAACACGGTGAAGTCAAAGTCCTACCTTTCAGGGTGAAAATACAAGGTCTGGCCTTAATTGGTTGTGCCTGATAATGGTCTTGTTGAAGTCATTGTTTTGAGAGTGGAGACTATCTTCAGGGTGAAAACCCAAGGTCTGGCCTTAATTGGTTGTGTCTGGCATTGTTCTTCTTGAAGACGTTGCTTTTGAAGATTTGGACATCATGTGTTGTCTTCGTGGTGGTTGTGCGGCTGCTACAAGGACTGCTCTATGGTGGGACTTTTTTTTTCTTTTTATTGTCTTTCGGCTGTGTGCATCCGTAATAGCTTTTTGGTTATTACGTTGTTGCAGAGGTTGGGTGTAATTTGTATCTACGCGATATTAATATATACTCTTTATCTAAAAAAACGAGTAGCCTAAGTTTCCTACTGAACCAAACGTTTTAACTACACAAGTATTGCTACTCCAGCCTATTTTTAAGTGTTAGGCTCCGTTTGGTACCTCTGCTTTTTGAAGTATTCCGAAAATACTGCAGTTTTAGAAATACTAAAGTATAGAATACTGAGCGGTGTTTGGCTCCAACAAGTTTTGCAGTTTTCAAAACCATAGTATTGTTAAAACTGCTGTTTTTTTTTAAGTATTGAAAAAAGAGATCGGACCCTCTTTTTCTAAAACTGAGAAACGAGGAAAGCTACGCATAAGGCATCGCTCGCTTTGCCAAGCGTGGCCGCCATAATATCAGCTCTAGAGCTCCTCGTCGTCGGTCATGGAGAAACAGGTATGCGGCTCAAAAGCTCGAGGCGGGACACACCAAGTCGGCGCAAGAAGAAGGTGCGCGATGCCACGTCCGCCGGCGCCCCCTCCATGGACGACCTGCCCTGCAAGCCAAGGCGCCGCTCCGCCGCGTACTCGTCGCCGCGCGAAGAGTAGGTGCTCGATCTCGCTTGCCGACGGCTAGTGTACAAGCCCGAGAGTTCTCGACTAATGAGACGTGCACCGGCCGCCGTAGTCAACGTCGTCGAGAATTAGCTAGCTATCGTCATGCTCTGCCATTGAAAGATTGTACTGCTCCATCCAATCTAGATTCTGGAGCTATGCCACCGGCCGTGGCCATGTTGCCGGCATAGCCGACCTGGGAATCCCGAGCGACTTCCTAGCGACGCTGCCAAACATGTCATAGTATTCTCAGATACTTTAAAATACTTCGGTATGGCGATACTGTAGTTGCTACAACAAGTTGGACACAGCCGGAAGGCCTTGTAATACAAGTTACAACAGTATAACCAAAATCACAAATGGTGCAGCACAGCCCTGCACGGTTGTACTCGTTCAAGAAAGAAAAGGCACGCCCAATATACTTATACACCCCTTAACACTAGATCGTTGCCTTGACTCAAGGTACAAGGCAAACTAATAATACAACGTTAAGTCAAAAACATCCGGGTGGCATCATTTAAGTTTATGGCAACGGCTACAAAGCTTCTTAACATTTAGCTTGACTGTGGTGGGAACTTTCTCCACGACATATCTTCCAATAGCCCAGAGAGCATTGTGGGCATGCGCGATCATACACCTACTTGTCACAGGGCTGCATTAACCAAAAAAAATTTGGACACAAGACCTATCAGCCTCTCGACGACTGCTGCTATCATATATGGTGTCCAAGGTAAGGCATTCAAGTGAAGTTGCATTCTCAAGGATATGGCACGTCAGTTCGACCATGCTCTTCGCAGAGCAGAAGCCCAATATTTTCACGTTTTTTATGCTTCTATGGCGATGTCCTGGCATCCGTCTCATATGCGAGTCTTCAGCAGAAATTATACCCTGCCTTACGCGAGACTGAAATACCTGCAACCATAGGAACGACAGACGCACATATGCTAGAGTTACTGCATGCAGATATACTAGATGTCGTAATAGTTGCAAGCTCGAGGAAAAGGTTACTTACACACAAGACAAAGTCCTCCAGGACAGGACAAGCATCAAGAAAATAAACAAGAGAAAAATAATCATAGGAAAAGCCTCGCCTGTGTCCATCAGCAAGAAAAATATCTATGTTCCTGAGGTAGAGGAATTTGGCAGCTAGCATTGGCGTACTGAGCATCTGCATATAGATGATGTCTAGGTTAATATACATTCTTCCCTAAAAACAAGCTACCATGATACGACTACTGCTCTATGGATAATGCCGGCACCTGACAATCAAAAACAATAATGGAAGAACTAAAGTTACAGAATATACCTCGCCGGCCGAATATAGATTGAGGGTTACAAGATTTGGCATAATGAATGGAAGCATGGCACGAGCATGATGAACGACGCTAGTTCCATGGGCGTCGACCATTTCTAGTTCCTTTACTTGTAACAGATCTCCAACTCGAAGTTTCTCAAAGATACCATTGATGTGAACAGTGCACACATTTGGAGCTTTATTCTCTATCACTTGCAGACTTGTGCACCCAAAAACGGTCAGGCAGTTGAGACGATGTAGAAGGCAAGGTATCTTGAGGGAAATGATCTTATGACATTGAATGAGTTTCAGCTCTTCCATGGCAAAAGAATTCGAAAGAAGCTGCCCTAACTCATCATCCGTAATATGCACCTGATACAGATAAAGCCTTGTCAAGCAACCAAGTCCTGCCATGGGGTGGAAGTCACACCAACTGAGGTTAAGATGTCGAATCGAGTTTCCACTCCCATTGAATAAAAGTGAACACGGGAAGTTGTAATACACTCCGTTGTATCTAGGAACTGAAAGCATGACTTCTTCGATCCCTGGAGTAATAGCGATCTCAAGCCACCTGTTGAGATGACTAGCATTGATAGAAGAACCGCAAAACTTAAGCGTGAATGTCTTCACACCAGTAGGTGAGTGTTTTCTCATAATGTTGTCGACTCTGCTGGTGAAAATGCGTGCCAGTTTATCTCTTCCACATGCCTTTCCATTCAGGCCCAGTGTTTCTTCACTAAAAGTGAGGTTGGGACGGCATCTGAAGTAGCTTAGAAATGTATGAGACACACTGCCAGCTTGGACAGCATCTGACAGTGGTAGCAAGGACAGTATATCTTGCCAGATGTCCTGCAAACACAAAAATAGGAGAAAATTCAACAATGGAATTGTAAAAGCACGCGGAGTAACATTCCGAGCCAGATGCTCTGTGCAGCGTTTGCTTGGTTACATAGTTAAATTAAGCATCACAGCACGTGGTTTTCCTTAATAGTGTTATTTGTAGCCTTCCTAAAATATTATTCACTAAACATCGGTATTACTTGTTCCTGAAAAGCGTAATATTGAAATTGATGCTCTAGTGGGAACCATGAAGCTACGAACAATGTGCAGCAGAAGAACGTGATATAGTTTTCTTGCCTAAACATGGTTGCAGTGCGAGACCATAGTTGGTCATGTTGGACCATAGCTTCACCAGTTCAATGCAAGCATATGAGGTTAGACCTAATGAGTCGTTCTGGTGTATTCAGGATATGCTGCTGAGCAGTATGAGGTCAGGGAACCAAACAAGCTTTGAGAGCTGCATCACTGGCCGTGAAGACATACAATTCAATGCGACTTGCATATGGCAGCGATCATGATGAGTGAGGAAACAACACTGGTAGGAGAAGACAATGAAAAACTTATCTATTGATGAAATGGGAGAGAGACCTCGGTACTTTTGTATATAGATGTGAATGTAATTTCATTGTTGCACTTGCAAAATTGTTTTTATATTGGAGGCCAGAACACGTAATAATCATGCAAAATAGACCTCTTTCTTCCATTTTTGTTTAGTTATCCCCATATTTTTGGATATCCATGATGCAAACAAAGATTGAAAAGTAAGTGTGTTTTTCTTCTCTTTTAAGAGGATTGTTGTATAGTAGAACAAGATGACTACAATTGTCAGCTGGGGTGAAACCCAACATTTTCTGATGGCAACAAAAATCAGTCAAACATAAGATGGTTGAGTGGTGTTTTTCAGATTACTAAGCACATATTGATTTATTTTGGATCCACTAGCTAGAACACGCACACACACACAGGCACTTTGCAGTTCACGCTCATAAAAACAAAGGAACTCCGAATGTGTTTTCGGAGCTTACATTTAGCTAGCTACAGTCCTATTTTTTTTGAAATAGCAGTACACCAGAGTTAAATTGCATTATCTCTTCTCTACTATATAATATGGCTTCACGTGATGGTACGTTTTTAAATTTCCAATTTTACCCCTCATCGCTAGGCTGCTTTAGGAAATAATTACACCCTTTTGCCACCACTAAGTTAGACGTACCGGTTCGGTATTCCCGTGGAAAAGAAGGAAAATAAAACGAACCGTGCATCTGCCCCGTCCCCTGCTTTCCTCCAAAGAAATTCTTCCGTGCCCCCAGCTCCGAGGATCCGCCGTGGCCAAGGCTCCGACAGCCGGCCGATGTGCGGAGGATTCGGGGAGCTAGCAGCTAGCGGAGGAGGAGGCGGAGTCCCATGATCACGGATGACTACCCCCGCGCCCTTCGCCCAGCTTGATGGAGCCATGAAGCATGTGGGGAGCAGAGACCAAGGGGGATGTGGAGGACACGAGCTGGCGAGGTGCAGCCAGGGGGATGAGGAGGTAGGGGGTGGGTAGTAGAGGCCATGGGGGCTGGGGGCACGAGGTAAGGAGTAGGCGAGATCATCAATGAGGGGATAAGAGCATCTCCAAGCGAGGCCCCCAAATTCATCCCCTAAACGTCCGGACGGCTGTCCGCGGACCACCCTAAAAAATGACCTCCTACAACCATGGCCCCCAAATGTCACCCCAAATTGTGGGGACCTTACATGTGATTGGCGGAGAAGGAGAGAGAATAATTAAAGAAAGACAAAAGAAAGGAAAAGAAAGAGAAAAAATGGTCCACAGTGGGCATGCGGACACGCCCAGACGCGCCCGGACGCCCCCAAACTCACCCCATATGTGCGGAGGGTTTGGGGTGTGCCGGACGTGCGGACAGCGTCCGGTCACGCCCGGACACAAATAAATCGGTTTGGGGACCGTTTGGGGGCCTCGCTTGGAGATGCTCTAAGGATGTTGAGTCTCTTCTTACTGTATAACTGAAGATAACAGCAAGCAGCAGTCGATTCACAGACTCCTGCATTTCAGCCGCTGTTGTGCTCGGATGCCAGAACAAATGAGCTTAATTAGGCTAGAAATGAACAGATGTTTCTTGTGCTGTTGAGCAAGATTTCGTAGTCAATTTTTTTCCCAGATGGAAGATTGGTTTGAGTTGCTACAGCTCCATTGCAGCAATATAGGCAAAATCCTTATTGATGGGAAAACATTTCTACATGTATATACTACAAAGGGATCTTAGTAATAGCATAATTACTAGAAGGAGGCAACATCTGACTGCTAAAAGACTGTCTTCTAAAGAAAAAAAGTAGACTGCACTGCAACTTGTTGATTCATTTATAAGGGCATCTTGGAAATATGTCTTACCACTTTAGTATTTCCACAAACAAGAAATACTATCTTGGACGGATATTAGATCCTGTTTTCCAGACTCAATTTTGACAGAAGGAAGAGGGGTTCTTCAGCAAATAAGAAGAATTTTCAAGTTATTCATCGTTCTTTGCTCCCTCCAATATTTATCATTCTTACTTTTGTCGCTAAGGATTGTGGCACCGCGTGTTAATTTCAGATTATGTATCATCATGAAGGCATCGAAATATTGGATAGGAAACACAAGTTCCAGTAGTGGAGGCACAATGTTCCAAATTGTACAAATTCTGCTTACATGTTGACACAATTTAAAGAAATTTTTAGCAGAGAATGGAAAATCAAAGTGTTTGTCTTCTGCCTATTATCTCCAAAGATTTCATTTATCTTCACATGTTCTTGGCATTCATTCTATATGCTGTATGTGATATTGTGATGTTCCAGTAGTTGAGGATTTGGTGTTTATTCGGCCGTCGTCCGTGAGCGCGGCACCAGCCGTGGCCTGAACAGGAAAAACATCTCTTACTTTGGATTGGTTAGGGGCTCTATCAATGACGCCTAAGCGACTTAATTCGTTTCTCCCGTCGCAACACACGTGCATGTTTGTTGGCGACTTAACAGGCATAAGTCACACAAAGCTTTTTGTACATTATAAGACTGATGTACATGAAATCTACTACTTCAAACCATCCCCAAGATGCAAGGAAAGTGTAATCTTAGCAGTAAGTACTATTTTTACACATATGTTATTGAATTATGGCTTTTTTCAATTACATTTTAAATAAAGTATATAATCTTTTTTGTAGAATATTATGTGCTTATTTCTTTCTATGAGTGTAAATTTCTTTGTATATTATGTTTAAAATATTTCTTCTGAATGACCCATAGCAACGCACAGGCAAACAAAGATTGAAAAGTAAGTGTGTTTTTCTTCTTTTTTGAGAGGATTGTTGTATAGTGGAACAAGATGACTACAATTGTCAGCTGGGGTGAAACCCAACATTTTCTGATGGCAACAAAAATCAGTCAAACATAAGATGGTTGAGTGGTGTTTTTCAGATTACTAAGCACATATTGATTTATTTTGGATCCACTAGCTAGAACACGCACACACAAGCACTTTGCAGTTCACGCTCATAAAAACAAAGTAAGGAACTCTGAATGTGTTTTCGGAGCTTACATTTAGCTAGCTACAGTACTTTTTTTTTTTGAAATAGCAGTATAGATCGGTCCCAACACCAGAGCTAAATTGCATTATTTAGCTAGGAATCATCAGCATTTTCCGTACCTTTGGAAGGTCTGGCAGCTCTGGCACTGAATATCTCATTCTTTTGCCGCCTAAGGGATTATCATCCTGTCGACCTGGCAACCGCTTTCTTCTAGCCACTGAAGTTTTGTTGCCTTGGGGATTATCATTCTTTTGGAAGGTTTGGAAATAATCAAATTGCAAATCAAAATGTGGCAAATTGCCAGATCCCCCTTCTGTCCGGGCGTGCAATCCTACTTCGATGGGTGGAGAGGGGGGCAGATCCATCCAAACGAATCAGTCGGAAGGTTGAAGGAAGAGGAAACAACAGATTATTGTGTGGGGAAAAGGAACCGCGAGCGGCAGAGACGATAAAAATCGAGTCTTTTCGGCCAAGAGCGTGGGATAATAGTGGTCTGAGCTAGTCGAGAACAAGCACGAGACAAAACAGGGGCGCCGAGCGAAGCTTACTGCGGGATTGGATCTGCCGGTGGCGCCGCTGCTGCTGCATGGACATGGCCCGGTTGAGCGCCAGCATCCCCATTGCCACGAGCCAGGAACCTCTGAGTTTACCGCTATATTTATCTGTGCCCCACAGAGTCGACCGCCTCCCGGATTTCGAATTCGATTTGAATCGGAAAAGGAAAAGGCGCGAGCGGAGGAAACCGCGCGAGTCGCGCCGTCCTATATGCGGGGAGATAAGGATAACTACCACGGGAGGAATCCGCATCGGAAACCAAACCCTAAGGTACATCAGAGCCTGGGCCTTGATGCTTGTGTTCCAATCTTAGAGGCACATTTGATGGTACGATTGGACCCAGTTGGAAGCAACTTGGGGATGGAAATTGGTGAATCCTATTTGACGCCCGTTGCGTCGGTTAGGGGAGCTACGCGTACCCCATGACGCAGGTGAGCCGACTCACCATGAACAAGAAGCACCAAAAGATTTCGCCGGAGACCAAGAACATGACCTCGCTGAAGACCGAGACGTCCTCACCAAAGACGGGGACAACACAACTGACCGTGTTGTCGTCAGTGAGGCGAGGAATGGATTTAACGGGGCGGGTGGGGCGTGGGTAGTTCGCCAGCGACAAGGTGTTGGGGTTTCCTTTGGGGAACATTTAGAAAGGGTGATTTCTCAACGATGGGAAGGTTTTGGATGTGCGAATTTGGTTTAACGCATATCTTAGAATATGTAATTGGATCCTTATCGTCGTATAGTTTTTTCCCCTATTTGCATGAACTATAGAAGTTTTACTCGTGTTAATCACTAAACTGAAATAAAAGTTTATTTTCTAAAGTCAAGTTTTCAACCCCCCTCCACACACACACACCCCCCGAGTCGACCCTTCGATCCTTTTCAACCACGACAAACACAGAGCATGCTACTACCCAACGCTGCAAACAAAGATTTAGGCGAGAGGGCGAGAAGCAGTAGATCTATCACCACCCTCACGACCGCTAGAACTAATAACAACAAGACTCAGGCGAGAGGGCTACTACCACACATGAATGTCACGCCAATCAGATCGATGATCTGAGCCATGTGGAAGAGATGCCCGGGGTCCTGAACAAGGTCCTCTACACCAAGCGTGACATCATCTAATTTTATGTGTTTTAAGGAAATATAAGGATACGCTGAAACACTCGATGGGTTGGTATCATCTAATTTTATGACAACAATTGCAGAGCTTCTTAACATTTAGCTTAACTGTGGCGGGAACTTTCTCCACGACGTATCTTCCAATAGCCCACATGCCTTTGTGGGCGTGCGCGATCATACGCCTGCTTGTCACAGGGCGGCATTCACCAAATTTGTTGTGGACATGAGACCTGTCAGCCTCTCCACGACTGCTGTTATCATATAGGGCGTCCAATGTAAGGCACTCTAGTGAAGATGCATTCTCAACGATATGGCACGTCAGTTCGACCATGCTCTTCGCAGAGCATAAGCCAAATATTTTCACGTTCTTGATGCTGCCATGGCGATGTTCTGGCATCCGTCTCATATGAGAGTCTTCAGCAGAAATCAGATCCTGCCTTACGCGAGTCTGTAATACCTGCAACCATAGAAACAACACACCCAAGTGCTAGAGTTACTGCATGCAGATATACTAGATACTGTAGTAGTTGCGAGTTAGAGGAAAAGGTTACTTACGCACAAGACAAAATTCTCCAGGCCAGGACAAGCATCAAGAAAATAAACTAGAGAAAAATAATCATAGGAAAAGCCCCGCCTATCTCCATCATCAAGATAAATTTCCAAGTTCCTGAGGAATCGGAATTTGGCAGCTAACATTGGCGTACTGAGCTTCTGCATATATACGGTGTCTCGGTCAATTACATTCTTTCCTAAAAATAAGTTACCATGGTACGACTTACGAGTAATGCTCTATGAATAATGCCAGCATCTGACAATCAAAAACAACAATATAAGAGCTAAAGTTTGAGAATATACCTCGCCAGCCGAATATAGATTGAGGGTTTCAAGATTTGGCATAATGAATGGAAGCTTGGCACGAGCATGATGAACGAGGCTGGTTCCGTGGGCGTCAGTCATTCGTAGTACTTTTACTTGCAACAAATCTCCAACTCGAAGCTTCTCAAAGATACCATCGATGTGAACAACACAAACATTTGGAGCGTTATTCTCTATCACTTGCAGACCTCTGCACCCAAGCACTGTCAGGCAGTTGAGCCGATGTAGAAGGCAATGTATCTTGAGGGAAATGATCTTATGACTTTGCATGAGTTCCAGCTCTTCCATGGCAAAAGAATTGGAAAGAAGCTGCCCTAATTCATCTCCCGTAATATGCACCTGATACAGATGCAGCCGTGTCAGGCAACCAAGTCCTACCACTGGGTGGAAGTCACACCAACTGAGGCTAAGATGTTGCTGGAATTTTGGTATTGAGCTGTACTTGGGCCACAGCCTGAAAAGCCCAACTACTAAATTCGAAATTCCCATTTGGCCCATTTATTTGGCTGGCTGTGTGTGTACGTGAAAGCAACATTTAGTCCCATACTGTTAGCTAAGAGAGTGCTGCACCACTTTATATAGTGAGTGTGCTAGCACTTGGTAAGCATGTGAGAACAGGAAGGCTCTCTCGTGCGCACTCCTCCTCCTCCGCCGCCGTCCGTCCGTCTCGTCACGACACGACACGCCGCGGGTTGCGGGAATCTCGCCGAGCCGAGCTTATATTTTTGCAGTCCGGGAAATTTATTGAGTTATTGATTAATCATTAACGGACGCGTTAATTGTTTTGCCGTTTCCGTTTGGTGGAGACGTTACCGACTCAATCGTGGGCTGCAGCCCACGTCCTACCCGACCGCTCTATATATTGCTTGGGCGAACCCTAGCCGCCATACGCGCAACACATGGTAGCTCGCCGCCCTAGTTCCAGAATATTGCGCCGCCGTCTTTCAAGTCTTCTCCATCGTATTGGCAACCAAGTCCTCCGGAACCCCGCCTCTTGTGATCCTGTACGGGAGAGGGGCGATCAGGTTTTTGGGGAGAGCACTCGCGCGACTGCTGGCTTCGAGTTCTTCCCCAACGACGACTTCTTCCCCGACATCGCCAACCTCTTCATCACGACATGGGCGACACCGGGACAGCTGCTACTATAGCCGCTGCAACGTATGTCATCTTGATCTTCTTGTTCGATATGCTACTAGAGTTCCTGCTTGTGGTAGTTGCTCTAGATTCGTTCGGTTTGTCTACGGTTTTAGTAGAACGCATGATTAGTTTAATTCCTATTATCCTAGTCATGATTTGTTTACTGTATTCGTGGATTAAATCTACTGCTAAATTGCTTATATATTCAACAATCCAAAAACCTGATTATAGGCAATTTGTATCGCCTGGCTTTCTCGCGTCGACGAAGCCGTTTCCCTTCAAAGGTGTCCTGTACAAACGGTGGCGCATGAGAGCAGTCTACTGGTTTCAGAACAGTAACTGCTATGCTGCCACCAAAGGCAAACCTGAGGGCGAGCTTAATCCTGAACAACAGGAAGCTTTTGAGAAGCTCGATACTCTGTTTAAGAGTGCCCTTCTGAGTATCCTTGACGATTCCATCGTGGATTCGTATATGTCCTTTGACACTGGCAAGGGCATGTGGGATGCGAGTTGTACGTCATGGAGCAATTCTATGACTACAAGATGACTGATGAGCGTTCTGTTGTACAACAGGCTCATGAGATACAGTCGCTCGCAAAGGAACTTGAGCACTTCAAGTGTAACTTACCGGACAAGTTTGTCGCCGGTGGCATTATCGCCAAGCTTCCATCTTCATGGAGCAACTTTGCTACTTCTCTGAAACACAAGAGACAAGAGTTTTCCGTTTCGGATCTCATTGGGTCGCTTGATGTGGAAGAGAAGGCGAGAGCGAAGGATACACGTGCTCGAGTTGCCGAGGCTGGTTCTAGTGCCCATGTGGTACAGAAGAAGAACTACCAGCCGCCCCACAAGTCCAAATTTAACAAGGGTAAATCTGGGGGTAAAGGCAAGTCTGATGGACGGTTCAAACCGTCACAGCCTACCAACTTCAAGAAGAACAACAAAAGCCGAGGAAAGGATCATGCCATGTTTGTGGTGATCCGGAGCACTGGGCACCTCGTTGTCCCAACCGCCATGAGCTGCGCGGATCTGAGAACAACGGCAAGAGTGCCAATGTTGTTATTGGTGACACCGATATGAAGGAATCTGGGTACGGAATATTTCCCACCATCCTTTCAGTTTGTCATTCTCCTGACTGGTTGATTGACACTGGTGCTAATGTACATGTTTGTGCTGATGCCTCGATGTTCTCTTCTTACCAGATCACAGGGACTGCCCCCGTGCTGATGGGGAACAATTCACATGCTTCTGTTCGTGGTGTTGGTACGGTCGATCTGAAGTTTACTTCGGGGAAGACCGTGCGCCTGAAGAACGTTCATCATGTGCCCTCCATCAATAAGAATCTCGTCAGCGGATCACTTCTGTGTCGAGATGGTTATAAGTTGGTTTTCGAGTCCAATAAAGTTGTAATTTCCAAGTATGGACAATTTGTTGGTAAAGGCTATGAGTGCGGAGGCTTGTTCCGCCTCTCCTTGTCAGACTTTTGTACTAAAGTTATTAATAATATTTGTCGTGAAATTGAGCATAATATCTGGCATTCACGACTTTGTCATATTAACTTTGGTACCATGACGCGGCTAGCTAGTTTGGATTTAATTCCGAAATTCACTACTGTCAAAGGTTCCAAGTGTCAAGTATGTGTGCAAGCTAAGCAACCTCGCAAGTCCCATATGACTGCGGAGGCAAGAGACTTGGCACCACTGGAACTTATACATTCTGATCTTTGTGAGATGAATGGTGTGTTGACAAAAGGCGGAAAGAAATATTTCATGACGCTTATTGATGACTCCACTAGATACTGTTATGTGTATCTTCTGAAATCAAAAGATGAGGCTTTTAACTACTTCAAAATCTATAAAGCTGAAGCAGAGAACCAACTTGATCGGAAAATTAAACGATTGAGGTCCGACCGTGGTGGAGAGTATTTTTCCAATGAGTTTGATTTGTTTTGTGCGGAACACGGAATAATCCATGAGAGGACGCCTCCCTACTCGCCTCAGTCAAATGGGGTGGCCGAAAGAAAGAACCGAACTCTAACTGATTTGGTTAACGCCATGTTAGACACTTCGGGTCTCTCCAAGGCATGGTGGGGGGAGGCTTTTTGACAGCTTGTCATGTCCTAAACCGAGTTCCCATGAAAACGAAAACTGTTTCTCCTTTTGAGGAATGGGAAAGGAAAAATACGAGACTCTCTTACTTTCGAACTTGGGGTTGTTTGGCGAAAGTCAATATACCAATTCCCAAGAAGCGCAAGCTTGGTCCAAAAACTGTGGATTGTGTTCTTCTGGGCTATGCTTTTCATAGCGTTGGCTATAGAGTTTTGGTGGTAAAATCTGAGGTACCCGACGTTCACGTTGGTACAATTTTAGAGTCGAGAGATGCGACTTTCTTTGAGGAAATCTTTCCGATGAAGGATACGCCTAGCTCATCAAATCAGGAGATACCTAGTACATCTAGTCAGGAATTGGTTGATATTCCTGATCCTACCATTTCGATAGAACACACTGATAATCCTTAACGGACGCGTTAATTGTTTTGCCGTTTCCGTTTGGTGGAGACGTTACCGACTCAATCGTGGGCTGCAGCCCACGTCCTACCCGACCGCTCTATATATTGCTTGGGCGAACCCTAGCCGCCATACGCGCAACACATGGTAGCTCGCCGCCCTAGTTCCAGAATATTGCGCCGCCGTCTTTCAAGTCTTCTCCATCCCGTCTTCCGGCGTGCACCGGTTGAAGGGACAGCAGGCCTCTGGAACCCCGCCTCTTGTGATCCTGTACGGGAGAGGGGCGATCAGGTTTTTGGGGAGCGCACTCGCGCGACTGCTGGCTTCGAGTTCTTCCCCAACGACGACTTCTTTCCCGACATCGCCAACCTCTTCATCAACGACATGGGCGACACCGGGACAGCTGCTACTATAGCCGCTGCAACGTATGTCATCTTGATCTTCTTGTTCGATATGCTACTAGAGTTCCTGCTTGTGGTAGTTGCTCTAGATTCGTTCGGTTTGTCTACGGTTTTAGTAGAACGCATGATTAGTTTAATTCCTATTATCCTAGTCATGATTTGTTTACTGTATTCGTGGATTAAATCTACTGCTAAATTGCTTATATATTCTACAGATGTCGAATCGAGTTTTCACTCCCATTGAACAAAAATGAGCACGGGAAGTTGTAATTGTTGTACGTAGGGACTGAAAGTACAACCTCTTCAATCCCTGGAGTAATAGCAATCTCAAGCCACCTGTTGAGATAACTAGGGTTGATACAAGAACCAAAATACTGAAGCGCGAATGTTTTCATGCCGGTGCGTGAGTGTTTACTCATAATGTTGTTTATTCTGCTGGTGAAGATCTGTGCCTGTTTATCGCTTCCACATGCCTTTCCATTCAGACACAGTGTTTCTTCACTAAAGGTGAGGTTGGGACGGCATCTGAAGGAGCTTAGAAATGTGTGAGACACACAGCCAGCTCTGGCAGCATCTGGCAGTGGTAGCCGGAACAGTATATCATTCCAGATGTCCTGCAGACACAAAAAATAAGAGAAAGTTGAACACTGAAATCGTAAAGGCGCCAGGAGCCCCATACAGAGTAACATTACGAGGCAGATGCTCTGTGCAACGTTTGCTCGGTTACATAGTTAAATGTTTTCTTGCTTACATTTAGCTAGCTATAGTACCCAACAAAGTTTGAAATAGCATATAGATCAGTCCCAACACCAGAGCTAAATTACATTATTTAGCAAGGAATCATCAACATGTTCATGGTGTGTACCTTTGGAAGGTCCGGCAGCTCTGGCACTGAATATCTCATCCATTTGCCGCCTAGAGGATTATCATCTTGTCGACCTGGCAACCGCTTTCTTCTAGCCACTGAAGTTTTGCTGCTTTGGGGATTATCTTCTTGTTGACGGCGTGAGCCCTTTCTTCTAGGCAAGGAAGCAATCGACATACCTGCGAGTCCGCGACGCATCATCCATGGTTATGAATAGTGCAAAGATTAACATAAAAAAAACGACAAACTCAAGTCGCGTGCCATGTTAACTGTACATAGTATTTCAGTCTGCACTGCTGAGTGTCTCGAACAGTAATATTGTGTCACTATTTGGCCACCGAGGCTGTTACTTATCCTGCAGTCTCCTCCCAGATCAACAGCCTTTCGGCGAATTGGGGCTAGGAAAGAAGCTGGGGATTTGGAAATAATCAAATTCCCAAATCCCCCGTTTGTTCGCGTGTGCAATCCTACTTTGATGGAAATCGAGTCTTTTTTTGCCCAAGAGCAAATAGTCGTCTGAAGTAGTCCAGAACATGCACAAGAAAAAAGAGAGGCGCCGAGGGGCAACTTACTTCGGGGTTGGTTTTGCCGTTGGCGCTGCTGCTGCATGGACATGAGTCATGACCCGGTCGAGCGCCAGCAGCCCCATTGCTACGACGACGAAGATGACAACGACGATACTTCCTCGGGTCGACACGAGAAAACAGAGCTGATTGGACAAAGGCCACCGCCTCCCGGATTTCAATTTCGATTTGAATCAGACAAGGAAAAGGCGCGAGCGAAGCAAACCCTAATATAGCTCCGCGCCTGGGCCTTGAGGCTTGTGTAGTTGTGTTCCGATCGTCCCTAATATAGCTCCGGGCCTGGACCTTCTTGTGTTCCGATTATTGGACCCAGTTGGCAGCGACCTGGTCACGCAGCGTAGTACGCAAAGAAGGGATTACATGGTTTTATTAGGGCTTAATTTCATACATGCCGCCACATTATTGGAAAAAAATCGAGAATATCACTGTGATTTATACTTCCAAAATGCGGCGGCAACTCTCAACATTCTTCAAAAAATCCACTTAATGAATTATATAATTAAACCTTTTTAATGAGTGCCTATTTTTGGTCTAGGTATTTAACCTGGATTTTTGTTTTGCACTAGTCATTATCAACTGGACCCCCCCTTGCGGTTGTAGCCCGGTATTAGAACCGGTAGTAGCGTCTATTGTTTCCAAGGAGAATTGGATAGCATGGCTGGTGATAGTGGTACCCATGCAGATGCAGTGCCGCTCCAATAACAGTAACAGTTGGATAGCCTGGTACTTCTAGTACCGCTCCTAGGAAGGAATGGTGATATACCGACTATCTAGCTGGTTCTTACCGCATCCGACAGGCCACCGTCAACATCACTATTAGGGGAGCTGTATTAGAGGTTGCCCATACCGGTACTACCGGAACTGGGTTTCTATGAGAAACACTTAGAGAGGGTGATCTCTCTCGATGATGGGAAGGCTTTGTGGGTGCAAATTTTGTTTATCTCATATCTTAGGTTTTATTATTGTCATCATGTTGTTTCCATAGTTGCATAAACCTAGAGAAGTTATATTCGTGTTAATCCATAAACTGAAAGGAAGGGTTAAAAAATAGTCGACTATTTTGAGGTACGAGGTGGTCGTATCCACCGTCCGAATAGATAGAAAGAGTTGACCCAGTTTATAAGTAAAATCGAGTCCAAAAACTATACAGTCTGTACAAAAGAATGACACAAATGAAGCGACCCGCCGCCCACACGACCCAAGTCGACAAACGCCACAACACACACCACCCGCTCCGGGGCCGCCGGCGTAACAACCAGATCGACCTTCGCATTGCCCGAAAAAGATCTAGTCATGGCGGGCAAACCCTCTCTAGTCAATCGCTTGGATCCTTTCAACCATGACCGCCACAAAACATGCTACCACACCGATGTTGCAAATCCTACAACATCAGGAGCACGAGGCATGTCCGGCATCCTCTTCTTGGGTTTGCAACAAGAGATGTAGATTGCCCACATATGTCGATTGCACTCTGCGCTGGACTCATCCTTAGAATCGTTGCCACACGCAGGGAGAGCACACGACGCCACAAGCCTCCCATCACCACCCTCATGACCGCTAGAAGTAACAACGACCAGATTCAGGCGAGAGGGCGAGAAGCGCTAGACCCATCACCTCATGCGCCCTTCCCCGACCTCCCTGACGACCATCGCTGTGACACCAACAAATGGGACCACCACCACATAGTCGCTACCCCGCTTTTATACGTCGGTGAGTCAACCAAAGAAGACCTGGTTGCTCTTGCCATCCACCCTCTTCACTAGGGAAGAACACCAAAATGCGACCTTTGGAAGAAGGACTTGTCACCACCGAGGCATAGGCCATCGATTAAGGAGGGTTGGGGAGGGGAACTGTCGGGCCCGTCCTAGTGAGCTTGTAATCTATAAAATAATTATATAGAAATAATCTAAGCAATGCACAACGTAGTTCAAAGGCGGTACCGGTCCGCAAGCTTCCCAACGTCTACCATCATCTGCAGCCCAAAAAATATGAAAACATATGTATATTCTCTTATTTAATCACACACTACACACCTCTATTTAAGATATTTGTTAGGTCGTATAAATTGAAGCATTTACAATAAATTTCATGATTAAAAGTAGAGACATATATCACACAATAACATAATATACACTTAGAATTTATGAACTGCGAAAACAAATTCACATAGGTGTGCGTGTTTTCAATATATATCACATTTAAGATGGTTACGTTTCTTGCTAAGGCCTAAATCTCAGAAATTAAAAACTTTTTATGCCATATTAGCATTGATGTACATCAGAAGTATATAATGAAGAACAAAATAATCAAAATTGAGAAACATTATTTTATGGTTACCAATAATAACTAGTTAATATATAACCAATATTTGTTTAAACCACAATCTGCTACAAAATATAAATAAGTATAAATATTTAGTATAATATTATTTACTATTTTTGTAGAATAAATATATTTCCTTTAAATGTCCTCCATGCGCTTGCGTCGAGTTGACAGTAACCTCGTTACTTCCGTGCTTTCTAGGGTGCTCGGGCATTTCACTTCATGAAACAATCTAAGGGACTAAGGACCAAGACAATGTTGGATGTTGTCTATGCTCTAGGGGAAGCGTGTCCGCTCTTTTGGTGTGACGCCCAAGTACTCAAAATTCTTGACCAAGCGTCAATCAAATATTCTACGCTCTCTCTCCATTTATGATGTGTGGTGTGGGTTCCGGCGGCCAATTTTTAGTGGTTAATTCAGAGAGGTTTATTGTTTGAGAGGTTACTTATAAATGAGATTTACTTTTTAGAGATTTACGGTTGAGATATTACATTAGTTGTCAATGGTCATACTTGTAAGGTGATGTGTTTAGAAGGGTGGAACAAGTCATGTGCAATGGTGTTTTATAACTGCCCTCAAAACGGTAGGTGCGGTTGTTGCGCCATCTATAACGACGTCCATAGCTTCGGGAAGCAAAATGATCATATATAAAGGAGAAGCACCGGATCCACCACCTCATGCACCTTCTAATGATCGATGCTTCAACTTCGACAAAAAGGGAGCTCCGTCCCTTTGTTGACACCCCTACTTCAGCACGACGACGAGCCACCTAGGTATGCTTGAGTTTGCTCTTGTCATCCCCGCCGCCACTAGGACTGACGGGTCCCTACAACTCTTTGGAAGTAGGACCCCATCTACTGTTACAAGGATTTTTTTTTTGAAATTTACTGTTACAACGATTGGGTGCAATGGCAATGTATGAGGGTGAGGTCACTGAGGTGGGTGGGGAAAGGGGAGAGGGAGTTGACTACGACGATACGCCCTGGTGTGCGACACCCGACGAGCACTATGTGTCCATACAAAATACTGTATTTAAGAAACTTAAATTGTTATTAAAAATTATTATATATAAAATATATGCGGCGGCCGACACGTTGGTTTTGGGATGATGTATGTTTTTCCAGGTGGAATGTTGGACGTTGATCGGACTGCGCTGCAGAGCATTTATTCTCGGCAAAAAATAAGGCAAAAACTTGATAACAAAATCCCCCAGCTAGGCCACCACAAGGCAGCCATGTCCGGGTCCACGACCAAGCAGCAGAAGTAGTAGCAGCGCAGTACTAGCCCGCCCATCCACGGGTCCACGACGCTCCGCCAAACAACCGGTCCACCACCCCGCCGGCCAGTCTACTCCCAGCGCCGCCCATCTCGCCGCCGCCGCCGCCGCCGCCGCCGGAGAAGATGGCGGACAAGCCGGCGGGCCCCGCATCCAGGTCGAGGATCCGAGGCGGGCTCGCCGCCTCCGCGCCCTCCTCCAGGTAAGTATCTCCGCTTCCCTCGATCTGCATTTCTCCCCCGTTTTGAATTTCTCCGGAGCTGTTTGAGCCGTTCCTGACTTCCTCTCGGCGGTCCTCGACGCTGCAGGAGGGTGGTTTCGATGGCGTACACGGCGGCTCCCAACCAGGCCAAGAAGGTGAGGCCTCCTTCTCCTTGACCCCGCCTTAAATCTCCGGCGCCTTTTGTCCCGACCATGTTTTAGCTTTTGGGATATCCTCTTCGTCTTGCTCGGTGAACGGTGGGTTCTTGTTTTCAAAGTTTGAATCTTTCTCTGGTGCGTGCCACGGAGCGTGGCATTGTCCTGTGTGGGTCGACACTAACAGTGCTCTGGCGAATTGAAGAGGGGGAATTGCCCATAAATAGTGCCCATTCCACTTGCCAAAAATACATGCTCGTTACTATTACTAGTTCTTAACTGTTGTGCTGGTGGTTTTTGATCTATGCTGGCATCTACGTGTGCAGGTTCCTGAGCCAAAGGTTGTGAAGCCGGCGAGAACCACGCCGGCCAAGAGGCGGCAGCAGCTGGATCAGGCGCAGAAGCAGAGAGAGGAGCTGGCTGCTTTGCAGGAGCAGCTTGGTGGCCTGCAGGGGAAACTGCTTGAGAAGGATGAAGCTCTGAGGTCCGCCGAGAACTTGATTGGCCGGATTAGTGCGGCGAATGCGGCGGTTGATGAGTTGAGAAGCCAGCTTTCTGATAAGGAATCGCTGGTCGAATCTACTGGCTCGGAGTTGCAGGATACAAAGGTATATTGGATTTGGTTCTTAGTTTGTGTATTTCTCTGCAGTTTATGTCGACAAAGCGATATTAATGCATAGCTAGTTACACGTCCCCTTCATTCCAAAAAACACCGCAGCTACCACATTATTGACTTAGCAGAAAATATACACCAACGAAGATGACGCATTTACTTCTGGTATAGGACACTATATCATTCAGACTGACAAGTCCGTCACTTTTTCTGTTCTTTTTTTGCTGTATAGTTTTGATAATGGAAGGCAGTGTAACCCACATGATATCTTATTCAAAATCCATCAGAAAATTATACAGTTAGATATTCAATTGTACATCATGTTTTCTGAACCCATAGATTTTCCACTTTGGTTATCCTATCCCGTGCATTGATTTGACTGAACTGCGCTGTTAAAGCTTTATGATGATTTTGAGGTTCTACCTGCGCTGCTGCTCAGAATTCAATGCTGAGCTATGATTTTGATGGATCCTAAATGCAAACTCGAAGTATCCACTTCATTTGAGTTTTCTTTTGGAGAATACCAATTTGGCATTCTCATACTTATACTTGATTAGTAATATGTGTTGCCGTCATTGTCTCTCAATGCCATGTCAAATATGCTTATGCGTCTGATTTTTTTAAATGTTGACCAATATATGCTAAAGATTAAGAAAGAGAGGAAAAGGCCAGCACCGTCCTGTATATTTGAACTGACCTCTACTGTAGTGCTGTATGGGAATATGAAGTTTGCTACTTTCCAATTATGTACTTATGCTTGTTTTTGCCACAAGATATTGGGCATTCTCATGCTTTTACCTGATTAGTAACATACTAGTTAACAGGTTAGACATAAACAGTCACATAATAAGGAGTGCCCCTAACAAAAGACAATTGTAGCAGTGTTGTCATGTCTTTTAAAAAACTCTAACAAGAATTTGAAAGTTGAAACCATCATAGCTACATGAGGAACATGCATATTACTGCAACTACTAAGAAAAGGGAATCGGCGATGGACATGCTATTGTAAAAGGATTTAAATTCTTCTATCCCATCATCATGCCTAACACACTCGGCTTTTTTTGTGAGCACCAGTTGAATCTTCAAGTGCTTTCTCCATCCTATTCCGCACTTCAACCAAGAGATTCGGAAAGCTCTGCATCAAACGGATGTACTCACCAGATGTGGCAACCATCATGAAATTTCCATCACCAGCGAGGAAATCAAAGCACCTAGCTTTGAGTTTGGGACAGGCATGGTCCTCCGCCAGCTCCAGCATCGAAACCACACTATCTGCTGTGATACCGTTCCCTCATATTTTATGCTCACAAATCTTCCTTAATCCCTCTACCCGATACCGATCAGCGGCCACAAGCAGATGCTGGTATTGTGCCATGGTGGAAGAAACATCTGTTATGCCAACATCGTACAATGAACCATGATACATTTAATGAAGCATAGATCTGAAGGTCGCGGCCTCCATGTCTTCCACAGTGATAGAGGCCATCTTGCTTTCAGCCATGAGGCCATAGAGCTCTGCTTTAAAGACCGGCGATCGGGCCGCAAGCACCAGGCGATGTGCACTGAAGCTCTCCCCTCCGACTTCAAAGGAAACATCAGTGAATTCTTGTTTATCCGACATCATGGCCAGATCATGACCTAAATCCGGGAGCTCCTCCTCCTCCAACGATGAACCCGGAGGTGTCGAGTCCATGTCGACCGAGCACAGCACGTCGAAGTAGTTGTCCACCACACAGTTTGCCTTGACATCGTCTAATTCTGCTTCCAGGAAGTAATAGTTCCTGCTTGGAGTTTTGTCCACGTGTTTCCCGATCGAAGGCGCCGGTGAGCCGGTCTTGTCCAGTAAAACCATGTGTATGGACACCCCGGGAGTGGGTTCCAGAACGGGGAACTTCAAGACACGGAGACCGAGCCCGACGGGGGCGCTCGTGTCTGCAGGCCAGTAAAATGCTCGGCATTCGCGTCCAGCAACGACGGTGGCCGACGACGATTTCAGGGCAGGGCGGCCGTCATCTGGCGATGGAAGCCTTACCCGGAAACGGAAGATGTGACTCTCTCTTGTAGGGACGATTTGGCAATCTGATGACTCGCCTCCTGCCATGGTTAACCGCTGAGTGACCTCGTTCGATTCGATCTGGGAGACTGGGAGCCGGCAATTCGCGGCTGCGAGCGGATCTGCTGTAGGGTTTTCTTGACTCGAGTAGGAGGGATCCTCGCTCGCAGGTTGTGTCGCGCCCTAATGAAGGCGGAGTTTTTTCCGTGCCCTTTTCACGGAATTAGAAAGTCACGGGCTTTACTATTGTTTGGAAACGGTCCGCAAGAAATTAAGAGGAGTTGTGTTCGCATAGTACTCCCATGCAGATTTTTTTTTTTTTTTGCGAAACATGCAAATCCTGATTCGAATTCCTCTCTTTTACTGAGAAAACACGATGCCTTAGATCTTTTAAGAATGTTTCCGTCAGTAACTCTCTGTCCCATGTTAAGGATGCCTATGTATCTTTCTGATTTTTTAAAATGTTGAACAATAGATTATTCTAAGAAAAGGAGGAAAAGGCCAACACAGTTCGTATTTGAACTGGCCTGTACTGTAGTTCTGTATGAGAATATCAAGTTTGCTACTTCCAAATTTTGTATCCATGTTTGTGTGTGAGTCACAACTCACGAGATAGATTGGTAGTGTGTGATGTAGCAGCATGTTCTTTATCTCTTTATCGTAAAAGTATAGACTCGATGCAACTATACTGGTATTACTGTATTAGCACTACTAAATACTTTCTGACTTATTATTTTTCTAGATTATATTGGCAGAGAAGCAAGCAGCATTGGAAAAGTTAGAATGGGAGGCAAAGGTATCAAGTACGAAGGTTGAAGAACTTGAAGTTGATGTTGCCTCTATGGATGTCGAAATCTCTGCTCTGATGAAGGTATTCAGGAAAATAACAGAGAACAGCCGAGCCTCTTATCCCACAGAGAAATCTGATGATTCATTGTTGGAGTGTGAACCAGTTCAACTCGATGTAAGCTCATGTCTTCCTTGCTACATTCCCCCAAAACATCGTTGACACAATATTTTTCACGGCTTGCTTATTGAAAATGTGAATTAATTGTGCCCGTCTCTGAATACTACTATCTATAGCTGTTTTGCTCCAAAATTGATGTCTAACTTGTTGATGGAGCAGGATCCAGTAGCTGATATTGACATGGATAAGATGGAGGAGGAAATGTCGGCCTACACCACTGCTCTGGCTGCAGCGAAAGACAATCCTACCGAGGAGTTCCTGAAGGCAGTAACCGAGGCAAGATTGAGACTCCAAGCATTTGTGCTCTAACTTGGCTGCAAAACACAGACCATGCTCGGTGCCCAGAGTAGCTCTCGTGATGCTGGCGGCCGGCACTGTGTTTTGACGCTGATAATATGATACGCACACGAGCTGATGGATGTCGCCACTGGGTCTTATATCGCAGAGGATCCGTGTTTTCATCCTCTCATTTTGGATCTGGCCGATGGTGCCTCTGATCTTGTTGCTGTAACTTTATGCCCCTATTAACTATTGAAGTGTATGACTGGGTGGCGTCTTAGTAGATGTCAATGTGTACCATTTTAGTTAACATCTGGTGAGTTCAACCTATCTGGAAGACTCAGGGATTATTGTTCTCTGTGGTCTGAATATTTGCAATCTGAAATATGTTCTCAAACCTTGAGGCACAGTTGCTCTGGTTTGCCCGTATGTTTTGCGCCATGCACAGAAGTTTGGGTTCAGAAGGAGATATATCTGTCGATTTACAACAAAGAAGAAGCAAGAAGGTGATCCAGATAAATTCGTCGACATTGTATATGTATTTTTAACTCTTATTTTGCGAGAGAAAATTCTTCTTGTATTTAAACTCATGTTTTGCGAGAGAAACATCACATGTATTTAACTCTTATTTCGTGATCAAAAACTGTGCAGTTTAGCTTGTTTTGCGAGAGCAAACATGCGACAGCAACATATCATGTATGACAACCGAGCATACACGATATAGGCCAACAAAATTTCATTCTACTGGTTAACACATTTCACAGTCGATTCTACACATGGGACATACAGCCTGTATGTCATAGTGTAGTTGTCCATCCTGTTCTGCACCCATGTTTACAAAATTCATTACAGTCGACTCTACACAAAGGATTTAAAGCCTGTAACATTTACTAAATGGAAGAGGTACAGAAATTGACGTTTCTAACAAACCTAGCAATATCCAAAAACATGTCAGGTTTACATTCCTAATGTTACAGCCTGCTGCAAGCCTACAGCCAGAAGCACATCAACAACCAACCTATAGGTCAGGAACTATGTAATGTAACAAGGATACATAATTGGTACAAGTGTACAACACAGGCACAAACCTAGAAAAAACAAACAATGCCAAGCTTCCTTCAGGCAAGGACCTAATGAATGCTGAATGTTGGATCATTTGTCCATCACCAGCAGGCAGCAGGAGAGATAATTGAAAAAGAAAACAAAGTCATAATACAGTTACAGACCAGTTGATCATCCTAATACAGAGTAGTAATAGTAAGAGTAGTAATAGTACAGTCTCGCTGTTCTTTCCTCGCAGAAGAAAGTAAACAAAAGAGTATTTTGGGGAATCACAACACATTGATAGGTTTGTCCGGCAATATTATGCCACTCGGCGAATATATTAAAGGTATGGGCAGGCGGGCAGGCGGCAACATCTTGTATCCAAGGAGGCTGAAATCGTAGCTTTGCACTTATTCGAACTGCTCTTGTGACTGCAAGGGAGAGAGTACAAGTCAGTACATGATAGCAGGAAGGGTTTGAACTTGCAAAGGAATAAGAGTACATAAAAAAAAAGCACCAGAACATGCAGTACAGCAACCTTAGAAACACCTAAGAACTTATACCACAAACAACAGCATATTTACACAAAAACAATACATAAAGGTTTTGAACTTGATATACACTAAACAAAGTTATAAATGGCAAATAGAAGACAAGTACAGATAAGCTACAGACTTGCAGCAGGTGGTAGATGCCAACAAAAGGCTGCTGCCATCAAACATAAATGCACCATCTATGGATTTGTTTCATAAAGCTAAGGACTTTTTTCAAAACAAAGAACACATTTCAATATCTGGAAACATTTGATTTCAGCAGTAAGTACCTAAACATCAAATGATTAAACAAATTCATCCAACCATAATAGAGGGCAAAAGTATTTGCCGTGAAAGCAATGAACATGTCGGCAGAAAAGAAATATAAGGAGCCAATCTACTGATATAATATGACAACATAGTAAAAGTAACAGACTTGTATCAAAAAATCACTACAGCCAAAAGGGGCCATACTGCTATCAAAATACACCATAAAGATTACCCAAGTAGATAAAGAGCTTATGATAGTTATAATAGCCTAAAACAATTCCCAATGTCATAATCACCGATCAGTGGTGACTACTGACTAGCAGTCACCAATATGATCATAATACAATCAGCCAACAAGCACAAAATAGGAAGCACGCAAAAAAGGGCAAAGCTGGAGCCATTAAGTTCTGTAGACAAGAATATACATTTCTTACTAGATATTCAAACATTTATTGGCAATAGGCCAATAGCACTTCACATATCTATGGTTAGTGTGTCTAGCTATTTTACCCAAACTTCACAAATAGATAACTATTCTCTGATAGAAAATTACTTGAATGCAGAGGAGTACACCGATATCCTAAACTTAAATGACCAAGGCATTTCATTGGACAGATGCGAACCTATTTAGCTAATGGAGCAGAGAATGTCCAGAAATACAGCTAACACTGGAAGTGCAAATTCACAGTGTAATACAATCAGTTGTTTTAAGTTCTTTAGAGTGTTAAAGAATGTATATATAAATAATAATTACTAACAATCTAACATAGCATGGTAATGATTTAAGAGTGGTCCCAAGTTTTTACTGGTGAGTGCCAAGACTAGTTGCCAGAATATAACATGATATACGAATATTCACCGTCAACAATGTTCCTTGGAACTGTTGAGCATTTTCCAGATTCAGTAAAACTTGCACTTTCATCAAGTACAGTTAAGTCCTGGCATAAGCTATAACTTACGAACTATGTAGTCTGATTTTAAGACAGGAGCACTGGACTTTAAGCTTTCAAAATTTAGGTTACTTTTATAGAGTACAAAATTTCAGGTCAGTACATGTGATGAGATAGAATTTGTTACCACAAGACTGCTCCAGTTTTGTACTTGATTTGTTGTACATGTGGACCTTTGGATGCAATACTATTAATTCTAAGTCATGCACTGCGACATGTCCTTGCTGAGTTATCTCAATGTGCAAGAACACAGTTACCAGCAACAGGACCCTTCAACTAATTGTCAGAGCATCCGGTGTAGAACAGAAGGAGTTACACAAGCAAATACTCCCTCTGTTCCAAAATAATTGACTTCCATTTATCCACATGTGGATGTATCTATACGCGTAACATGTCTAGATACATCCATGTGTGGATAAATGGAAGTCAATTAATTTGGAACGGAGGGAGTACATGCTCCGAAACAATATTGTTAAAGCATCTGTTACCAAACTTATATTAACTTACAAGGCCTACTCCAGAGTACTAATCAAAATGCTGGAGTACAAGCACCACTTGTCGTATTTCAAGAGTACAAGACAAGAGCCTTTACAATTCCTTTTGAGGATACATCATATAAACAGCAATTGGGTTACAAGGAGGTTTTCTAACAAAGCTTATTTACAAGTTACAAATCTAGTTACATTCCTGAAATTCCTGGCTTGAGCAATGCCTTTAGCTACAAAAAGAATTAATGAAAAATTTATACACAACAGCAATCAATTACAGTGGGTTACATGAATATGCAGCTATACTGTGATATCTGACAACAGAAAACTATGTACAAGTCTACAACCAAATGAAAGAATGATTACATTGGGAGAAAAAGAACAGAAGCAGAACTTACATCTCAGTTAATGCTACAACAGATCCCTGGAGACACAAGCAGCTAAAATCCACCAGTTATAAGCAGTGAACGGTAGAAAGTTGGCATGTGCAAAAATATGCCACCTCGGATTGCCTCTGCCCCTACACTAGACATACCCTGCATCCAGTTACATCACTCGCGCGACATTCGTCGCCGCTTTGAGTGATCAACCTCCCTTGACCTGCTTCGTCTCCCAGATGACCTTCCTCTATCCCAGTCTTCATTACGATCAGATTCACGCTCCCTGTGTCTGTGATAATCACCAGGGCGATCTCTGTCATCCCGGTGTCTATCCCTATCTCCTCTGTCCCTTTCCCTGTCCCGATCTCTTTCCCTTTCCCTATCTCTGTCTCTCTCTCTTTCCCTCTCACGACCCACATCCCTTTCATCACGGTGCCTTCTCTCTGGTAATTCTGGTGGTGGGGGCAAATCTTTCTCTCTCTCCCGCCTCCTTTCCGGTGCCCCTGACCATTCCCGCTCTGATGGCCTCTCTTTACCATGACTACCACCTTCTCCATAGTGCTGATCAGATGCTGCATCATCCCCATAGCTTGATTGCTCCTCTCCTCCTCCACCTCCGCCCCAGCCACCCATGCTTGGGTCTGGCCACATCCCAACCCCAGCAGCACCCATGCCGCCTCCTCTCCCAAAGAACGCCGGGTTCACATGAGGAGCAACCACAGGTGGGAATGGCTGCATCATGCCTGGGAACGGTGAACCCCCAGGCCCACCAGGGAATCCCCCAAACCCACCACCCATCCTTCCCATAGCTGCACCATATCCAGTGGGATCAAACCCCTGCCCCATCATCCCCCCAGGATGCATCATCGGTGGCGGCGGAGCCACCATCCCTCCATTGCCCATGATACCTCGGCCACCGACCGGACCCATCCGATTCCTCATATTCCCACCTGGACCTCTACCCCCCATATTCCCACCTCTCCCTCCCCAATTCCCACCACCTGCTCCACCGCCACCACCTGCTCCTCCTCCACCTCCCCGGCCGCCTCCACCGCCTCCATAATTCCCCCCAGCCTGAGGCCCAACCGGGCCTCCTCCAGGCGGACCACCACCACCTCTGCCACCCTTCTGAATACCACCGGAGTTGTTCTGCTGGCCCATGGGCTGGTGGTTCTTCATCTGCGCCTCACCCATGCGGCGCACGGTGTTGGGCGAAGCAAAGGCCACGACGCAGGGGCGGCCGTTGAAGAGGTGGCCGTTCATGGCCTCCTTGCAGGCGGCCGCGGAGCCAGGCTCGTAGAAGTCGACCTGGCAGTAGCCCTTGGACTTGCCGCTGGCCTTCTCGTCGAAGAAGCGGACCTCCTTGACGTGGCCGAACTTGGCCAGCTCGGCCTCCAGATCCGCGTCCGTGGTCCACCAGTGGAGGTCGCCCACGAAGAGCGTGGTGGCGCCGGGGCCGTCCCCGCCCCCGCCGCCGTTGCCGACCACAATCGGGCCGCCCCCGTAGTTGGGGTTGGGCCCTCCCTGGCGGTGGAAGCCGTCTCCGGCGCCGCCCGTCTGGATCTGGTGGTGGTGGGGCGGCGCGGGGACGGGCGGCGGCGGGAGGTGGGTCGGGTTGGGGCGGTCCATGGCGGGCGCGGGCGCGGGGATGTGGGGCTTGGACTCCAGGGGCGGCGGCGGGGGCAGCGGGAGCGAGGGCGTGGGGAGGACCTGCTGCTGCGGAGTGGGCTGCTGCTGCTTGGGGGGGGAGGACGGGTGGGGGTGGTGGTGGCGGCGGCTGGGAGGCGTGGAGGAAGCCGTCGCCGACGTTGACGTCGTTGTAGAGGTCGTCGTAGTCGTCGTCGTCGCCGTAGTACTGGTCGACGTCCTGCACGGCGGAGATGGCCTCCTTCCGGTGGAAGGAGCCGTCCCCGTCGGGGTCCATCGCGGCGGCGGCGGCGGCGGAAGGCGGGCAAACCCTAGCTCGGGGGCTGGATCTGGGTTGCGTAGGAGGAGAGGGGAGCGCGACGAGGAGGTGGGAAAAAACGAACGAAATAAGCTCGCGTCTGGCTCTGGCTCTTCTCGTGCGTGCGTGGGTTTGGATGGTGCGCGTGCGCACGAGCTGTCAGGATGACATGTGGGGCCGGCTCCGTGGACCAGTCGGGACTTGGTAACGGTGCGGCGGGGTGGTAATAAAGGAAAGTTCTTGTTCTTTTCGGTATTGTTGGTAAACGTAATCTCTTCGTATCAAAAATATAAGACTTTCTATTTTTTTTCTTTTTTGAAGGAAGTTCGTGTACAAAATCAACAATAGATCGAATGAACACACACGAACAGAGGGAAAAACCACCCCACACACGGCGAACGCGGATCCACCAAGCAGAGCACCTCCTTCGAGCACCAGCAGCACGCCGCCGGGGAGGAAGAAGGCGAGCTCACCTCGCACCGCAGCAGCCGGCTCGACCAACCATGTTGAGATGCCGCAGAGGCCATCTGACGCAAGCGCCAGAATCTGAGCGCTGGAGGAGCATTGGCCTCGAGCCGCCGCCGGAACCACCCTTCTTCCACAGCGCCATCCGCGACCACCGACGATGGAGAGCTTCCCACCTGCAAACTTCCAAAGATCTTAAGCAAAAGCAACGCCAAGCACCGAGGTGAAGGCCGCCGGACCCCACGGACAAGAGCTAGCGCCGCCATCACGGCCACCGGCTCGAGGGGAAGCACGCCGCGGCTCCGGGGAGCAGCGGACGCGCCAGAGACGGCAGATCTGCCCCAGGCCTCCGCCGGAGCACCGAGGACAGAGGAGAGGACCGCCGCCGCCAAAAGCCTCTCCGACCACGCCGCCAACTCCACAGCGCCGCCGGCAGGCACCCCACGCACACCTAGACTATGTACACGCACGGGATCCGTCGATTCCCCGACCTCCCGCCGCCGGAGCGGCCGCGGAGGCGAGAAATCGAACGGATCGCCGGCGGCGAGCTGGTTCGCACGGGAGTCGCCCAAAAATCTCCTCCTGATCACTGTAGATGGGGAAAAGGAGGGGGGCCGGGTGTTCTGCTTAGTGCTTTGCTTCTCTGACTTTCTATTTTTTTTCCTACACACATACTCCATATTCCAGTGCAAGGTTCAAAGGCTATAAAGTATTATATTTTGATACGGAGGGAGTTCTTGATCAGCGCTAGAAAGTAAAATGAAATGGAGATGCGACGACTTGATCGAACTCGAGCCTATACTATTTAGCTTAAGCATCGCTATACCAGCTGAGCTACATCCCCTTTGTCCTAGTAACAAATTCAAACTATGTCGATTGACTTTATGTTCAACGTATAAATTTTCTTGAATGTATTTTGATGTGTAAATGAGGAAAGAACCCACAAAATGCTACTACAACACAACACAACACTGCCCACCACGATTCTTGTGGCCAATACATAATTTACCTTATCACCACTAATGTAAAAAGGGCAGGAGCTTGAGATCGACAAATCTTCATGCACAGTGTGTTGCGTGCCAAACTGAGTAGTCACGCTAAATAGGCCATATAGTTTCTCAGCATTAATCGCACGCGATATCCTCCTAAAAAGTAAAAATAGATTGGCTCGTTATAAAATATTCCAAAACTCTCACCGTCATAGTTGATTTTCTGAATGTGTGTTATGTGATGTCTAGGGCATGCTGATGCATACGACTCATCTTAAACTTGCAAGGTGCAGAACAAACACTTCTTACTCAGAATCAAGCCCAGGCTAAATCGATGTGAATTTAAAGCACTAATATCATTTAAGATCATGTTATAGTATAAGAAATATCATGTACATGACCCTCAATTTTAGTCACTAAAAGGTCATAATTTCTTCATTTACCAAAAAAAAAACACGGTGACAAGTGTCTAAAACAATCAAAACTGGCATTTTTAATGAAATGGTCATAACCGTTTATGACCGAATCATAGTACATAACTTTATCACCATATTTTTTGGCCATACCCTTTGTGTCGTGGCCACGTCAGATCCTACGTGGTCAATGCAACATGGCAAAATTATGACCAAATAAGAGCATCTCCAACCGGAGGCCCCAAATCCGGCCCCCAAACTGCGATCGGACGCGTCCGGGCACGGTGACCGGACAGTCCCCAAAAACGGTGTCATACAACCATAACCCCCAAAAAATCTCCCCCAAAACCATATTGGACATGCACGTAGATCAAATAATCAACATGCACGTAGATCAAATGATCAACATAGTTCAAACTTCATAAGAATAAATAGTTCAAACATCCACAAACATAGTTCAAACATCCACAAATCAAATCGGACACAGGTCATCCGACACACCGGCGCGGAGGCGCGCTCAAACAAAACCAGAGCGGAGGTCTCACAGACCCCGGGCGGCAGCCTCCGCATGTTGAGCTTCACGCCTTTGGCGACGGCGAAGGCAGCGGCGGGCTCCCGCTTCACGCTCCAGCTCCCGTGCGTGAGCGGCGAAGACTGCACGTTGAGCTTCTCGGTCGGCAGCGGCGGCGGCGGAACGTTGAGCTTCGCGTTCTCGGGCGACGACGGCCTCCACACGTTCCCGTGCTTCGCGGTCCCTTTGCCGAGCACGGCGTGCCTGCCGAGCTTGGGCCTCCACTCGGCGGATCATGTCCCTCCTCTCCTTATCCGGCGTGTAGTCCACGAACGGGCTATCCTTTAGCACTTCCCAACAATGGCCGAACCTCCACTCCGTCGTCTCCGGCTTCCCCCCAAGTGTGTTGTATAGTAGGACGGCATCGTCTATCTATGAAAATGAAATAGGTACTCCATAAATCGGTGCTATCCGATATTGTAGAAAATTTAACTATAAAAACTTACGGAACCCATTTGAGCAAAGCATCCGGAGAATTTGTTGACTTTCGCCACTATGGTGTTCCATCTATGGCGGAGGGAGCCCTCAGTGCCGACAAATTTCGAGTTTGCATTGAAAACTTGTCGAATCCGGCCCTAAAACGAGTCACGGTGGATGATACGTCCAAAACGTATCTATAATTTCTGATGTTTCACGTTGATATTATACCAATTGCTACATGTTTTATATGCATTACATATCACTTTTATGCATTTTCTGAAACTAACCTATTAACAAGATGCCACAGTGTCAGTTCCTGTTTTCTGCTATTTTTTATTCCAGATAATTACTTAAGGAAATATTCTCGGAATTGGACGAGATTTATATCCACGGTCATATTTTCCCGACACATACATGGAGTCCAAAGGAGAGACGAAGGAGGGCCGTGGGCTGTCCAGACCATAGGGCCGCGCGGGCAGGCCCTGGGCCGCGCCGGCCTATGGTCTGGAGCCCTCGGGCGTCCACCAACCTTGCCCCTTCGCCTATATATTCCCTCCAGAGCAAAAACCCAAAAAATATCCATCATATTCCACGAAAAGTTCCGCAGCGCCGCCGCCACCGACGCCAAGTTTCGGGGGTCAGAAGGTCCTGTTTCGGCACCCTGCCGGGACGGGGATTGACCCCGGAGCCTTCTCCATCATCTCCACCGCCTCCACTTCGACTCCATGATGGTTTGTGAGTAGTTCTCCCATGGACTACGGGTTCTTGGCTGTTGCTAGTTGGTTCTCTCTCTCCCATGTTGTTCAATACAATAGTCTCATGAGCTGCCTTACATGATTGAGATTCATCTGATGTAATAGTGTTGTGTTTGTTGGGATCCGATAAATTGTGGAATTGTGATCAGATTGTTCATCATGTCATATATATCTATGTTTTATTTAAGATCTTGCATGCTCTCCGGTACTTGTGGTTGCCCTGATCAAGTAATTGCATGTATCTCCAAGAGGGAGTATTTATACTAGATAGTGGGTTCAACCTCTATTAAATCTGGCGCAGTGATAGAAGGCACTAAGGTTGTAGATGTGTTGTTGCTACTAGGGGTAAAACATCAATGCTTTGTCTAAGGATATTTGTATTGATTACATTATGCACTTTACTTAATGCAATAGTCTGTTGTTTACAACTCAATACTAGAGGGGGTACAGACGTTAACCTGAAGGTGGACTATTTAGGCACAGCTGCATGCTGGATAGCGGTCTATGTACCTTGTCATGATGCCCAATTAAATACTACAGTAAACTTTATCTTATCACAGCGTGCATTGTCTTGCTCTCACAATTATCAATTGCCCAACTGTAATTTGTTCACCCAACACTTGTTACTTGTTATTGGAAGAGATACCACTAGTGTAGATAGCTAGGAACCCCGGTCCATTTGTCATCATCATTGCTCTCTGGTCCTATATGTCATTAGAAGTAGTATCAACTATTTTCTGGTGCCATTGCCTCCGTGTTACTGCTGCTGCGTTACTGTTACTATTGCTCTCATATTACTGCTGCTTTCACATCACCCCTGTTATTAGTGCTTTTCCTGGTGCAGCTGAATTGACAACTCAGTTGGTAAGGTTTATAAGTATTCTTTGTCTCCCCTTGTGTCGAATCAATAAATTTGGGTTTTACTTCCCTCGAAGACTGTTGCAATCCCCTATACTTGTGGGTTATCAAGACTATTTTCTGGCGCCGTTGCCGGGGAGCATAGCTCTACTCATAAGTTCACCTGGGGAGTACACTCTACCTCTCTCTCTGTTTTTATTTTATTTTGTCTTGTCTAGTTTACTTTTGTCTAGCTTATTTGTGCTTAGTTTATTTCTGTCTAGATTTTTTGTGCTTAGTTTATTTCTGCTTAGTTGTGTTTTGCTTAGTTTACTCTTGTCTAGTTTATTTTTGTCTTGTTTTATAAATTCGAAAATTCATAAAAATTTGAAAACCCGAAAATTTAAAAACTTGTGCTATGGAGTATTTGCATGAAACTGGAGCTAGATCTTGTTGGCAAGGCGGGTCCACGGAAGGTGAACAAAAATATTATATGAATTACCGCTTGTCAAATAATGGGACATACTTATGGAAATTACTAAATCAATTGGAGATGTATGCTGAATTATTATGCTTAATATTTCACAAATCTTTTTGTTGTGATGAATCTAGTTGTCATGTGAAGTCTAAGCATTTTCCTTTCCAATGTGCTTGCAATGATAATGAAACCTTAGCTTCTTATGTTAAAGGTTGCTATAATGCTTATGATGTGGAAAGAATTGAGGAGTTCTTTGCTTTTAAGGGTGCCCTTGAAATTAGTTCTTATCTTGAGCATAAAACTGATGCCCCTTATAAATCTGAATGTCTTGCTATACTTGAATATTGTTATAATACCTACAAGGACAATACTTATATTACTGAACATCTTAAGAGGATGTTTCCTCCAAAAGATGAAACTTGTGCCTTGCAGGAACCTGAAGAAGAAGAAGAAACTACTGCTGAAACTGAAAGCTCATTAGATAAAAAAGAGGAGGAGAGTGATGAACAAAAGGAGGAAGGCCAACCTTCTAATGAGAGTAACTCTTTATCTCTTACATTATTTGATTGCCCTCCATGCTTACCAAAGGAGGATGAATGTTATATTCCTGTGGATTCTCTTGAAATATCTCCTATGAGTAAAACTTGTGAGAATAATTACGCTCCTGTTATCTATGATAATCCATGCTATTTTGATAAATCTTATGATAATCCTTTATTTATGCCTGATTTCGAAATGCATGGTACTAAAGAGTTTTGCTTGGAAGATGTTTATGATAAAGCTCTAGATGATGGTCCTATGTTACTTGATAATATTAATTGTACTAATAATGAAAATGGGATTGGAGAAGTCTTGACTTCATCTATGAGTTCCATATCTTTTGAGAGTGATCAATCATCTTGTTATAAAATTGTTACATGTGGATTCGAAATTTTTAATCCCACTATCTATGAGCTTGATAAAAATTATGTGTTTGTAGATCATGAAAAGCATGCTTTATGTGATAGTTATATTGTTGAGTTTATTCATGATGCTACTGAAAATTATTATGAGAGAGGAAAATATGATTGTAGAAATTTTCATGGTACTAAAACACCTCTCTATATGCTGAAACTTTTGAAGTTACTCTTGTTTTATTTTCCTATGCTTATCACTTTGTTCTTTATGAATTTATTTGCGTACAAGATTCCCATGCATATGAAGTGGGTTGGACTTAAATGTGTTTCAAATTTGCTTCTTGATGCTCTTTTTGCTTCACTTTCTACTTTCATGAGAGCATCATTACAACTATCAAGCCTAGCTAAAAGGCATTAAAGAAAAGCGCTCTTGGGAGACAACCCATGCTTTATTTCTGTAATTTTTCTTTGCTTTTTGAGTCAAGGAGCTTGCTTACTTCTGTAACAACTCCTTTGTATCTTTACTTTTTCGAATTGTTGTGCCAAGAGCAGCCTTTAGTGAAAAGTTGTTGCTATTTTTGAATTTCTGCACATAGACAGATTTGTTCTGTCCACCGTTTTGGCCACGAATTCCAGCAGAAAATTCGGAAAAATCTGAAAAAAATCAGGCACCTTCCTGAGTTATATACGCAACTTTCATTAATTTTGACTTTTCTGATTTGAGCAACGGAAGTATCTCGAAAACCTTCATTTTTACTGGCTGTTCTGTTTTGACAGATTCTGCCTTTTTCTTTGCATTCTCTCTGTTACTATGTTGGATGGATTTCTTTTGTTCCAAAGACATGAGTGGCTGTAGTTAATGTCCAGAGGGTGTTATTATGCTTGTGTCACAACAGAACCAAAGTGGATTAATGTTTTTGAGTACTAACCCCTCTAATGAAGTTTATGAGAAGTTTGGTGTGGCAGAAGTTTTCAAGAGTCAAGAGAGAAGGATGATATAATGTGATCAAGAAGAGTGAAGAGCCTAAGCTTGGGGATGCCCCCATGGGTCACCCAAGCATATTTCAAGAAGACTCAAGCTTCTAAGCTTGGGGATGCCCAAGGCATCCCCTTCTTCATCATCAATTTATCAGGTCATCTCTAATGAAACTATATTTTAATTTTGTCACATCATATGTGATGTTCTTGGAGCGTCTGTGTGTTTTTATTTTCAGTGTGTTATTTTTATTTTGCTGATCATATCAATATTGGATCCTATTTATCTTGTTTGGGAGAGAGACACGCTCCGCTTTTCATTTGAATACTCATATTCTTCACATATATCTGTTGAGTATTCATTTTCGCACTGTTTAGCTTCTAGCTCTTGGTTTTCATGTATCTCTTGTTCAGAGTTATTAGTTATTTTATAGAAAGTACTCTCTTACTTCACTTATATTTATTTGGAGAGTTGCTTGGTTGATGTTGGTCCAGAAAATGTTACATGTGGTAGTTGGTATTGGGAAAGACATATGTATTCTTGTAGATCATTGTCTAGTTTTGGTTTGACACTTTGCAATTGTTTTGAGCTCTTAAGTAGATCATGTTTAATCTCTTGCATCATGTAGTTAAAACCTATTAGAGGAGAACTACCGTAGAGCTTGTTGAGACTTGGTTTGCATATTTGTTTTCTCTAAGGTCTAGATATTTTCTGGTAAAATGTTTGAGCAACAAGGAAGACAGTGTAGAGTCTTATAATACTTGCAATATGTTTTTATTTGAGTCTCGCTGTACCAGTTTATACTTGTGTTTGCTTCAAATAACCTTGCTAGCCTAAACTCTGTACTGAGAGGGAATGCTTCTCGTGCATCCAAACCTTGAGCCAAAACCCATGTCATTTGTGTCCACCATACCTACCTACTATGTGGTATTTCCTGTCATTCCAAGTAAATACTTCATGTGCTACCTTTAAACTATTCAAAACTTTATTACTCCTTATTTGTGTCAATGTTTTATAGCTCATGAGGAAGTATGTGGTGTTTTCTCTTTCAATCTTGTCACCGACTTTCAACCAATGGACTAGTGGCATATACATCCGCTTATCCAATAACTTGCAAAAAGAGCTGGCAAATGGGGTGCTCAGTCCCAATTAATTACAACTTTCATTAATAATTCACTTCACATGTTTTGCCCTGATTTATCAGTAAGCAACTTAATTTGCAAATATACACTCCTCCATGGTATGTGAATGTTGGAAGGCACCCGAGAATTCGGTTAGCCATGGCTTGTGTAAGCAAAAGGTTGGGAGGAGTGTCATCCATAATGAAACTAAAATACATGTGTAAACAAAAGAGAAGAGGGATGATCTACCTTGCTGGTAGAGATAACGTCCTTCATGGGAGCCGCTCTTGAAAGTCTGGTTGACAAGGAGGTTAGAGAACCCGCTGCCATTCGTTGACAACAACAAACACCTCTCAAAAACTTATTTTGTGCTCTCTATATGCTTTCGAAAACTTAAAAAGCTCTAGCACATGATTTAATGTCTGCTTCCCTCTGTGAAGGGCCTATCTTTTACTTTATGTTGAGTCAGTTTACCTACTCCTTTCTATCTCAGAAGCAAACACTAGTGTCAACTTTGTGTGCATTGATTCTTACATGTTTACTTATTGCACTTGTTATATTACTTTATGTTGACAATTATCCATGAGATATACAAGTTCAAAGTTGAAAGCAATTGCTGAAACTTAAATCTTCCTATGTGTTGGTGCAATGCCTTTTACTTAGAATCTATTGCTTTTTGAGTTAACTCTTATGCAAAACTTTTTGATGCTTGTCTTGAAAGTAATATTCATGAAAAGTTTTTACTTATGTGATTCAGTGTTTACTCTTTATCTATCTTTTAGCAAACTATAGACCATTGCTTTGAGTCACTTCATTCATGACATGAGCCTTGCAATATCATTTGATCAAGATTATGTGGTAGCATGTCACTTCAGAAATTATTTTCTTTTTATCGTTTACCTACTCGAGGACGAGTAGGAACTAAGCTTGGGGATGCTTGATATGTCCAAAACGTATCTATAATTTCTGATGTTTCATGTTGATATTATACCAATTGCTACTTGTTTTATATGCATTACATATCACTTTTATGCATTTTCTGGAACTAACCTATTAACAAGATGCCACAGTGCCAGTTCCTGTTTTCTGCTGTTTTTCTATTCCAGATAATTACTTAAGGAAATATTCTCGGAATTGGACGAGATTTATATCCACGGTCATATTTTCCCGACACGTACATGGAGTCCAAAGGAGAGACGAAGGAGGGCCGTGGGCTGTCCAGACCATAGGGCCGCGCGGGCAGGCCCTGGGCCGCGCCGGCCTATGGTCTGGAGCCCTCGGGCGTCCACCAACCTTGCCCCTTCGCCTATATATTCCCTCCGGAGCAAAAACCCTAAAAATATCCATCATATTCCATGAAAAGTTCCGCAGCGCCGCCGCCACCGACGCCAAGTTTCGGGGGTCAGAAGGTCCTGTTCCGGCACCCTGCCGGGACGGGGATTGACCCACGGAGCCTTCTCCATCATCTCCACCGCCTCCACTTCGACTCCATGATGGTTTGTGAATAGTTCCCCCATGGATTACGGGTTCTTGGTGTAGCTAGTTGGTTCTCTCTCTCCCATGTTGTTCAATACAATAGTCTCATGAGCTGCCTTACATGATTGAGATTCATCTGATGTAATAGTGTTGTGTTTGTTGGGATCCGATAAATTGTGGAATTGTGATCAGATTGTTCATCATGTCATATATATATCTATGTTTTATTTAAGATCTTGCATGCTCTCCGGTACTTGTGGTTGCCCTGATCAAGTAATTGCCTGTATCTCCAAGAGGGAGTATTTATGCTAGATAGTGGGTTCAACCTCTATTAAATCTGGCGCAGTGATAGAAGGCACTAAGGTTGTAGATGTGTTGTTGCTACTAGGGGTAAAACATCAATGCTTTGTCTAAGGATATTTGTGTTGATTACATTATGCACTTTACTTAATGCAATAGTATGTTGTTTACAACTCAATACTGGAGGGGGTACGGACGTTAACCTGAAGGTGGACTATTTAGGCACATATGCATGCTGGATAGCGGTCTGTGTACCTTGTCGTGATGCCCAATTAAATACTACAGTAAACTTTATCTTATCACAGCGTGCATTGTCTTGCTCTCACAATTATCAATTGCCCAACTGTAATTTGTTCACCCAACACTTGTTACTTGTTATTGGAAGAGATACCACTAGTGTAGATAGCTGGGAACCCCGGTCCATTTGTCATCATCATTGCTCTCTGGTCCTATATGTCATTAGAAGTAGTATCAACTATTTTCTGGTGCCATTGCCTCCGTGTTACTGCTGCTGCGTTACTGTTACTATTGCTCTCATATTACTACTGCTTTCACATCACCCCTGTTATTAGTGCTTTTCCAGGTGCAGCTGAATTGACAACTCAGTTGTTAAGGCTTATAAATATTCGTTGTCTCCCCTTGTGTCGAATCAATAAATTTTGGTTTTACTTCCCTCGAAGACTGTTGCGATCCCCTATACTTGTGGGTTATCAGTGGAGCTTTCCGGTCACAGGATCCTCCGCAGTGCACAACAGCTTATCATCGCCGACGGAGTACGTTGGACCTCTAGGAAATGCCTACGGAGTACATCGGACATCAAATTCCTAATCATCCTACTCATTTCTAAAATGTGAGCATTCTAACCGGAAGCGAAGGAGGAGATTGGGAGGTGAACCTACGCAAGCACCTCCATTGTCTCGTCGGACAGGGCGGCGACGGCGGCGGAACCGCCAGCAACGTTGAACAGAGTCACCAAAGACGGCGCGGCGGCATCCGGCCCGGGGAAGGCTGGGTTTAGGGTGTGCCGGACAGCCCGGACGTTTGAGATTACTTTGAGGGCCTCCTTTGGGTGGAGGTTTATAGCCCAAACCCTGTCCCGGCTGTCCTTCCGGATGTTTAGGGTGGGTTTGGGGCCTCCGCTTGAAGATGCTCTAATTAGGTCATGTATAAGAATCAACTCAGTCCAGTTTGGTTTTTTACATGGACCATGCACAAACATTCATCCTATCTATATATTTTTCTATCAAATTTGGCCAGCTACATGGGCCAAGCCAATATAACCTTTTAAAAATTTGGGTCGTAGCCTTTTAAATTTTCTTTTTCAAACATGTCCCACTTGTTAGTTTCTTGTAAGTGGGTTCCAATTGTCTCGTTCTGGTAAGTGGGTCCCAAATATTAGGTTCTTGTATGTGGTTCCCAGTTTTCATGGTAATATTATTCAGATTTCAATATGTTAGTAAATAAAAACCCAATATTTTCTTTCAGGGTTGCTATGAGAAGGTCACGAGTTAGCATACTTCTTGCAGTGTGGGTCGAATTTCTTTTGGCTCCCGTACACCAGTGATGTCGTTATTAAAAACAATTTAAAAAGTCATATTTATAAGTTTTAGAGAATCTGGAAGTCATGTTCTCAATGATCTATCCCACAAGCATGCAAAATCTTGATGTGAAATACTTTATATTCCAAACTACACAAAATGAAGAAAAAAAACTTGTATATCTTGGAGATTTAAAATTGTATGCATTTTGATCCACGTTTTTTGTGTAGCTCAGAATATAGAGTATTTGAAATCAAGATCCTTTGCATGTTTTTGGAAAATATTATTGACAACATGCGGAATTGTCTCATAAATTTTTTATACTTAAATATGATATTTTTTAATAAAACGAGCGCTGGTGCCTGGGAGTAACAAATCTCTACTCTAGTGTTGGTATTGATTTTCAACACCAAATTACCAAGTGTATCTTCATAGGGTCGTTTATCAAGGTCTAATTGAAGATTCCCTATGAAAGAAAATGCTAAAACAGACGAAAAATCGGCTAAGAAAGTATTAGATAGACTGCTACTATATGCAAAGTATTAGTTTGGTACGAGCTTAATTTCTTTAAAACTGTAACGTCTAAATTAGCTGTTGGGAAAAACTCAAAGCGCTAAGAAACGAAGTAACAAAACGGATGACTTCCATTTATGTTGAGCGTGTAACGTTGTGTACAGGCAAGTAGATTGCAATTGTTCCAGGCCGGAAAAAAAGGTAGGGTGCAAACTAACTCTCGAGGAGCATTTTGTAAAATCATGACGTGGTGTTCATATACCTCGATGACATTTGTGTGTTTTTGTGAATAAATCTTAATCATGACTAGTTGGATGCCCGTGCGTTGCTACGGGCTATATCGATAAATAATTTTTATCCAAGTTAATTTTCTTTTTGGCAATGGAAATGCTCGTTTAAGGTTTTTCTTTAATCGTGCAGTCTGACAATATTTGTGTGGTCCATGTCTTTTTCCATTATACCGTGGAGCATTCTTTTCACGTATCCCAATTTTATAGTAGAGATTATTAGCGTCACGTTAAATAAAATGAACAACCTTCATATTTAAATCTGCATGACAATTGAATCCAAAATACAACATAATATTTCTGTCCAAAATTGGAGACACCTAAGACTCCGTAGACAAATTATGATTAATTTTGACGGATGTCGATTTGGTTTGTTGAGAGCTTTCTTCTCATGTTGCTCTCATCGGGTAATAAAGTGGTCGACAATCACCACTGAAGACCGTCATGGCTAACGGCATCATCTCCAAAAACGACATGCCTCCGCTTATGGCCAACACTTACAAACACAAACAAAGTACCCCCTCCGTTCCGAATTATAAGACGTTAAAGCATTTTCCGACAAGGTGCAAAAATCGCCCAAATTACATGTCTGCCCTCACTCATCCCTGGAAATAACGTGTACTGCCATCCCGAAGTACGTACAGCGAGCGAACCGGTCAATTACAGCGAACATAAAATTTAAATGGGTACTGAATTTGTATCAGCCAAAAGAACAAGACAAATTGTGCAATACTCCTAGGAGTATATACTGAATTCAACTGAATAACTTAAGTACTCCTAATTGTGCAATACTCGTAGGAGTATAGATTTTTTTTTTTGAACAAAGAGAGGGCACAAGAGTGCCCAAATTTCCATTCAGCTCAAAGGCATTGTACAATCGGGATTACATAGCCCAAGTTTTGCAAGCGTGAAGCCGCCGCAACAATTGGACACAAAGCAGCACAGTGAGCCGAGTTCCTGCAGGAACATATAGGCATCGAGAAATCGAATGCCTGATGCGCACAGGTGTGAGCTACAACATTGTACTCTCTACGGATATGGAAGATTCTATGGCGGAGAGGTGTAGCCAAATGGTTGAACTTTAGAACTTGATGTCTTATCTCCCAATTCATGTGCGGGCTAGTCGCAGAAGGAGAGGAGGCAGCACAGGCAAGGAGAAGCGAGTCTGTAAGGAAGCTTGGTTCCTGAACCTGTAAATGCACTGCCACTTCAGCAGCAAACAGCAGCGCCAGAGCTTCTGCCTGGAGAGCCGAAGAGACGTCCTGCACCACAGCAGAAAAGAAAACATCCGCCACACCTTGTCGCTCGTCCATCCTCATGTAGACTCCCAAACCAGCAGGGGCCGTGGAACTATCTCTAGAACGTTTCCAGGCTGCATCACAGTAGAACTTGGTACCTGCATTCAAAACTTGAGAAGGAAAAGAGCTGTTGGGATTTCCCATAGTCATGAAAGAAATGGCAGACCGATTTTGCACAAAGGAATTTGGCAGAACCCTTGAGCATTGAAGGTCTCCATCCACTAGCAAGGCTTGAGCATTCAGGTAGACTTGATAAGGTTGGCCTTCTTTCCTATTAAATAAACGATCGTTTCTGGATTTCCAAAGACACCACAAGAAAGTGAAAACATTCTCAACAGAGACATATGGGTGGTCAAGTTTAAGAATATTGGAAATCAGTAAACAAAGGGAGGAGCAGTTTTGAGTGAGTAAATCCGAGCGCAGAAACCAGGGAGCTATGAACCAGGCAGCTCTAGCAAAAGGGCAGTTAAAGAAGAGATGGAAGTCATCTTCCACAATGCCACACCTGCAGCACAGCTTGTCGATATGTTTGGAGAATTTAGATGCTCTGCTTCCCGATGGAATAGCTCTGCGAATCAGCCTCCAAGAGGAGTATAGATTGAATTCAACTGAATAACTTAAGTACTCCTAATTGTGCATACTCCTAGGAGAAATATACTGAATTCAACTGAATAACTTAAGTATTCCTACAGTTCAAATTTTCAGTGTACAAATGGTACCAAATATTTAGTGTACAAGTTCCGGAGTAGCACAGAGGTTCATGCATGATTCGTGATGCAAAGCAAAGCTCTCCACCATTATTTTTCTATTGTGTCGATGGTCAGAACGAAGCAAATGAAACCATCGGGAGCACCTCTTTAATGCTGAATAATTAGAAGCAGGGGCAAAACCAAATGGTACACTCAACTCAAGCAGCACGCTCTCTTTTCCTCTCTCTCTTTCCCAAATCAAACACGGTACCACGGAAAAGAGAGAGGAAGAGGAGGAGAGAGGCAGCGGTACTTGAACATGAGGACGACGACGGTGAGGGCACCGTGGGGACAACCACGGCATCTCTGCTGCTTCGCCGCTCCAAATCCGCGGCGCCGAGCCGGCTCCCATCCGTATGCAAATCCAGCCCTGGCGCACGGATATTCAACACCGGCGCACGCAGATCCGGCGGCTCCACACCCAGCAGCTCGTCGCCAGCGCAAAAAGATGCAACCTTCGACATCAAATCTCTTGCGGGGTGCGCCGAATATTAGGATTGCGAGACGAATCGGGGGTGGGGAACAAGACGGCGGTGGGAAGCAAGACGGCGGCAGTGGAGATCGCCCGGGAGCGATAGGAGAGGGCGGCGACGGAGAGCTCCGAGCTCGAGGGCGACGGGGAACGAGAGAGGTTGTCGGGTGCGCTCTGGTGGAGGGGATGAGCTCGACGCCGTCGCTCGAAGGTCAGCGGCAGCACGCCCAGCTCGCCGGCGGGAGGTGGTGGGCCTCCCTCGGCCTCCAATGGCAGCGGCCGTGAGGAGATTTTAATCTCCCCGAGCGACAGCGCGTGGGTGAAGGATGGGCAGCGTAGGGGCGCCGTGTCGGGGCTGGGGCCGGAGATGCCTCGCCGGCGAGGAAGCGCCCGACGGCGGCGCGCTGGAGAAGAAGGCCCCAGCGGCCGCTGAATCTGGTGGCGAGGAGGTCGGTGCCCTCCCGGGCGGCGCGGTTGGAGGCCGGAGGCCGGCGCCGTCAAGGGGCGTCGCGCTGGGAGGCCCGAGGGCGGCACGGTGGGAAGCTGGGGCGGCGCGTTGGGGCGCGGTGGTTGCCGGCCGGGGCGGTGCCAGGTCTCCAATGGAGGCGTCGTAAATTGCTGGATGTTTTTTTCCACAGAATACGAACCGGTATGTTTCATTTAGCGGTGGCAGGTTGTGTAATATTGTCTAACACTTAGGGGTAAAATCGGAAAATCAAAAAACGTAACATCACCTGTAGCCATATTATATAGTAGAAGATTATTGCTATGTCATCGATTGTTAACAAAGTGTTCATTTTTCTAATATGTTACTTGCATTGTGGCATAAATATTGCTTCAAGTATATTTTATCTCATTTTTCAACTTTCAATCCAGTCCGAATGCATGGATGGATGACGGATTGCAGACACAACCAAAATAGCTCAGAAAAATCATTGTTAAGCACATTTGTACGAAGGCAAACATTTATGTACAATGTTTGTTTCAGGGTGGTAATAAGTAGGGGAAATCTATATAACTGAGTTGAAATTCAGATGTACATAAACCCCTCCACGGTCAAAACCAAGTTCTATTCCTCCGTTCAGAGGCACAAGAACACATAAATTTAGCACACGTCGACTATAACAGTTATGGGCCGTTGGATCTAAGATGAATGACCAAAGTTCATAGACTTCAGATTTATCGGGAGGACACCAGCGGAATAGAGCCTCATGGATTTGGCTTTGCTAGTCAACGTCGCTCGGTTTCTTGGGCTTCGCCAATTCGCCATCCTCTCCCCTCGTTTGTAGGCATGCCCTCGTGATAGTTTGGCCGATATTGCCAAATAAACCGTCTAAAAAACTGGAGGGTATATCCACATAGAGCTATCACGCCAACCCCGGATGTAGTATCCTGTTCTCTTCACACCATCACCGACGTCTTGATCTTCCTGACAATACACACAAACACCACTGTCCGATGTCATCGAGTACACTTCGTTGCCAGGCAACTTGCTTTCTTCAGAGTAGGTAGGGCTAGAATAGTAGATGTGGTTTCTCTCGAGACCACGACATTCAGCACCCATTGGAAGGTGCACCGCCATAGAACTTAGGTTTCAAGCGGGGCGGGTTGCGGCTGCTCGCTAGCTCCGCTGGCGGCCTGATCGAATCCTGCCGGTTGTTTGCGGTCTGCACACCACGTTCCGCTCAAATCAGCGCGGGTCAGAGCGGTGGCCCGCTTCGGCCCGCTGTGTACAACTTGGCCTCGCTGCAGACAAACTGTCTACACTGCTAACTGAATAATGTTCTCGATAGGTCACTACACACAGATCGTCATCGGCTGACCTGGTGCAGCTAAGCAGACAGCTTTCTACACATGTTGGCGAGGTGCGTGCACGCTGAAGCCGCAGGCTTCCGGCTCTGGCCGATCTTCTCGGCTCAGGCTTCCGCCGCAGGCTTCCGCCTATCAAACCCATACACACCACGTTACCCTGTACTGTACCCCTACTGTATCACACGACTGTAACTGTATGTACTACTAGTACGGCGGCGGTTCCCACGGCGAAGCTGCCCAGCTCGGCGTTGCGGAGCCGGAGCGCCGCGCGGAACACGCCGTTGACGGCGTCGGACAGACGGTCCAGCTGCGCCGCCAGCTCCTCCGTCCGCTTCTCCACCTCCTGCGCCGCGGCGCGCACCGCCGCCTCGCCGTCCGCGGCGTTGGCGCCTTCGCTGTCGAGGAGAGAGGCGAGCTTGCTGACGGCCTCGTCCACGGCGTCCACCTCGCTGGTCTTGGCGGTGGCGAGGACGGCGAGCTGCCTGGAGACCGCGTTGAAGGTCTCCGCCCACGGGAGGAAACGGCGTTCACCGCGAGGAGGACGCGCGCCGCGGCGCTGAGCTGGCGGCCGGCGCCGCGAGCCGGGTCGACGAACGGAAGGGAAGAGAGCGGCAACGGAGGGGACGAAGAAGCACCGTCGCGGTCGGCCAGAGCCAGAGCCGGAAGCACCGCCGCAGGCTTCCGCTCGTCGCCATGCTGGACGAAACCGGAGGCGGCGAGGAGGAGCTCCTCGCCGCGGCGCTGTACGCACTTCTCAACTTGGGCATCGGCAATGACACGTGAGTCTTAATTCCGCCGCGCCGCGCTCTTGTTTGTCCTGCTCTGTTTTCTTGATCAGATCTGGGCGTTAGGATTTTTCTGATTCTGGGAGAGTTATTGCTTTGGTTTTGTCCCTAAAACACTTGTTTAATATGGTATCAGAGCGCCGCCTGCCCAGCAGCAGCCACAGCGCCCTGGCGCCTCTGTGGTCGTCGTCGACGGGCGTCCCCGTGCCTGCTGTGTTGCATGTAATGCGGCTCAGCCGTGCCAGCTTTGTGGCCTGGCGGGTCACGTCGCCTCCCGCTGTCATCGCCGTTTCAAGACTGACTTCCTCGGCCTCGGCAACAACGGCAAGGGCAACGATCGTCAAGTCCACATGGCGCAACAGGGGCAAACGCCCTCATATCCTGTTGATCCTACTTGGTACATGGACACTGGAGCTACCGATCACGTGACGAGTGAACTGGGAAAGCTCGCCATTCAGCAGCCCTACCATGGGCACGACAAGGTTCACACAGCTAATGGGGCAGGTATGCACATCTCACATGTTGGTCAGGCATCACTTCTCACAAACACCTCTAGAAAATTGCATCTTAAAAATATTCTTCGTGTTCCCACAGTTGCACGTAACTTACTCTCGGTTCCTAGACTTACTCAGGATAATAATGTTTTCTGTGAATTTCACCCGTTTTATCTCTTTGTTAAGGATCGTGCCACGAGGGACATACTTCTTAGAGGTCGCTACCGCCATGGCTTATATGCTCTTGATGTGCCCACCGCCGTCCCCGCTCCTGCTGCTGAGTTCCGAGTCTACAGTGGTGTTCGTGTGTCTCCTTCACAGTGGCACTCTCGTCTTGGTCACCCAGCATCACCCATTGTTCGCCATGTCCTCCACCGCCATAAGTTACCGTTAGAGTCTAGTACTACAGATGCTGCCATCTGTGATGCCTGTCAGCAAGGCAAGAGTCATCAGTTACCTTTTTCTGTTTCCAACCATATAGTTAAAACTCCTCTTGAGCTTGTGTTTTCAGATGTATGGGGTCCTGCCCCGTTGTCCGTTAGTGGTCATGAATATTATGTCAGTTGCATTGATGCTTATAGTCGCTTTACTTGGATTTATCTTCTTAAGCGCAAGTCTGATGTGTTCGATGTGTTTTTAAAATTTCAAGTACATGTTGAGCGTCTCCTTAATCATAAAATCATTCATGTACAGTCGGATTGGGGGTGAGTACCGCAATCTTAGCACTTTCTTCGAAAAACTTGGGATTGCTCATCGTGTGTCATGTCCACATACACACCAGCAGAACGGTTCAGCCGAACGTAAGCATCGTCATATTGTTGAAACCGGGTTAACTTTGCTAGCTCACGCATCTGTCCCGTTTCGTTTTTGGAGTGATGCCTTTACTACAGCCTGTTTTCTCATAAATAGGCTCCCTTCGCGGCTCCTTCATATGAAGACTCCTCTTGAACTCTTGCTTGGTCAGATGCCTGATTACACGTTTCTTAAAGTGTTCGGCTGTGCGTGCTGGCCGCATCTCCGTCCTTATAATAATCGCAAACTTGAGTTCCGTTCTAAAAAATGTGTCTTTCTTGGGTACAGTTCTGTTCATAAAGGGTATAAGTGTCTTCATGTCCCGTCTAACCGTGTGTATATCTCACGAGATGTTGTCTTCGATGAGCATGTTTCCCTTTTCTACTCTCCCCACACCTGCCACCAGTTCCACACCACCTGTGCACCCATCTCCTATATTGCCTGATCAATTTGTAGATGCTGCACATTCGCCCGCTTTGTTGTCTAACCATGGTGCAGGTATTGGGAGATGTGCGCGTCTGCAGCTCCTGGACGAGGTCGACCCTGCGACTCCCTCGTCTCCGCCCGCTGACGTCGATCGGCCGGCCCCCTGCATGCCACATGCAGCGCGCCCGCCAGCGCCCTCGGCCTCAGTGCCGCGTGACCACGCTCTGGCCCAGCGGGCCGTCTCGCCCCCACCCGCACCACCGGCATCGACGCCTGGGCCGTCCCCGCCTGGAAGCCCCCAGCCGTCTGCCGCGCCCGCGCGGCATTTAGCGCCTAGCTCGCCTGGGCCGGCGTCGCCCTTCACTGAGCCGCCGTCTCTTGCTGTGTCGACACCGACCACGCCTCCGATCGTGTCATCGCCGACTGACGCTGAGCCCTCCTCACCACCTGCTCCACCCCCTGTGTTGCGTCCCCATACACGCAGCAGGAGTGGGGTGTTTCGTCCTCTTCAGTGCACCGACGGCACGGTTGCCTGGCTAGCGACTTGCATGGCGCAGGCACTGTCGGATCCTACTGCTGAACCACGGCATTTTCAGGCTGCTATGAGTATTCCTCACTGGCGAACTGCAATGGAACAAGAATATCAAGCTCTTCTCAAGAATGACACATGGTGTTTGGTTCCTCCCAAGGCTGGCATCAATATAATTGATTCCAAGTGGGTTTTTAAGGTGAAGAAACATGCCGATGGCTCTATTGAAAGATACAAGGCTAGGCTGGTTGCTAAAGGCTTCAAACAACGCTACGGCCTTGATTATGAGGACACTTTCAGTCCGGTGGTCAAGCCCACCACTATCCGCCTTCTGCTCTCACTGGCTGTTACTCGAGGATGGTCCCTTCGTCAGCTTGATGTTCAGAATGCCTTTCTTTACGGTGTCCTTGAGGAGGAGGTCTACATGCGTCAGCCTCCTGGTTTTGTTGATCCAGCTCGTCCGCAGCATCTTTGTCGCCTTGTTAAGGCGCTCTATGGTCTGAAGCAGGCTCCTCGTGCTTGGCATGCACGTCTTGGCACCGCTCTTCGGGCTCATGGTTTTGTTCCCTCTACGGCTGACACCTCACTGTTTCTTCTTCAGCATCCTACAGTTACTATGTATCTGCTGGTCTACGTTGATGATATCATTCTTGTCAGCTCCTCGGTGTCTGCTGCGGATCGCTTGGTTTCTGCTTTGAGTGGTGATTTTGCTGTTAAGGATCTTGGCAAGCTGCATTACTTCCTTGGTCTAGAGGTTTCACATTCTGATTCTGGCTTGACCCTCACTCAGCAGAAGTACTCTCTGGATCTTATTCGGCGTTCTGGTATGCTCAAGTGCGCGGCTGCTACTACACCTATGTCCCCCACTGATAGATTGTCTGCTCTCGATGGTGCTCTTCTTTCTGCGGATGATGCCACCAAGTATCGCAGTGTTGTTGGTGGTCTGCAGTACTTGACTATCACTCGTCCTGATGTTTCCTATGCTGTCAACCGTGTCTGTCAGTTTCTTCATGCACCTAGAGATTCTCACTGGACTGCTGTTAAGCGCATTCTGCGCTATATTCGGTCGACAGCTTCGTATGGCTTGCATCTGCAACCGGCGCCTTCTGGAGTTCTGTCTGCGTTCTCTGATGCAGACTGGGCTGGTAGTCCGGATGACAGACGATCAACGGGGGGATATGCAGTGTTTTTTGGTTCTAACTTGATCGCCTGGAGTGCTCGTAAACAAGCGACAGTGTCCCGCAGTAGCACTGAAGCTGAGTACAAAGCAGTTGCAAATGCCACAACTGAGCTCATTTGGATACAGTCTTTGCTCCGAGAGTTGGGGATCTCTCAGGAGCAGCCGCCGGTCCTTTGGTGTGATAACATCGGTGCTACGCATCTGTCTTCGAATCCAGTATTCCATGCCCGGACGAAACACATCGAGGTTGACTTTCATTTTGTCAGGGAACGTGTTGCTCAGAAGCTGCTTCTTATCAAGTTCATCCCTTCAAAGGATCAACTTGCTGACATCTTCACGAAGCCTCTGCCTCTACCTCAGTTTGAAGGCTGTAGGCGCAATCTCAACTTGGTGAATTCTTCAGAGCTCGGTTGAGATTGAGGGAGGGTGTTAGACTCTGTATATACTAGGTCTTTGTACATGTATTATAGTCCCACCTGTATTTGTATTGTACACGATGATGTACCCTCTATATAATGCAAAGGCCACCCCACGTTGGAGGTGTGCCACAAACCCTAAAACACTTGTTTAATAGAACAAGGCGGCGATCGTCCAGGCCGGCGCCGTGCACAAGATGCTCTGCATTGCGGAGGCCGCTTCCAGCGTCTTGACGGGGGCGCTCGTCGCCAACTTCCTCTGCCTCAGCGCTCTGGACGCGAATAAGCCCATCATCGGCGCCTCCGGGGCCGCCCCTTTCCCCGTGCGCGCGTTCGAGGCCGCGGCCACCGAGCAGGTGCGGCACGACGCCCTGCGCGCGCTCGTGAACCTCTCCATCGCGGCGGCGAACGCGCCGCACCTGCTGGTCGCGGGGCTCGCGCCGTCGCTGCTTGCCGCCGTCGGGGACATGTCCGCGTCGGACCGCGCTCTCGCGGCGCGCAACATCGTGGCCGCCTGCCCCGAGGGTCGGCGCGCGGTGAGCCGCGTCCCGTACGCGGTCCCCGTCCTCGTCGACGTGCTCAACTGGTCGGACGGGGCCGGCTGCCAGGAGAAGGCGGCGTACGTGCTGATGGTCCTGGCGCACCGGAGCAACGGCGACCGTGCGGCCATGGCCGAGGCCGGCGCCACGTCCGCGCTCCTGGAGCTGACGCTCGTGGGCACGGCGCCGCAGAAGCGCGCGTCGAGGATCCTGGAGATCCTGCGCGCAGACAAGGGCAAGCAGCCTGCTTCTGCGGCTCGCTCTGGTCTTTTGCGGGTTATGCAATTCTGCGGCTCGCTCGTGGTCTTTTGCGGTGTGCCGCTTCGGCCCGCTTGGGAGCTCGCGGGCTGCCCAGCGGCGCTTAGCGGGCCTAATTTGCGGGGCGGCGTAGCGGCGTAGCGGGTCAGCCCGCGCCACTTGAAACCTGACATAGAACACATCGGCCCTAGAAACAAGGCATATTCTCCAAAGTTTGTCACCTCTTCCCACTTGTGCTTGTAAGCCTCGTTGTTGTCGGTGTGGACGAGGTTGAAAACCTTGAAAAACTGCTCGCGGTTGGGCAACCATTGGGTCCTTACTGCCGTCACCAGCTTGCCACGTAGCTCAAGGATGTAGGTGGCATCGTAAAGCAATTTCGGGCCATCGCGTGCTTGGATGTCTACTTGGTGGGCTTCGGTGATCACCGGTGTGCCTACTTTGTCCATGCCGATTTTAAACTTGATCACTTCCTCTGTACGGTGCACGAGGCCGTAGAGGTCACCGTCGTAGAAGGCGACGTCGGTGAAAAGCTTTTTATTCCAACCTTTTGTAGTCCACCCTCGTCTACAACCAAGTTTGCATAGTGCAATGTCACGATAACCGGCGATGATGGCGGCGAGCATGCATCCGTTAGAGGTGGGGGATTGGGAGAAGATGATTTTGGCGAGGGGGTTTTGGTGTAGACGGCCCGGCCTCAATGTGGGTGCCACCACCTCAGAGCCAGAGAAGAGGTTCACAATCAAGAGTTGGAAGTTGTCGACCACGGCGACCCAGCCATTGCTGTGGGAGCCAGCGAACCTTCCGCGCATCCAGACCACCTTGGCTGGGAGGCGCAATACCCAGCTCTCATCGGGGCCGCAAAGGTGCTTCGTCTTGCCAGCTTCCTCGTTCGGTTTTAGGAGCAAAAGCGGGACAGCCGGCGGTGCCGGGAGCCGCGACGCAGCACCGCGCCACTGCTTGCAGACTGCGGCAAAGCGCGCGCGGTCGCGTAGGGAGGAAACAAGCAGGGTGCGTACCATGCCGAGAAGATCATCAGGGAGGTCAGACCACTGCGCCGCCGCTGAAGATTCGCCGACGGTTATCGCGGTCGTAGCCATCTCAGTATAGTTTCGCTCGAGAATACGGTAGTGCGTTGCGAGAACAAATCCGGTAAAATATAGGCAGGTAACGTAGAACGGTAGAAGTCTGCTCCAAAAGAAATTAACAAGAGAATGGATCGAGCACGTTCAGAACTTCAGATAGTTTGCCCAAAACATCGATCAGGCCTTCTATTCACAGGCTCAAGTTTAAATAGGGCGCCATGGCAATCACACGTACGGTGTCTTCCTCCACGCCGGTGCGGATGGCAAAATTAAACCTCAGAGACCTCCGTGCATGCACCCGCATGGCGCGCGCCACCGCTGACAAATTAAGACCGCGACGCCAAAGATAGCCACCGCCTCCGCGCGCCTGTATAACTCCGCCACCGTCTCGGCCTTTCTACGTCAAAAGTTCAACGCGCCCCAGCAACCCTGCACGTCCTGCTAGCTTGACGCATGCCGCATCAACGCGACATGGCCCGCGCTCCCGCCCTCGCCGGATGCCTCCTCGTCGTCCTCCTCGCCGTTGCTCTCGCGACAGCGAACGGCGCCAAGGCCCCGGCCGCCTCTCCGGAGGAGTCCAAAACCACCACGCTGCCGGCGGCCGCGCTAGCGAAGGCGCATGGCGCGGCGGCCGGCGTGGTCGGTACCCTCGAGGCCGGCGTGACCGGGACACTTGGGATGCTCAAGAGCACGCTTGGCGCGCACCCTGGCGCCAAGGCTAAGGCCCCTTCCGCCGCCGGTGCACCGGAAGACGCGTCGCCCTCCATGGCCCCTGCCGGTGCACCTGGAGCCGCCGGTTCTCGCCGACATGGAAAGGCAGCTGCCAGTGCCCCTGGCGCCGGCGCCCCGGAGTACGAATCACCCGCCGGCGCTCCAGGATATGGCTCCGCAGCCATGGGCCCCGACGTGGGGTCTCCATCGCACCACGCCTTCACCATGGAACTTGGCGCCTCCGGTCCTAGCGCAGAGGCCGAGGAGGCCGCGGAGGCTCCAGCGGGCGCCCCCGAGGCGGAAGCGGAGGTCGAGGGCGAGGCCACGGGACCGTCCGCCTCCGAAGGGCCCGACGCCGCCGCCGGTCCGGGATCGGAAGCGTCCAGCGAAGAAGCCGCCTTCCCGCCCGACGCACCCATCGGCGGGGAGGCCCCCATGGCCGAGGTCACCAGTTCCGACAGCAGCGCGTCGGCGACTGAAGCGACCCCTGCCGCTGCCGCCACAACCGAGGGGCCCGCCGCCGCCGCGGAGGCTCCTGGTCCTGACTCAGGGGAGGCCGACGCCGCTAGCGGAGCAAGCATTGCCTTGTCTGGAGGCCTCAGGGGTGTCGTCGCGTTCTTCGCCGCCGTCATATGCGTGGTGGCCGCTCTCTAAGACGGCCGAGCCGCGTTTGAAATTTGGAATTTGAAGTGCAGTGCATGCGCTGGTGCACAACAAATTACATGCTGTGCTACGCATGGGCGGGAACTGGGGAAGACTGAAGAGAAACGACGTGGTCACTTGCTCCATTTAACTTCGAGCTCGGCTGAGTATATTCATTGTTCGATAGTCTTGATCATGTTGTGCTAATATTATACACTTCATGTAAGATATGCAGATTCTATGCAAGCAGTAGTATGTTCCATGATCGGAAAGAAAACGCAAAAGACGCTGAGAGCGTGAATTGTTTCAAAATTATGTTCAAGTTTTTTTTTCAAGAATACTTTCAGTTTCAGGCATGCAACTGTAGTTGGGTTGTGTTATACTCCCTCCGTTCGGAAAAGGATGTCACAAAAATGGTCTATCTATAGTTCATTTTTGTGACGTCCTTTTCCGAACGGAGGGAGTATGTTAGTTGGGCCTCAAAGCCTACATGGCCAACGTTTAGACTCCTATAGTATCTCCTAGTGCATTCCTCTGTATTTTATGAACTCTAAAAAACACTATGTTTTGTATTTCTTTATGTATTTCACACATAATAAAAAACCTTATCTTACATTACAAGTTTCATACTTGAATTTCCTATCTAGTACTTAGAACACCATTGCCCCATTTGGGACAAAAGTTGTGTTGGGTTAAAAGTCATATAGAGAAATTTTACAAGACTTGACAGTACCAACTGAAATGGACCAATTTTGCCATTACACATGCTCAAAGACAAATGATCAATTAATTGTACATCATTACTATCATACTTCTGGATTACCTGATTGAGTGTTAATTTGATCATGTATAGCTGAGATCGAGGTCGGCGTCCTGTATGATGGTGAGGCGTCGAAACAAGGCAGCCTTATCAAAGATTCAATACATAGGTTGGCATTGCGGGAGTGTTTCCTAGTAGCAGGTTCTTGGCATAGTTTGCGAGCCGCCACAAACGCCATGGCAGATCGGTTTTATATGAGGGCAAGGGTATGATCACTCGGTTGTTGCAAAGGTAATGAAATTATGATAAAAAGAAAAATCAAGCTTAAACTGGGTTGACCTCCATTACTCATGCGAGCCCTACAATACGTACACTATATTATTAAGGGTCGAATGTTTGTGGGTGGGGGGCTCTAGCCCCTTCTCGTTCCCCTATACACCGCTGGGGACTGGGGGCACGCGGTTATTAAAAATTTGTTGGAAGGTCACCATGTTACCGGGGCACCACACTGTTTTTCCTAACACGGTCCTTTAACCTTTCCATGCATTTGCCGCATGTGAATTTGGTCGCTCCACACGGTCACGTTGTTTACAATTTGTGTAACTTAAAGTCTTAAGAGTATGTACCATAACGTGATGTGCGCTGTAAGTCTATACCAGGGCCGGGCCGAGGGGTGTGCGGAGTGTGCCATCGGCACAGGGGCCGATTTTCTTGGGGCCCGGATTTTTATGTACACAAGCAATATTCCTCCAAAAAAGTTGCGTCGATAAGAGTTGATCCCGAGAACTCATTTAAAAGCAACAGCTGCAGCCAGCCATCAGACCAAGCGATTGGTCCAGTTACATTTTTCGGCATCTGTCTTAAATTCGTGGCTTCTCCAACTTAATTGCTAGCATGCAACTTAATTAACTTAATCAGTTGCTCCTCCAAATTAATTACTAACATGCCTCTTTAAATTTGTTTAAAACTACATACGTATCTGACTTTAATTTATCTTTTATTAACCGTCACCAAAAAAACTTTTATTAACCGTTCAGTGAACATTTCGAACCACCGGTCGAACGAGCGAACCGCTTAAAATTATACGAAGTGAACGACTTCCCACGGGTCCGCCTTCATCTGTCGCCTGTCCCGTCGCCTGCGGCGGTGAGCGGAACGAGTGGAGCAGAGCGAAGCGTTTTTCGTATCAGTAATAGATCCCCCTCGCCTCATCCCCGTCCCTCGCCCAATAGCAATAGTTTGACCAAGTGAGTTTCATAGTCAATAAGCGTGACTGACAAGTGAATTTCTACAAACTAAAATGTGTATGTCTACTTCAACTATTTCCCGGGTAGGCCCCATTTTAGAATTTGGCACAGGGCCCCAAATTTTGCTCGGCCCGGCCCTGGTCTATACTATATTAATGTGTGATTTATCTACCGCTCACAAATCACAAATGATCATACTTTTCCAACCATTTTTACATCTGCATCTATCCGCCTATCCTTCACATGTTCTAATTTTTTACACATACTTTTACTTTCTAAAACGTATAACTACGTTATTCGCGGAATTAATCGGACAACTCACTCTAGACCCTGGCTTGTGTGGTGGCTCGCAAACTATGCCGGCATTCTGCTCTGCATTCGTAGCCTTGTAGGCAGAGAAGAAAGAAGAGTAAAATCCATCATTAGTACCTGAACTTGTCGAGCAAAATCAGTTCAGTCATCGTACAAAGGGAATACAGTTTTACGGTCACTGAAGACGACACTGGGGCTCATCTACGGTCATTGGGCCCGATGGCGTTGTGTATTTGATGACGTGGCAGTTGACCGGTCAAATAATTTTTACAAAAAGACCCATTAACGAAAAAACAGCAGCAACACACCTAGCTAAAGGGTCAACTAGGCACGGTAGGTGCCGGTCCGTTGCCTCGGCAATTTCGCCGTCGAGGAGGACGATGGTAGAGGCCACGCCATGCTCGGGGGAGGCTGGGGCCGGCCGTATGGATGGAGACTGGACCGGGGAGGCACCGCCCAGCGGGGATGAGCTACCGCGATGATCTCGTCGACTTCGACGAGGGACGCGGCGAGGAGCTGCGATCTTGGGCGGCGCCGCTTCCGTGATCTTCGTCCACGACGTGCAACCCATATCCAGTCTCCATCCATACGGCCGGCCCCAGCCTCCCCCGAGCATGGCGTGGCCTCTACCATCGTCCTCCTCGACGGTGAAATTGCCGAGGCAACGGACCGGCGCCTACCGTGCCTAGTTGACCCTTTAGCTAGGTGTGTTGCTGCTGTTTTTTCGTTAATGGGTCTTTTTGTAAAAATTATTTGACCGTCAACTGCCACGTCATCAAATACACAACGCCATCGGGCCCAATGACCGTAGATGAGCCCCAGTGTCGTCTTCAGTGACCGTAAAACTGTATTCCCTTTGTATGATGACTGAACTGATTTTGCTCGACAAGTTCAGGTACTAATGATGGATTTTACTCTTTGATTTACAGGTTCTGCCGTGGTCTCGTGGAGCTTTTCTCCCTTTGCTGCTTTGGTAGCCCATAAACCGACGGCATGGCGCGCGGAAGGTCGACCGAGCTCGAGCTCGTGAGTCCTGACTCACGGCAGGCTGTGGGTCACGGTGGAAGCTTCGGTGGGACCCTGACCGGCAGCTGCAGCCACCAGGCAGCCATGCTGCCATTCTTGCCGCCGTCAACCGCCCGAGGTTATCCGAGCTGGATGGAGCCCCGGATCCGGGGCTTTCACAGCGGCTTGCCCTCTATCTTTTTCCGGCGGGAGGTCGACACCGGTAGGCGGCACGTGCACGGATCACCGTCCATTGCCCACTGCCTTTCTCGATTGATGGGCTCGCTCTACAGAGACGAAAGCCTTGGCATGCTACGTCTATCGGATCACAGAGAGTCAAGGACTATGGCTGCAAATTAATCCTACTCCGAAGGTTTTTCTTGTTGGCACTCGGGACACGGATCTTCTAATCTTGTAGGGTGCTCCAACCGAGGCCCTGTTGCAGCTGTGACCAGTGTCGGTTGATGTCAGTTGAGAAAGGTCACAACCGGCACTGGGATGTGGACCGGATTTTGAGAGATTTCTTTCGTTGCCTTGCCACTGTGCTATTGACCTCGGAGAGGCGTTGCCTCGGCATCCGTTCTTCTTCTTCCAGCGACCTCTATATTACCCTGAGACTAGTTATAGTGGAGAGTATCATATGTTATCATGCATATAATACTAGATTATCTTCATTATGACTAGTAACATATTTGTGGTATCATATAGTATATAATTAATTAGTTTGTAGACTCATCATATCTTGGAATGCGTTATGTTACGGTATTTACCTATGATATCACCATCATCTCTTTTATATTAATTGTAGTGCCACATCATCTTTTTTTCAACATGGCACCCATAATACTAGCTATAATACCACCACTATGGCTAGTCTTATAATTAAAACCATGGAACAAATCCAAAGCACTTCAGGGAAGTACATTGTTGTGATAGGATCAGTAACGACCTAGTAACTGTTTGCCCACATTGCGTCCAGCTAGCAACTGGATCCATTTAGTCTCTATTGGGAAAATCTTTAATTAGTAGCACAGATGCTTGCGAAATGTTATTTATGTTCCCGAGTTATTCAGGTCTGTACATTTAGCACAGCAACTGGATCCAGCTAGTAACGACCCTTCTTTTAAAAAATGTAAAAAATAAATCCTGGATATAATCCATGATGTAGCCTATGAACGTGCAAAATCACAACCTTAAATTCTTTATACTATGGGCTACACAATAAATCTTAAACATTTTTGGAGATTTTGAAACACTATATTCAGGTCTGTACATTTGTCTTTTTCTGTATATCTCAAAATACAAAGTATTTCTAATTCAAATTTGTACGTTTTTTCACTATACTATGATGAAGGGTAGTTCGTTCACCTCTAGTGCATACAATCTATGGATCTGAGCATCCCGGGAACCCTCTAGATTTGTTTATTTCTATAATATTCTCAGTATTTTTATCATTTGTAGCCGAGGGCAATCCAAATATCATAGTGACCATGACCACCTTCACAAAGCGGCGCATGCTTCTTATGATGGTGCTCTCCGTGATAGCCAAGTGATCATTAATCAATCGAAAAATTTCCATACATTGTTCATCCACAATGCAATGAGCTTCTGAACTCGAGCCAAGAAGTTCAGCAACCTTCCTCCTATAAATGAATATCATCTCATGGGCCTCAACAACAATTGCAATGCACATGAACATGAACAAAGCAGGGGACATCCAGCGGGCGCTTGAAGTAGTTGGTTGCATAGGCCGACTTACTATTCAGGTAGTCTTTTGTGAGATGGAGTTGGATATATCTTTTCTTGTTAATTGCCCGACGACCATCCAGTAAACCTCAATGTTTCTTCTTATCTTCTTCTTCTTCTTCTTCTTCTTCTTCTTCTTCTTCTTCTTTGCATCCCTTTCAAGCATCACGAGCACCACAATCTCCTCCTCTTCATCACTCCTCATTCAAAGACAGATTATCAAATAATTGTTTCCAGAGTATGTCCATTGTGCATTCATGATTAGTAGAATCACAATCTCACACACAAAATAAAAAGGAAACAAATTGGACCCAAAAGAAAGTTACCTTGCGGGCGACCGAATATGGGGATACGCCCTCAAAAAGTTAGAGTAGGACGGGTGACCACTCATGGGGTGGCGGCTGGACGACGGTGGAACTCGGGATGCTCAGGTTCATCATGAGCCTGGAGTTCACTCGTGACGGTGCGACATAGCTCACACAAACGGTGACATATCTGAGTGACGGTGGCAGTGGCAGGCGGGCACAAGACGGTGGCAGGGCAGCTTGACCAACGTACATCCTAGGAATCAAGGGGTGGCCAGCTCGACCGACGTAAAAGAAAGGAAAATTAGAGTTTTAAAAAGGGTCCACTATTTAGTACGTGGACACATATTCATACGACATATGTAGATGTTTGGCGCTTTTTTTACGACATACAGAAATGACAAATTATTAGCCCTAGAAAGAAAAAAACTTACGTTTTATCTTCCACAACATTTGTCTCTTTTGTGTACATCACGAATGATAAAATATTTCGACGCCGTTGTACATAGTATATGTGTAGATGTACACATATGATTTTTTTGCAGAATTATTTGAGATTTGGAAATGTTTTTCGAACTAATAACAATAAAGGACTCCATGGAGCTTGGGTTCTAATATCAATTTTTGTGGAGTACATGGGCTATATTGCATATGATAATTTTCTCATCACCACAAATACAAAGTGTCACTGCCACATCCAACACCACAAGGATCCAGACATGAGTAGTGAGGAAGAAGACATGAAAATACGAGCACAAAGTTATTACGAGTATACTACTGGTTGTGAGATAAAGCTAATTACAGGTTTCGTGCAACAAAAAAAGAAGCTAATTACAGGTAGAAAATGGCAGGCTTTGCCCCCACGCAGGCAGGGCACCTTAAACTCAGGGGCATGGCCATCACGCTTACATATCCGAGACCGGCGAGCTAGGTGCACGCCACTCTCGATCCACGCTGCTCCCACTCCGCTCAGTCCCACTCCCGCACAAGCCGCCCTCGATCCTAGCTCGCTCCACACACACACACACAATGCGCCGACGCATGCGTCTCGCCGCCGCCGTCCTCTTCGTTGCTCTGGTACTCCCCCTCGCGAGGGCAGCCGCCGGGGGCAAGACCCCCGCCACGGCGCCCGCAGCTCCGCCGGCGCCGCCGAACGTCACGGCCGCGATGGCGAAGGGCGGCTGCAAGGCCTTCGCGGCCCTGATCGCGGCCTCCCCCGACGCGGCGTCCACGTACGCGTCCGCCGCGGTCGGCGGCATGACGGTGTTCTGCCCCTCCGACGACGCCGTCGCCGCGTTCGCGCCCAGGTACAAGAACCTTACGGCCGACGGCAAGGCGTCGCTGCTGCTGTTCCACGCCGTGCCGGTGTACTACTCGCCGGGGAGCCTCAAGTCCAACAACGGCGTCATGAACACGCTCGCCACCGACGGCTCCTCGTCGAACTACAACTTCACGCTCCAGAACGAGGGCAACGTGGTCACCATCAAGACGGGCGCCTCCGACGCCGTCGCGCGGGTCAAGTCCACGCTGCTCGACACGGACCCCGTCGCCGTCTACGCCGTCGACAAGGTGGTCCAGCCCGTCGAGCTGTTCAAGCCCGCGCCGTCCCCGATGCCCGCGCCCGCTCCGGCGGCCGACGCGCCCAAGGCGGGCAAGGGCGCCGGGGCGCACCACCGTAAGGCGCCCGTCGTCGCGGACGCGCCAGGACCTGACGCCGCCGACGACGCTTCGCCGGCGGACCAGAAGAAGGACTCCAAGAAGAGCGCGGCCGCGGACGTGCCGTGCCTCCGATGGTTCGCGGCGGCGTTGGCGGCCATGGCCGTGGCCTCCACACTGGCTTAGGAAATTTGTTTATCTTCTTAATTGGTGTCTGATCTGTTGTCGTGATGGTGGTGTGATCTTGGCGTGGTGACACGCTCGCGGGATATCTGCTTCTTACCCGGAAGCAATAGTTGTGTGCTCTGTTTCTTCTTCTTGTTTCATAGACGTTCTTCTTTGTTTGTTATTGCTGTAAACTGCTCGTGCTACATTAGGTATTGGGTGTATTTTGATGGTGCCCTGAGCATATTAGGCATTGGGTGTATTTTGATTGATCTGGTGACTGGCATTTTGCAAATTCTCGTTCCAACTTCCAACTCGTTGTTTCCTGCAAGTCAATTTCTGGTTAGACCGAAGTAGTCTCGAATCTGCCATGGTCTTCAGACAGCAGAGCGAGACGATTAGATTAAGAAATTGAGCGATGGGTCCTTTGCTTGAACGGAGCGCAACCTCTGGCGGGCATTCACTCATTTCTTGGGGCTTCAGCTGTCGGTGGATGCTATCCGCCTGAAAAAGGTCAAACAACCCAAACCGCACGTTGAAAGTAACAAGCAGTAGAATAAAGAGAGCAAGGAGGGGAGGTGGAAAAGCTTGGTGCGGGCGAACATGGAGATGAGCGGAAAAGAGAAGTTACAGTGTGCCACAATGGCGAACACCTTCAAATCTTCAGTTTAGCCAAATTGTTTGGAGGGGTGGATGGAGGGAGCTTTAACGGTGCTACCTACCGCGACGCCGCAGCCGGGCCTCGATCACTGCCGCTGCCCACTGGCCACAGGGTTTCCCAACACAGCCCAAGCATCATCCGGTGCAAGAAAGTACGGAAGAAAATCCTATGCGACCAGGTCGTTCGCCCCTAGTTGCTGGACCAACTCGCGTGACTGACGCGTGGCAATACGAATCTCAAAGCAAACAATCCATTTCCTCTAGTTTCCAGTCGCCAAATCGCATGCTCGTTTCTCGTTGACGCCGCCGGCCGTAGTTCTCCTGCTCGCAGTGTAGCAGATGGATGGCGCTTGCTGCTCTCACCCAGCGGGCCGGGCCAACCTCGTCGGCGAATCGAACGGAACGCGCTGCTTTTCCCCGGTGGTTCGCAGCCAACCTCGTCGGCGAATAACCGCTGCTTTTCCCCGACGTCCACGGCCACGTTCGCGGAATCGCGGCACACCGGTGGAGAAAATCTCTTGCTCCCTGTGACGCTCGCGGCACACCAGCATCGCCGGTGAACCGCGCCATCTGCTTGCCCCAGCCGGCTGAGTCCAAGCTACTCGCCGATGGAAATTGGGGATTAGCTGCCTGTTTACACTGAGATTTGTTTTGCCACGCGTCAGTCACGCGAGTTGGTCCAGCAACGTCGCGGTAGGTAGCACCGTTAAAGCTCCCTCCATCCACCCCTCCAAACAATTTGGCTAAATCGGGGTGTCGGGCAAGACGATTTATGAGCAGCGATCTTGTGTCGGCCTCCTGTAAGCTGCAGTAGCAGTGCCCACTGACTATTTTCGAGGATTTTAGTTCTGGCCACTGCCCTATCTTTTTCTTTGAGATGTGTCCTACCATCCATTTACGATGATATCGATCAATCGATGCGTACGCATAGGCACGGGGCTGCACGGCGCATCATACATAACAGAACAGAGTAAAGTAAAGTTGTTGCTGTACTGGAAGACCTCGAGACCGCCAATGGTGGACATTGCCTCGCTCTCTCTCATGCCAGCCACGACCACGATGCTTGCCGTGACGCCTTGCATGCGGAGTGCGACAACACGAAACGCGCGCGCCACCACCGGTCCGGCGACACCAGCGGACGAGAAGAGCCCGCGCGTGCCAGCCTCGCCGCCAAGAGAAAAACCCGCGACCTCGCCGTGTTTCTGTACATAGAAAAGCATACGATCTCGCCGGCTCCGCGCAACGGCAACCGCACACCCGTCAACACGCCACCACGTCCAATGGCTCGCAGCAGAGCGCTCGTCCTCGCGACGCTCCTCCTGTCCGCCGTGGCCGTGGCGCCGCTGGCCAGGGCCCAGGACGCCGCGGACGCGCCGGCTGCCGATGCCCCCGCTGACGCGCCGGCTGCCGACAACATCGACGAGTCCGCCTACGCGCCGGCCGTGGAGGTCAACAGCGAGGCCGACGCCCGCGCGCCGGCGCCGGCGCCTGCCCCCGTCCCACCGACGAGCACTGATCGGGTTCACCGGCCGGGTCTTTGCGATTTGGTTCATTTTGTAGCAGATCGTGCGCATGCCACGCGGTGGCCTTGCTAGGATCCATCGATGGTCGCCCTATGGATATGTACATTTTTTGTTCGCTTAATCGTTTTACCGGTTATCATTTGATGAACAATTGGTACTCTGTAATTTTAGGGCCTGTCTAACTAACCAGCATAAGAATGCAGTCATTGGTCGTTGATCCAAAACGAAACAATTTCGAGACGGTGTGCTAGAGCTGTTAATTTGTACACTGCACATTGGCAGGCACGGATTAGGAATGTATCATGTATATATAGTTTTACGAATTTGTTTTCATACAAAAATCATGCATTATGGTGTAAAAGTATGTCTGTATGGTGGCCAAAGCTCACCCTACAATGATTTCTTGCGATGACAACAATCTTGATCTTTGCTTAGTAGATACTAGTTGCTTTGCACGTGCAACACGAGTCTCAAAAATATAAATAACATGCGTCAAATATTCAAAGATTGTAATGTACTTATAATTTTACATGTGAAAAGATTTGCATACATTCCATAAACTCTCGTGGATTCCGATCTTTAGGGGAAACTTCACGAAACTCTCCGCAACATATCAATAAAATCCATGCATTCACCAAACTACCACCCAGGAATCTGAATAAAGATGTTTACTTTACAAGAAACCAGATATTTACTTCATCCTTTAGTATGGAATGATTGGAAGAAGTTCACTTTCAGAGCCTTCAAAATTTTAAAGTAACAATTGCACAATATATTGTTGTCCGGGCGCATTGTGCACTTTTATGTGTGAATAATATCATAAGTTATGTTTGCATGGAAGCAAACAATGGTACTCCCTCCGATCCATATTAATGGACATATCTAACTAGATGCATTCGTATCTAGACAAAGATATGTCCCTTAATATGGATCGGAGGGAGTACTAATATTATAATTCACTTACCTGAGATTACACAGTTCGTACAACAATTTTGATACTGTGCTGCATAAGACATGCAAATTTTGCACTTTGCTAGACAATTTTGTTTCCTTGCATGCGAGTAGGAACATAATAGTGTATCTTACGTTTCAACTGTTGGCCTGTTTTTCAGGTTGATCATTTGGACTGAAGAAATAGATTATGTTTCATAGCAAAAGCAATTACTTTATTACTTGTTATTTTGTGTTAAAATTCTACCTTCTAACTATGGAATTCATCTATAATGAAGCACTTTAACTTCACTATTTTGGTAGTGTAGATGTTCTCCATAATGTGTAACGTTCATGTGTTACTTTCATTTCTCTATATATTTTATAGAGATAAACGCACCATTGCTTACTGAACTTTAATTGGATGAGCACATTGGTCACTGAACTCTCAACTTGTTACAAACTGGTCACATAATTCAGAGAAGATGAGTACTTCGGTCCAAAAATCTGACACCGGAGCGAATTGGCGCCGACGTGGCATGCTGACTGTGTTTTAACACCCTAGCTAACATCACCTCAAATTAATCGGTCAAACCAGAACTAATTGACATGGGCGACCTAGATAAACCACATTTATGCAAATCCCCGCGAAATCATGGTTGAATTCACCCCGATATTAGCTCTAATCTACAAGGACGTCTCAATCCACAATCCGTGAGGGGAATATAGAGGACAAAGGGAGAGGAGAAGATGAACTCACCGTATTTCTGCGGCTCCATCCAGAGATTTCGACGCCGCAAAAGTACTTGACTCGGCTGCGCATGGTCTCCGCCGCTGCTACCGCCACCGCCTGCGTCGTCGTCGACTGCCTCACCCGTCGCATGCATGTCGTGTTTCTAGGAGATGAACCATCCGCAACTCGTATGGACGAGGCTGCTCTTGCCGTCTGATGCATGCTCTTTTTGCTAAATGTCTGGCCGCCAGGTCTTTGGTTAACTTCTTCCATCTGGTCAAACACAGCCAGCATGCCACGTTGGCGCTAATTGGCTACGGTGTCGAATTTTGGACCGAAGTACTCATCTTCCCTGAGTTATGTGACCAGTTTGTAACAAGTTGAGAGTTCAGTGGGCAATGTGCTCATCTAATTAAAGTTTGGCGACCAATGGTGTGTTTATCTCTATTTTATATATACTCTTATCATTTTATCATAAAAATAGATATGTGGGGCAATGTGTTTCCTTCTTTATTACAGTCCAATATAGCACTTCTTTGTTGCAATTGAGTAATGATAGCATCTATGATTATAGAAAAACTATGATTTAGTTTATGAAAATTTGACTTCCATACTTTATCTGTGGGTACTATGATTGATGTTATATCTGTGGGTACTATGATTGATGTTATATCCGTGGGTACCATGGTTAATATTAGACTTGACCATGTAGAGTTTTGGTGTTTACCGATTTAGTTCATGCTATTCCTGTCAATTAGTACATCTCTTGTATGCGAGATGAGATTTGTGCTTCTCCAGCCCGAAGTATTATATTGATTCTTGCTCATTTTATGATCAGTTGTGTCTGCCTGATAAAATTAGTTTCCATTAAAATATTTATAGGAAAACATCTCCCTACAAAGAATTAGAAGGCAGGAAACTGAGAGTTCGAAAGCCCGAGAAACTGTACTTGGACATGGCCTTGTAAAAAGAACGGAAGGTTTACTTCGTCTGATGAATAAGAATTGTTGTTTGCTTGGGTGAAGATTTGTAAAGTTTATTTTTTTCTGAGATTGACGTACTCAAGTTGAGACATTGTACATAAAAGAGTGCCCAGATTAATGGATTATACTTATACGCGTTACCCACACATTATTGACTGATTACAGATCTGTCCTTCGAAGGACCATAGACCTGATGCTAGGAGAGTGTCGTTCGAGCATTCTATGTGTCTGCAAGACTGCACCTTACAGTATCCAACATGCTTGTGCGTGGAATGGTGATGGTAAGTGAGTAGAAGCCAAGTATAGACCCCTTTCATTAGTGTTGAGCAATTTGAAGCGTCTCTGCTTGTTATGCCATTTTTTATATATTCTCAATGTTGCTGCACCTTTTGATGTCTACCAAATTGTTTATCTATTGCTGTGGTAAGCTTGTAGGGCTTGAACTAGCCATTTTTGTTTACTCTGAAGAACTACACCGATGTGATCTAGGAGTTATGACGAATAGATCAAGTGTCGAGAAGTTGTAGCACTGATATACCCTGATGTTAAACTATATGACCATTCGACCTCGGAACAATCGATTAACCTAATGGACGGTCGCGGCATCACAAAGACCGACATGATCACAAACATTTGTACTTGATTTTTCAAGACCACCTCATTGACATGTGGCACACAGCATATATGCAGAAGAAGAACCACACCAGAGTGAAGGGATCAGAGCAAAACAGTACACTACGGATTTATGATATTACAATCCTAGGCTCCGTCACTGGAGCGACCTTTTATTTATGGACAGGCAACATAAACACATTGCCTTATGATAACACTTCAGAAAACTCTCGTATGGGATATTGCTAGTGTCACAAGGTTCCACTAAGGTCATGTACAGTGCGGAGTGCCTAACGCAGGCGCTTAAAGAGAGAGAGGGTTAAGCACCCCCGTCTAAGCGTTCTGATCTCCATTGGTAGCGGCTCATCTTGGGTGCTTCAGACGGATTTAGACGTGCAGTCTTGTACATAAAACAGAGCAGTTATTTCCTTAGCAGCGAGGATGCATCGATGCCAAACTTGGCACCCTTTGTGTTCCGTAAGCACCCAAGGTTTCTGACCAGACAAAATAAATCTGGTTTTTTTTCTTAAGCACTCATGCTTAGCACCTGCATTGTACATGCTCTAAGCCAGCATGGATTCCAGTCTTCCCATGTCTTCTATATTAAGATGCAACTTGTGGGTGTCTACTCTTCCCCATCGGTCTCATCTCCATGTTCATAGTACTAACATTTTGGGAGCGACTCCAGAATGAAACGGTTTCCAGTGTAAGGCAAATGTAGCTCCTGAAACAAGTAGAAAGCATGTAATCGGAATGTATTATAGTGTATAAACATTCAATGCTTGTTACGAGTAAATACCAAATAGCAGTCAGCAGCTCTTACACAAAGCATATTGTACATGCAAAACAAAAGGATTTCAAAAGAGAAACATCTATTTGGGGCCTTTGGGCTCTAGTTTGTTGGCGATTGGTTGGTCCTTATGGACTACTAGGAATGATAATCAGAAAGTTTGCAACAATCCTAACAGGTTGCTTCACAAGGCGCTGTCGCCCGTCAAGCAGTGAAGACTCTTCTCCCCGCTAAGCGCAGAGAGGCAGTAATGGTCATGATCGCTAAGGTTCAAATTCTGGCATGTTCTACAAGGAACAGTGAAGCAGAGGACGGCAACGCGTAGGCTAGTTTCCTAGATATTTTGTTTGTCGGTTGTTTTCAGTGCATGAGCTAATAATATCTGCCTTCTTTCTCACAATCTCTTGATTTTGCTCAGCGCCCCTCCAGGCGTTTGTAAGTTTGGGATACTTTGTAAGTTGGTTACTCAGTAGAGCCTCTTTGACTTTCAAATAAAACGAGGCTGAAAAATCTTTCCTCAGGAAAAAAAATCTACCACCATAAATCCAGAATGGGTATGCGCTGATGTGTGTGTATGTAAAGCATCAGAAACTTCCGTGCTACAAATATTTGGTTTTGGTAGGGTTCACTTGTAACAAATTAATGATGGTTTAGGGATGATTGACGCATGATTCACAGAGGCTATCCAAGCCTATCATCTGTACAGGTTGCGCCTAGCATTTTTTCTCGTTTGCATAAATCTAGATCGTCAGAATAACTCTTTTATTTTAGTTTACAGATGAAGATGATCACACACAACGAAATGTTATGTCCATATATGTTATGACTAAACATTAATACAACATAAAACACAGAACGGCGAACTCTAAAAGTAAGAAAGGGCAATACAGTAAATGAATGCCCATGATCACACTGAGTCTAGAGTACAATGTAAGACAAGTGCAAAAAAGGGCACACATTGTTATTTTTTACATTCATGGAAAAGGCAGCAGTAATGTACTCAGACTTGTCAGTTAAACCTATGGAACCAGCAAAATTAATATCTAAGTTTGTGCGCAGAAATGTCGAAGTAATAACAAAAGAAAGGATAAGGAACGAGCAAATAATTTACCGAGTAACAGTCAAGTAGTACTATACCTGTTATTCTCAGCTTGTTTTTCGTTGACATCAAACTTCCCACAACTTTCTTTTCACCGAGAACTCGAATTTCACAGTCCTGTAACATCATATTCCTCAACAAGTTCTTCCAGGCCAAAGGTATAACATAGTACTCATGAAACATAAGTCCCTTAGACCTGCAGGAAGAAAGCAAAAAACATACGGTTTAGGCTATCAGAAAAATACTACTTGTGTGACATATATATGGTGGTCACTGTGGAAAGAGAATAATGTAACACAAGGAAGCTACCACTCAAGATGGTGGCAATATGTCATCAAATGATCGGCCAAGGTGAAGGGCCGCACAGAGGGTCGAATCCTCTCCTTCCGGTCATGGATGAGGGCAAATGTCGACGTCCGCTCGAACGTTCTGCTGCTTAGAGCATCTCCAACCGCCGCGCAACGCGCCGACGCTGTATAATTTTTTTGAAGCGCCGAAATTGACGTTTGGCGCGTGGCGCGGAGGTTTCGGTTTAGCAGTCGCGCTATAATTTAGCGTGTCGCTACCGCGCTTCACCAGGCGCGCTAGAATGCAGCGCGCGAGAGCAAATATGCAGCATACTTCAACAAGACAAAGAGTACATGAATATGCAATGAAAATTTGAACAACAAATTATGATGAACAAAATAGCATTCTTCAAATTGATGGCATAGTTCACCTTCATCAAATTTTACACCCCAAGTTCATCACAAAATATTTCACACAAACACATGAAACATCTTTTGCGGCTTTACCTCCCGTTGGCCTTTTTGGATTGACGTAGGAAACCGAGTTAGGGGTCGGGCTTCTCTTTGTGTTGGCGTTGTCACTAGAGTCTTCATCACCAACCAACACCCCATCAACGGTTGGGAAGTTAATCCCATCCAAGCGATCACGCTTCTTCCATTTCTTTTCATCCTTCAACACTTCGTAGCAATGAGTCAAAACAAATGGCCTTCCTTTCTTCACTCCTTTCTTGGTCTTCTTTTCTTCCCCACGATACAAGTTTTGTGCAATATTGAGCTACAAGGAGAAGAGAACAAGTTAGCAAAACAAAAAACGGAACGACTATGTGTAAGATGCCTTATATTTGGCATAACCGTAAGCACAGGATGAGAAAAATATCACTCCTTTGCATGCATGCACAAAAATCCAGAAAAGCTGATGTCACTCGCATTAAATGCAAAACTCGAAAATTCAAAACGTTGTGTAGCCCAAACCATTTATCCGATTTAGAATCTGTTTTCACCGTTGGACTAGTCGCGACGAGATCTTCAAAACTAGATCCCATATCGATATGTTCTGACAAATTTTTCTTTTGCCCAAAAGTTACCACCCGCGTAACATATAATTTACCCAGGCTTGAACACATAAGTTACCCACCATATTAGCGATTAGTTTCCAGGTTGAAATAGAACCATTTTTTGCTTTTATGGATTTTTACAATCTTTTAAGTTACCACGTTACTTTGAGATGGTAAATTTATCGTGCAGAAGTATTAGGATGATACCTATCGATTTCATATTGAAACTACACATAAGAAAGATGGGCATTGTGTTCATAACTATTATTTATAGGACATGGTAAGTTGGTAACTATATCGATTTCATAATGGATAACTACATCATGAACACATGAATAACTTCGTAAGTACTAAGTGGTTAACTTCATCCATATTGGATGGGTAACGATTTTGTGATGTATAACTACACATGAAAACACAAGAGTAACTTTATCAGTACTGAGTGGATAACTCTATCAGTATTGGGGTGGTAATTATTACCGAGAGAGTATGGTAACTAAATAAATTTCGTGGTGGATAATTACACCATAAAAACACATGAATAACTTTATCAATAGTGGGGTGGTAAATATTACCGAGAGAGCATGGTAACATGGGTAATTTTATCAGTACTGGGTGGTAAATTTATAACTATTGGAGTGATAACTATTACTGAGAGAGTATGGTAACTACGTTGATTTTGCGCTGGATTACTACACCATGAGAACTTGCACCAGACTGACCACCGACCGATGGAAAAGGGCGGCCACCACCGCCTCCCCCACCGGCTGCAACCCCGAGTCTCAACCTCCACTGCCCTCGTCCCGGAGGCGTCGGTTTTCCGCCCAACAAAGTAAGAGTTATCATTAACAGATTGTTAGTGAGAGAGAAGGTTAAGTAAATTGATTTTGTGGTAGATAACATTATCATTAACAAATGGATAAGTTTAGCTGTATCAAATGGGTAACTATTACCAATAAATTATGACAACTCGATCAGTATATGTGGTGGTCCGTGATGGTTTGAAAAAAGTAGAGAGGCCAGAATAAGAAAAAAAAGAAGGAAAATCGCAATCCCAAGGATTCGAACCTTGGTCTGCCATGCTATACAACTGTATCGCTGCCACTAGGATATGCTACTATTTGTGTTTAAAAGCAGCCGTTGTTCTATTTATATTCTATACGTCGGAGCTCGAGGCCATGGCGGTCAGACCTCAAATCCATTAGGAACAACGGCTGTTGTCAAGAATTAGACGCGGTGAAGACAGGGAGAGGAATCGCGGCTCGCCGGGGAGCCGTTCCCGTGGTCGGAGAGGCTAGAGATAGACCACATAGGCGGGGGGAGGACAAGGTCTTGCGGTGGCCGGTTGTAGACGAGGAAGAAGGCTGCGTTCATGGCGCCAACGACCTAGGCGAGCTCATCCGGGGAGGTTGAGGCCGGCGGAGGCCGACGGCGGTTGGCGGCGGGGCGAAGTTGCGGCGGTGGGGTGAGGTTGAGACACGCAGGAAGGGAGAGGAAAGGGAAGAAGACATAGTCAACGCACACCATGCGAGGAACAGCCATCGTCCATCCACAATCCAACGGTGCACGTTGCTGCGTCGAGATAAGCCCCATGTAAGGCGTCTGCTAGTTAGATTTTCCAAACAAAAAATAAAAGATAGCAAAGAGGTTCACACAAGGAAATGCCGCTTACCCTATCAACTTCATTTGTTCCACTTGGGTTTAGTGCATCCACCGCCGTCATTGCCGCCGTCCACCTTTGACATTCGGTGTTGATCAATGACCACCGAGACCGAAGGGACCTATTGCTACGGTCAACTCCACTCTTGTTATGTGTGTTGTAGTACATCGTCATGCGATCCCAATATGTGGACAATGATTGGGCCGTCGCAATGGCGGCATCCAAAGACACATTCAACGATGTGTTGCATAGCAACATGTCATCTTGGACGATGTAGTTTGCCATTCGTCCTCTCGGCGCCTCCATAAAACCTTCTCCTTCATCGTCCATCTCTTCGTACTCATGATAGTTCTCATGTACTTCATTGGTTTGTGACCAATGTGAACTTGAACCAACACCCATATGTGTCAAAAAATCATCATTGTTGTGACTACAAAGCAATGAAAAGTATTGAACTAAACATTCTTGCACATTTGTTCACAATGAACCACAAAAAGGGGGAAGTTCTTACTTGGCCATTTCGTCGAACACGTCGTCCGCATCGGCGGCCGCACCGGCGCCCGGCGCAAAGAACGCATCGGCGGCCGCAGCGACGCTCGGCTCAACGAATGATGGGGGCAGAGGAGGAGGAGGCGGAGGCGCAGGCGCAGCTTGCGGCACGGCCGTCGACTTCCTCGCGCGCTTGGGCGCAGCCGCCTTCGTGCCCTTGGTCACCGCCGCCGCCGTAGGTCGCTTGACGGCTTTGCGCGGGTTCGCGGCCGGCGGACCGCCGACGGTGTTCGCCCGTGGCGCCACGAAGAGCCCGCGCGATTCCGACGGCCGAAGTAGGTGCGCCGCCGCCGGCGGAGGAGGGGATCAATCCATCGCTACGGTTTGCGGCGGCGACATCGATCGAGGCGTCGCGGATGTAGGGAGGGGTAGGAGGAACGTCGGAGCGGCCGTCCATCACCGGAATTTGGCCGGCGGTGGCGCGGGAGAAGGGCGGGCGGGGCAAGGGCGATTGCGCGAGAGAGTTCAGATTGGCGGTTGCTCGCTCGCGCCAGATTTGCTGTTCTGCCGCGCTGTAGTCGCCGCCGCAAATTTGAGGCAAAATCTACCGCTCGGGAGCGCGCGCGGGACGTTTTTTAGCGCGCGCGGGGTTTTACCGCTGCCGCTGGAGCACTGAATTTCGCTCCGCGCGCGCTAAAAAGCCGTTATTTGGCGCGCACGTTCCAATTTGGGCGTCTGTTGGAGATGCTCTTAGAGAATACAACACAACAGGGTCGTAGTTAGGCAGCGAGAAATAGATGGAGTTGCCCCTGATAGAAGGGAGTCTCCTAGCCGAGACACAGAGGCATCGATCTTTGCTAAGGAAGAGTGCCTGGTCACCTAGGCCAGCCAATGGAACCAGTCTTCTACGGTGTATATTCACCATGAAGAGTGCAAAAGCGAAAGGCTGCCACCCCTCTCCTCGGCCAACAGAACGGTGTTGGACAGCGAGGAGCATCTGTCCCCCAAATTCCACAAGGTAGTAGTAACAGAATGTGGGGCACCCAAAAACACTGGGGATACGAGCAACCACTGGATATTGCGGACATAGAGGATACACCTGCACAAGCTCCCCCGTCCCCTTTCTGATGCCGAACAACCTACCTTGGAATGGTAAGGTAGTCCAAAGGTCAAGACCTAGGTGAATGACAGACCAACGTCGCTTCATGGGTTCAGCGTAGATCACCACTGGCACAACTGGGAACCAGGCAACGACAGCAATCGAGGCGTGGACCAGCAGACTGCGGCTTTCATCCAAGCCCTTGACGGATGGCGCGTCCGCCGCCGCCGCCGCCTCCGCCGCCGCCGCCGCCTAGCTCCGCCCAGTCGGCCACCCTCCCCACAACCCTCAGCTCTCCGCCTCTGCACTCGCCCCCGAGCTCCGCTGTCTTGCCCGCTCTGGAGGAGGCAAGCCCCATCCCCACCACCCACCACCGGCCCCTCCCGGCGTCCGCCGCTCCGGCGCCGTCGGCCACGGTTTCTCTACGCCCTCACCGGTCCCCCTCGCCCCCGCCTGCTGTCTCTCCCCGTGTGGTGCTACTCCCGCCGGATCCGCCGCGCCCCAAGCTCTGTTCCGTGCTCGTCGGCAACCTCGGCTCCATGGATGGCGTGCTGGTGGTGTCCGAGGCGCAGCTGGAGATGGCGCCTGGGTTCAGGTCTCCGTCAGATCCATCGGAGATGGAGGCAACCGCGCCAGCCGTCCCCCACCAGCAGCCTCCTCCTGCTCGGCCGCCTCCCGGGTTCGCGCAGCAGGAGCTGGGGATGCCCATGTCCGCGCCGGAGGTGAGGATGTTGAGCCTGCTTGGCAGGTGGTCCGTGAGAAGAAGCGCATGCCGAGAAGCCTGCCGGCGCCCCCTCCTCATCCTGGGCGCGAGGAGCGCGTCGCTGTTTCCAGGCGTCGAGTGGGGGGTTGCTGCTTCCGCTGCCTTGAGCCCGGGCATCGCGTGGCCGACTGCGACGGTGACATCCGCTGTCTCGCCTGCCGCGGCTCCGGCCACCGTGAGCGCGAATGTGGGCAACAAGAGAAGAGCAGCCATGCGCCTCCCTGTTCCGTCTCGCCGGCTTCCGGTCCATGCCGCCCTTTGGATCGCTCCTGGGCTGCGGTTGCTGGCCGCCCTCTTCGTGCGCAGCCGGCGACGCCTGCCACCATGGAGGCTCCTCCGGATGCAGGGTTGAGGGCACTTGTGATGGAGCAAGCGGCATTGCTGCGGGCGGAGGTGCAAGGCTTGGTGGCGTCTCATCTCGAGGAGATTCGTGCTTCTCAGTTGGCGCAGGGGGCGCTATTGCGGGCTGAGCAGGAGCATGCGTCGCTATTGCGGGCAGAGCTGCGAGGCTTGGTCATGTCTCAGGTTGAGGAGATGGTCGCGGCTCAGCTCAAGTTGCAGGCATCTGTGCAGGGACTGATGGATCATTTTGGGAGTTTGATGGAGCGGGCTGAGGCTGCTATCGAGAGGCTTTCCTTGCCGCCTGATGTCAGTGTTGGCTGCGTGGATGGTGGTCTTGAGCTTTTCGGTTGCTACTCCCCTAAGGGTGTGACCGATCCGGTGCTTGCCATGAGCTCCACCTCCACCTTCGTGGCTGCTGTGGAGCATGTTTCCCCGGCGGTGCAGGGTCCCTCAGTGAAGGATCTTGGAGTGGAGATGCCAGTGCCTATGGCATTGAAGGAGTTGAGGGGTACCGATGCCACTAGCCCGGAGGAGAAGATCGCGAAGGTGATGGCCCAGTTCGACGCGATTGAGCCACAGGAGAAGACCATGCCATTCTCGATGGTGGACCTCTGCCGAGAGATTGCTGACATGCCCAAGGACAAGCAGGTTCGGGTGGATGCTCCCTCTTTGGCCGAGCGATGGAGCATCCAGCTGGACAAGAAGAACAAAGATTGTGTCATTCCCGTAGCCAAGCGCGCCGAGTTTAGGAGGGCGGTGGCTTATGCCTGATCCCTTCTGTGAGGAGGGGCACTTCGGTGCATCTATAGTGGAGAGAGTTTGTGTGTGTTTGGAGAGGCTCTTTTAGTTGGTTTTGTCGTGTGTCCTGTTAGCTTGGGTTTAGGTGCCCTTGTTTCAGGCACAGACGATGTCCCATGAGTTAGATGCACCACGTTTTGTATGGTTTTTGGATCCCCCTAATTAACTGGATTAATTCTCTTCTTCTATAATGCAATGCGGGAACTCCCCGCCCTGGTTCTCAAAAAAATCCAAGCCCTTGACTCCATTGGCTTGACCAGATCACGGAAGATGGGTGCGAGGGGCGGGAAGTTTACGAACACACGGGTGAACGGGTGAAGGACGCGGATGGCAGTGGTGGCCTTATTGATTAAGATGAGAAGGCCGTCCGTGAAGCCAACAATCCGATGGTTCTGAAGCTCGGGCAGGCGGACACGAAGGTGCCGGCCGGTGGAAGTGTGGAGAAAGGTGATCATGCAGGCATCAGCAGAGCGTACGCCGTCACCGTCGCAGAGCGCGACCCAGCCGCGAGGACGGTAGCGGGTTTCCTGCAGCGTGGGATCGCACGGACTGGTTGTGGTGGCACGCCAGTGCGAGCACACTGCGCGGAAGCTCATGTGATCCGTCACGTCCTCAACAAGCAGCCGTTCGGCGATGATGCCGGTGATGTCCTGAGGGAGGGAGGACCAGTCAGACGCACGGGACGGCGCCCGGTGGTCTTTGGGCGCTTGCTGCCGGGGGTGAGGGAGGTAAAGGAGTAACCTTTACGCTTCCGCCCTGCGCTCGCCATCGCTGAGAGTCTCCGCCGGCGGAAAGCAAAAAGGTCAAGCCTTTCTCTCGGATCCAATCTAAATACTAACAGAACATGTGTTGAAATTAATCCCAGATCCGTAAGAACGCAGAATCAATTGCATCAACGTCATCTCTAATGTATCACTCTACATCCAAGGGGCGGATCTAGATGGTATGGCGGGTGTGCATCAAAAATTGTGGAGGTATCGGTTTGAACACGGGTCTACATCCAAGGGGCGGATCGACCAGGCGAGGTAGGATTGCCAAGGTTTTTTTTGAGACTAGTTGAAATGCACGTGCAACACACGTGTTTACAATTAAAGAGACAATTTTTAAGTAAGAAACACCGTACCATGACCCTTACATGTACTACTACTCTTTTGCATCGTTATAGATTTTATATTGCAAAGAGAATGATGTTTATGTAAGAATCATAGAGCACATAAACCTCACACTTACCCTAAAGCCAACCGAACTGTTGCCTCGCCGATGAAGGTGTTCTCCTTGGGAAGATTCTCAGCATAAATTATGTCACACCGAGGCCCAGGACAACCTTCGGCGTGGCATGCACCGTCGACTTCCCTATTCCCGCCTATTCCTGCCTCACGTGCATACGCCAATGGCTTCCCTGCTTTGCCTCGCACGCTGCCGCCACATCCGTCGCTCCCTTTGTATGTGCTCATCGCCTCTCCTACTCCAGATTGAGCGCAACTACCACCCTTCCTATGCTCCGCATCGCGCACCTGTCGCTAGAAACCTAGGTCCTTCAAACTTTTGTAGTACACAACTTACACATTTCAAAACAAATTTATTTCTCATCTTAGAGAACATGTAGACTTTTTAAGTACCCGCTAATTTAGAATCAACCGCTTTGGATATTTTAATTATCTCTAATTTTAAATCTTTGAGAAGGAACCGACCGGTCCAAAAGAAAAGAAATTAGCCATATACGGAAGTTATTTCAAGAGGATCCAAATCCAATCTTAAAAGTATCAAATAAAAACAAATCACACCCATGAATTTCATGATCGTAATCACCGGGGCCCTAGGAATTTGGTGTACGCTATACACTTATTTAATTTGATGTCTTCATAAGTAATTTTAGATTTATATGATAGAGTGCATGACCTGTATGACATGTACTCTGAACATGATGTCCCGTAAGAACGTTTTATGTTCAGAATAGCTGACGGATGCCAAGTAATTTTGAACACAGCAAAAAATATCCTTCTTCAGGCCTCGGTAAAAAAGCCACTGAAATTAACTGCGAAGAAAGACAGCAATTGAATTGAACGCAGCGTACCTGCAAGATGTCTGTGCGACTGCAGCCAGCGGAGAAGCACATCGCTGGTCTCGGCTGGAGGCCTCGCCGCATTCTGGGCGGAGCGGCTGGTGGCATCGGGAGCGCCGGGGGAGGCGTCGTCATCCGCTGCTGCCGCATCCCTCGCGCCGGCGGCCACCACCCCACTCCTTACTACCGCCAGAGCATCTCTCTGTCGGAGCGGGCGCCGGCGCCGTCTGTTGGCGGATAAGCGGGCTGCTAGAGTCGAGGACGCAGTGGATGACGGGCGGGGTCGCAGATGATGGGGAGGATGGGACGTGACCTGCGTGGTGCTATGTCGCGCCTCGGCGTCGGCGGGGGTGGCAACAGCATCCGCACTACGTTGTCTTCAACGCCTACGGCATGTGGTCATCGTCGTCTGCGGCAAGAAGTCGAGATTGCGTGAGGGGCGAGGGCGGTTTGTGAGGACGACAACTTGATGGTTGTGGAGGCGCGGACGCAGTGTTCCCTCGCCTAGACGACGGCAAGGTGCTCGGCAACTGGCCGGACGGGAAGAGGGCTCCCACTATAGGAGAACATGTTTTTAGGGGCACTTTGGTTGAGGCACTATTTAGAAATGCCTCTAAAAATCATCTTTAGGGGCATTTTGCACAAACTGCCTCAATAAATGTCATTTTTATGGGCATTTTCCTTAAAGTGCCTCTGAAAATGCTATTTTTAGAGGCTTTTTCTTCGAAGTGCCTCCAAAAATGCCATTTTTAGGGTCATTTCACAAAGTGCCTCTAAAAATAATAATTTTAGGGGCATTTTCCTTAAAGTGCCTCTGAAAATGCCATTTTTAGAGGCATTTTCTTCGAAGTGCCTCCAAAAATGCCATTTTTAGGGGCATTTTCACAAAGTGCCTCTATAAATAGTAATTTTTAGGGCACTATTTAAAATTGCCTCTAAAAATAATAATTTGTAGGGGCATTTTATATGGTGTCTCTATAAATACAATTCTTTCATTCATCGGTGGCCCATTGTGCACTGAAGACTTCTTTGTTTGGGCTTTTTTCGAGCTATTTCGCCTCAAACCAAACTAGGTTAATATCAAACATGCACGCATAATGGACATATACATAGCTGATTCGTACCACTAAATACAGAAGCATGCATGTCATTCACAAGTCATCGAAGTATGAGGCATGGAAACCATGTGACATTGAGCTAGCTGGTTATCGCATAACCGCGCACAAATTTTCTATTTCTTCCTGATACATTCAACATAAAAAGTAAAATATAATCCTTTTGGAAGTACAAAATATTATCCTGGCGCACTCCATCCTTGCGCCATCATCCGTCGTTGATCTCCTCCGGTCATCACCGGAGCAGCACCTCCGCCGCCATCTCGCCTCCAATGTCGCGAGAGGATATGCTAGAAGAGGACGGGATCGAGATATAAGACACAGGGTTATTTGCATAATTTCACCTCTGTCTGTTGAGCCTGCTGGCCCCACTAGCCGACGTGGCACCGGTCAACGATGGTAAGACCAGTTTAGGCCCTCGCGTGACACAATTTCTAAAAAATTATGATATGAACGTGCAATTTCAAATAATTAGGATTAAAGTGAAGGCGCGGGAGAACTAGGATCGCTGATGCGGTTATCTCTTTTTATAATCCATGAACTGTTGAACCACTTTTTAGCCTCGTACATTTATTTCTTAACACATAATTTTTATTTTAGATTTAATAACGTTATATATGCTAACGTTGTATCTGTAATTAAAAAATACAAATATAAAATAAAAGATACGAAAATAGGAAAAAAAACCCGGCCCGTCAGTGCTCTTTGTAGGCGGCCCAACTCTTCCTCTCCCCATTTTCTCCTCTCACCCCTGACGCTCTCCTCCTCTGGAGATTAGTACGCCGCCGCCGCCGCCCTCTGCTCCGTCTCCGGCCGTCGTCAGCCGCGTCTTCGCGTGTTGGGGGAGATGACCGCGCTGACGACAGCTGCGTTCGCTCTGCGACCGCGACGAGCAGAAGCTGGCGGGCCTCCTCGTCGCCGCCAACGTCTGCCGCGCCGGCGACGCCGCGGCCGTCGCCGAGGTCTACCGCGCAGTCGGACTCCGCTTCCTCCGCCGCATCCTCAACACCGGTAAGGACACGCCCTCTGCCCGCCCGCCTCGTGCCCCCCCTGTCGCCTCTGTCGGCAGGCGTCTCACTGGCTGTTCCGTTTCGCCTGGCTGCAGGGTTGGGGAAGGTGCAGGGCGGGAAGGAGGAGGAGCGGGAGGCGTACCTGCGGCTCGCCGTGACCGTGCTCGCTGGGCTCGCGCGCGTCCCGGAGGTTGCCGCCGACGAGGGGGTCGTCTCCGCTGTTCCCCTCGTCGCCGAGGTGGTTTCGAAATCGTAAGAACTTTCTCGCCCTCTGTTGCCTTCCGTTACTCATTGAGGCCTTTTGTGATTTGCTTATGACTACCAAATCATCTGCAGGCCTGATCTGACAATAACTGAAGAATGTTTTGAGCTTCTATCACTCGTTGCCATAGCCTCAGAAGATGGGCACATAAATTTTGTGAGCCTGGAGTTATCGACATGCTCTTCGGTCAAATCTCCAGCTTCCCAGATGGTACTAAAAATTTCTGGCCAGTCTCTTGTTTGCTTAATAATTGCATCTTCATGTTCTTTCATCCTACCAAGGAATGTTAGCAGCGACACTTGCTCTGCCATTTCAAATTTGTGCACCTGGCGGTTACTTGCATACTCATCTACATAAGTAGCATGGTATATCGAATAGGTGTCCAAGTTAGAAATATTTACATGAGTTGATTTTCCGTTTGTTATTTCCAATCAGTAAGACGGTAACACATCATATTGTCCAGATTTAGGTTGAATTCTTATAGGGTTGCTCCATTTGTAGGTTCAAGGTGCTTAGAGCTAGCCACTCATCTAATGCAGTTACTTGTTCATAAACTCAGAGCAGACAGCATGAGTGTGGAGAAACTGCAAGGCATGGCGAGCATGGTATGAGTGTGCTGGATTGTTTTGCCTGAAATTTCCATGCTTCATATATCAGCTAATTCGATTATTTGATCTATTCAGGTGTACGTCACTTTGTGCTCAGCAGGTGTACGTCACTTAGTATTGTAATGCAGTATATTGATGGTACCGAGTAACATTCTTGCACACAGGCCCTTCTATTCTTCTGTCCGCTTCATGCTTCCAATGCTATCCCAAATAACAGCGACAGCTGATGGATGCAGAACTTTGGTGCCGTTTGGAGGCCATAAAGCAGTAAGTGGGCATATTTGGTGTAAACGATTAAAGAATTGTGACTCTCTTGTTTCTTTTGCCTCCAAATTATTTAAATGCTGGTTATACTAGTTCATCATAACACCCAGTTTCCAGTTTGTTAGATACAAATGTACCTGTGCAGACAAAAATCTGTGGTATTCAAAATTGACTAGTAGGCTGACCCTCCCCCATGCACACCGGCTTGCTAGCAAGAGCTAATATTCACTGTTCATAGAAAGATTATTTTGTTTATTGCAAGGATGCTTAAGTTATAGGGTGTCGTCGTATATCTTTATTAGTTTTGTCTAGGTGTTAATCACATTTGACGTGGGGTTAACTATTTGAAGTGAACCCATGAAAATAAAATGGCAGAATTATGATTTGCCAACTGCTAGAATAGAAATTTGGCATCAGGAAGTTGCCATTTATCATTCATGCCTCGCTTGGTTCGTCGGAAATTAGCTCAATACTGGGGTAATAAATTACGGACCTGCAGAGGTCCGTCTGTTTTCCACCCGATTTGACCTACGGATTACGCCCGTAACTTACGGCCGTGTAAATATACTGCAAACCAAGCGGGGCTTCAGTTTTTTCTTGACGGTACAAAGTGAGCATGAACTTAGTTCCTCGGTCCTCATGTGTACAAAGTTTTAATATCATCTGTGGTTGCTCTGATCTTTTTTGTCAGATGACAACATCCATTGCTATAGAGGATGTCCGGAGGGAGGTGAAAATTTTGAAGGCTTTGGCAGGACACAAGTACTTGGTCCAATTTTAAGATGCATATGAGGACAGCGAAAATGTCTTCATAGTAATGGAGTAAGCTTCCAGTACCTTCCTAGTGGATATGTGTTTTGAATTTAATTTCAAAAGCTATGAGGATGCTCCTTAATACATCAAGTTTCTTAGCCGTTAGCTTTCTACACATACTACTGGCTACGAATGTACAACACAGACTCATGGAAAAATAACGAGTTCCAGGTTTATTAACTCGGCTTGAAGAGTGTTGACTGTTGTTTTGTCTTAAGATTTGAATTTAGTTACTTATTGTTGATGTGGAAAGAGTTACCATTACCTTGGGGGCTTTACAATGTCTTTAAATAGTATATTGCTTTTCATCCATTACTAGACAATTATTTGCCTTTTCATTTATTGTGTTTACCCCCCCCAACTCCCGCGAGTGGCTCGTTTGCCGTCGGAAGCGCGACTTGCTCGTGTGAACTGTGTGGGTGGATGCGCTCGAGTTGCATTGCGGAATTCGAGCCACTGGGGTAATGGCTTAGCTACGTGGAAGTAACTACACGTGTTAACTCGCAGCAGAACGATAGCACCATGATCATACAGACTTAGGTTGCTGATTAATCTGCTCATCATTTCCGTTTCTCTAGGCCTGTAGCATTTTGCTGTAGACACACTGAACTGTTGGCGATTGGGTGGCTAAGTGGATTACTCTGGTTTCATATACCTATACTCATGAATTGTGCGTTCATAAGGTGCTGAGCCCATACAATGTAGACAAACAACTAAGTTGTGTCAACATTTTCATTCCCATTTCTGTTAAGGTTACATAGGTTACGCCTTGATGAGATGTACCAGTGGTAACTGTAGTACTGTTACTTCACGCCGGACGTGGCCATTCTATCTTAATGATGTGCTATATGATTCCAGTGACAGTGGCGAGGAAGGAGTCTTGAACACGCTTTGGCAGAAGTATGAGAATGCCATCGACAAGGTACTCACCCTCACAGAATCTTCAGCAAACGTAGTATCTCAGAAAACCTTGTGTGATGCAGACCATAGCCTCAAACTTGAAGCTGTGGGTAGACATCCTGATTTGGGTGCAACGTGATAAGTTAACAAATATATCCTAACACTTGATTTTATAATGCTGAATCTTGTCCATGAGATGGCTTTGATGAGTGAGTAACTTTACTAATATCCTCCCTAAGAATCATGTATTATTTTGAACCTTGCTTGGGTAAGGCTCTAAAACACAGAGGTAGGGAGCTTGCCGTCATCTTGTCAGTGTCAAGGTTCTTCACTGTTATGTACACCCAGAGCCTCCAATACTCAAAGCAGAATATATCAAGAGACTAGATAACTTAGGTTACTTTTTGCTGATTCAAAAATAGTTGGCAGTGCTGTGATTATATTGCCAATGTCGTGTAAAGGGTATCCAGTGCAACCAGTCTACTACTAAACATAAGATTGTTATCTGAACTGTTATGAAGATACACATCTAACTGATTGTGATACCTTATATCGACCTTCCTAATTTTCTTCTATCTTAGCAAACATGACCACTTCTAAACTATAATGCATAGCACTTGTCCACTGACTACTGCACGTTGCATGCGTGCTGCTGCACATAAAATGTATAAGGAGAGGAAGTTTCCTAATTCATGAATGAATCAACCTATGTCTTCTAGATCACGTAAATCAGATAAATTGCACACATTTACGTTTCTTTCAAGAAGACAACAACATAGAGGAGGTACTTGTGAGTCGTGACAGTAATCAAACTCAATTTTATTTTAGAATGAGGATTTTTCATTTTTGTATTATTATCTGATCATGTTCACTTCTCCTGTGAACAATTTCATAGGCTGAAAAGAAAAAGTCCCTGCAAGTATTTGTCTTGCATTTCAAGCATTTAAAGACTGGGAGCCACACCATATTGATCAATCAGTTGACCGGGAATCAGCACTGGATGATAACAGTTTTAGGATGTTCTGGTGGGCATCCTTCTGAGGTCATCCTTATTCTCGTTCAGGAGATCACTCAATTAACTTCATTTGTCGCCGAGAGTAAGTAGACTCACTGAGTAAATGATATTTTTCTTGAGCATTTATTCCTGGCCCCTTCATTTTACCTTTCTTATACTGTAATATACAATCTAATAGGTTTTCGGTAATCCCGTCAGCAGTAGTCATGTACCTTTTCAAGTTGCCATTCATATATCAGTAAGGGCGTCTTTGCATGTCATGTCACTGAATCATCTAAGACTACAACTGTAGTGAAAATGATTGAAACAATGGCTAGACTTGGGAAATGGAATTATGACTTAGAAAACAGTTACTTCCACCAATCAGTAATCACATAATGTCGAAGAAAGTTCTAAATTTGTTGTTGTTTACTGGATGCTCTCAAGCAGGTGGAACCTATATGCTATAAGGTTTAGCTTGGTATGCTGAAATGCTATGTGGGGCTAGGTATCGAGTTAGCCATTTTTTTCATTGAACTATCTCTTGAATATTTACAGCCTCATCACTTTACTTTGGTATTATACTAAAAGAATAATTACATTCTGCATACCAGATAAAACAATGAACAATTGTTATTATATGCTAACTGTTGTATTTTCAGTGGTTTATTTGGTTTGCAATTGCAGTATTCAGTGAGATTTGAGATCTTATTTGTTTTTCTGTATTAGTAGGCAGCAGTTGTCCAGAATCCTCTGCCAATCTCTCAGAGCAATCCACAGACCTGGGATTAAATACTGAAGTGTTGACTGTTTTGGAGTGCTTCACAATTGTTACTCGCTCAGTGCATAACTGTAGAGTATTTAGTTATTATGGAGGTGTGCAGAAGGTTACTGCTCTTTTGAAAGGTAGATTCTTTCTTTAGTTGGGTATTTACCATTCTAGATTCATTGTGATTCTTTACACTTATTTTTTGTATGTTATGAATGAACTTGTTGCGTAGAACGTGATGAATATTATTTCTATAATGAGTCTCATATTAACTGCCCTTTCTCTCGTGTATTCAGCCGCAGTTGTATAACTCAAGACCTTGACCAGTTTGCTTGCCACACATGAGCAACTGTCAAATAAAAGTGTAGAAAATATGAGAGTTGCCAATACCACCGTTCATACCCCACCAAATAAGAACTTGGCCGCAGTTACTCCTAATACTACAAGAAGATTTGTTTCTGATAGAAATTGGCAGCAGAAGGCCATTGTTTCAGTTATGGAAGCTGGTGGTGTCAATTGGTTAGTAGGTAAAGTGGAGTCGCTGTTTACGTACATTTTATTATATCTACTAACTATTTGCTTTGTTACTTGCTTGGGACAGTTAATCTTAGTCTAGATATAGATATAGGATGGTCAACAAGTCCTCTTTACTACCGCTAAAAAGTCTACTTTACTCAGAAGAGTTTACTGGCAGTTTGAAGTACACTCTATGCTTTCTACTTTAGAAAAACATTTTGCAGGGATTATCAAAACAAGGATTAGCCGTCATGTCGGTTCTACTCTGAATTAAAACGGGGCACTTTTAATATATCTTGCAACCATAAGGCTTGATTGTATGCTGCAGACTTTGTTGACGCAAATAAAATTTGTGTTGGTATAACAGTAGAAATAACTGATCAACTTGTGGATCAGACCTGAATTTGGATAAACAAAATGCTCCCTTTGTTCGGAAAATAGATGATGTCTTAGAATGCATGCAGACAAACTTCTCTAACTTTGACTACCAACATATTAAAATTATTTGAGTTTCTCCATGGAAGTACATTTGTTGTAAACAATGCTTTAGTAATTTGTAAATTTTACTAATATATTCATATGAAAAATAACGGTCAAAGTTGTGTGTTGGATATGCGTAAAAACCTGAAATATTAGTACCATGCATCAAAGAGTTAATATTACATGAAATAGAGTTTTAAAGTTGTGATAGAACAGTGCGTGTTGAATATTTATGCGATTCATATGTAGTTGTGGTTTTGTATCAGCTGGTAGCACATTCAGGAAAGCGTGGTTAACCTACATTTTTCAATCATTATTATCTTATGTATCTGAAATTGTTCTTTGCAGAACTCTTAAGGGTCATTCGAAGACTGAATTTGAAAGAGCAGTGGAATGAACTTTCCTGTAAAAAATACAGAATAAATGTTTCCTGTCCTGTAAGATTACAGAGAAGTACTTTATGAATTCCTGAATGTATGTTATTAATGTATGATATGGATATTTGAATGTTTGTTATGAATGAATATCTGTTTCAAATGTAATTAGATTAGGCACCAGTGGTACTTTATTGATTAGAAGCAACTCGAAAGAAAGGCATTTCTAGGCAATTCCCTTGAAATGCCACTAAATAATATAGAGGCATTCCTAGAAATGCCTCTAAAAATACTTAGAGGCAATTCAAAAGAAATGCCACTAAAAAATATAGAGGCATTCCTAGAAATGCCTCTAAAAACCTCTATTTTTAGGGGCACTTCCCTGAAATGCCACTAAATAATATAGAGGCATTCCTAAAAATGCCTCTAAAAATACTTAGAATCAATTCGAAACAAATGCCACTAAATAATATATAGTCATTCCGAAAATGCCTCTAAAAACCCTTATTTTTAGGGGCACCTCGCTTGAAATGCCTCTATATGTTTTAGCAACACGATTAAATGCAACACTACTCAAAGTGCCCCTAATAATACTTAGAGGCACTTTTCGGATTTTTAGGGGCACTTTGAAGTGCCGCTAATTTGAGACTGTGACGTAGCCAGGGACAAGCTCGAAGACAGAACCTGCTCCTCGTCGGAGAGCACCGGCGAGCCCTGCCGCTTGGTCACCTGCAACCATCGAGATAAAGCTCGTGGCCACCTTCCGGTGGTGTATGTCGACACGCCACGGGACGCGCCGGTGTCGTGGTCGTGGGTCAAGCGTTTTCTTTTATTTTAATCGGTGCAATCTTTTGTAATTAATGGCAAAACGAAAAGGTGGTGGCAATTTGGTTGTATTATGTGAGTTGGTGGGAGGGTAAAACGGTCCAAAACGGACAATGTTGAGTTGTCAAACATTGGGACGATCTGAACCGTTTGATCGAATATTGAAGGGCTTAGATTTAAAGTATCCCAACAAGTCAAGTTTGCTCTTTTAATAGTAGTATAGATGCAATCTTTTGTAATTAATGGCAAAACGAAAAGGTGGTGGCAATTTGGTTGTATTATGTGAGCTGGTGGGAGGGTAAAACGGTCCAAAACGGACAATGTTGAATTGTCAAACATTGGAACGATCTGAACCGTTTGATCAAATATTGAAGGGCTTAGATTTAAAGTATTCCAACAAATCAAGTTTGCTCTTTTAATAGTAGTATAGATAGTTGGTATGTACGCACGTGATCATCTATGGCGTCAACATAATCCTGCAGGGAGCTAACTTTGCAAGACCATCGATCGATCGATCAATCAATCACGATTGATCACGGCTCACGCGATGCGTGCTCTCGTACACGGGCGGACACACTGCCGGCGAGCCGCATGCATCTAGCTTTGCCAGCACACGCACGACCGCACACGCGTATGCATGCACGACCGGCCGGCTCGCTGGCGAGCGCACGCACGGACGGCAGCCGGCGCACGCACGCAACGGGCTTATGCATTCACGGCCGGACGGCATGCCAGCGAGCGCGCGCACGGACGGCAGCCGGCGCACGCACACACCAGGCTTATGCATGCACGTCCAATCGGCATGCCGGCGACCGCACGACGTGGACACGAGGCTGGAGCTGAGCGTGACGACGCGACGTGTGGCTGAGCGTGGCGTCTCACCGAGCTGGAGCTGGGTGTGGCAAGGCAAGACAGGCACGGGCAGATGCACGCACGGCCGGCAACTGAGCGGTGTGGCGAGCACAGGCACGGGCAGACGCTCGGCCGGCCGGCCGGCGAGCGCACGTTCGCCTATGCGCGAAGAAGCAGATGCGACCTCGTCCTCGCATAGACACGTGCGGTACTGCGCCAGGTAGAGCCAACACTCGAACATGCACCGTAGCAGCTCTAGGGCGAGCGCCGGCGCCGAGCTAGGGGCGCGCGCTCAAGAAGCTCGGGGAGGGGTGGACGAACGGGGCGGCCGGGCGAGCCGAGGAGAACTGGACGGGGCCCGACGACGCGCAGGGGAGTGTAAGGCGGCGGCGTGGCGGGACGCGCTGTAGCGGCGAGGCGACGCCGGACGCGTTTTCTTTTCTTTTTATCGGTGGCAATCTTTTGTAATTAACAGCAAAACGAAAAGGTAGTGGCAATTTGGTCGTATTATGTGATTTGGTGGGAGGGCAAAACGGTCCAAAACGAACAGTGTTGAGTTGTCAAACATTGGGACGATCTGAGCCGTTTGATCGGATATTGAAGGGTTTAGATTTAAAGTGTCCCAACAAGACAAGTTTGCTCTTTTAATACTAGTATAGATTAACACCGACCCTTTATTCAACGTTAGCTAGAATGTTTACGGGAAAATTCAGACCCTCAGGCCTATGCCCTAACCAAATATGACGCCCCTGAGGTAACGAAGTCGCTAGGCGCGCCAGGTTGTGAGCCTCGCCGTTCGACCGACGACTTTCATGCCGGAACGCCACACCACCGCGACGCCGAGCCGTCTCTCCAATTTCCTGCAGGATATGGCTGAACAGCCCCATACTCCTATCTTGCAGGCCCTGCACAACCTTCAAGCAATCAGATGCCACCATCGTCTGACCCACATGCAGATCAGCAATAAGAGCAAGTGCCTCTCTACATGCCATTGCCTCCAGGCAGCCTGGGTGCGTTATGCCCTCATAAGCAACAGCCGACGCCCCCAGGTACTCACCATCATGCGATCCGCACACCACGCCCACTGCCCCACGGTTTGCTGTTTTAGCCAGTGCCCCGTCCGTGTTCACCTTGCAGTAGCCAGCCGGCGGGGAGATCCACTTAGGAACAGGTGTGCATTGCTGTGTGCCTCTCGGTGTAATCTTCTTTCTCTTAGTCTCTCCCAGGTCATGCAAGAAACTTTCGACAAACATGTTTGTCGCCATTGGACTCTGGAAAATCTCCTCATGGATAGCCTTTCTCCTCGCGTGCCAGATTGCCCACAAGGTGATCACCATCTTAGTAAAGTCGTCATGCTCCATAGTGTGCATCATCAAGAAGAGCCACTGTTGGGCAGAAGGTTCTGTTGAGATGCTGATATGCTCCACGATGGTTGGGATAGACAGAGCCCACACACATCGTGACATGATACACTCTATAAGCGAGTGTCTCCACGAGTCTTCTTGTCCACAAACTCAGCATGCGTTAGTGGGCGCCATGCTTCTATGATGCCGGACATCTCCTGTCGGCAATGAGCACTGGGCGAGCCTCCACAGAAATACCCGTACCTTCGAGGGAACATCACACTTCCATAGCTTGGCCCATGACTTCCCCTCGTCATTCGAGGACGCAGCTTTGCCATCAAGCCAGTCTTCCCTTGTCTTCTTAACACGGACAAGAGTTCTATAACCAGATCGCACGGTAAAAATCCCGTTTTTCTCGAAATGCCAAGCCCAAAAATCCTGTTGGACTCTCGTACACAAGGGGATACCCTTGATCACCTCCACATCCATTGGAAGGAAAAACTCCTCGAGCTTCCCCGTGTTCCACGTAGCAGTGGTGCTGTCAATATAGTCACTCACCAACCGTGGTGCTCCTTGTTTCACATGAGCAACAGGTGTGAGTCGCTCGTCACGGGGAAGCCAGCTATGTAGCCAGGCATCGGTGGTTGTGCCATCTCCGATTCGCCTGATCAGTCCGAGCTTCATTGTGTCCCGGCCCTCCAAAATAGCCCGCCAAATCTGGGATTGCCAAGGTAGAAGACGAACTCTGGAGAAGGATTTTTTTTTCTTTCTTTGGAAGGACTTGATGGCAAATGTTTAGACCCAATCCCTTTAAAAGGCCTGGACTGGCCCGGCCCGTGGTGATTCCTTAAACAGGCCCGGCTCTCAAACAATTTCGTTTTTTTTTTACTTTGAACGACACGCTAGAATCATCCTAAGCTCCCTACTTACAACATCAGGGACAAGCTCTACCCAAACTTGGTGGTAGCCAGGGGACCTGGCCAAACCCAAAGCAGCTAGTTCGTGTGCCGGTTTATTACATTACACGATACATAACACCTTGTCCTGAATTCCGTACGAAGCAGGAATTTGATCTCCAGGAGGGCACCACAGGCAGATAGGCAGGTAGTGGGTAGCAAGCATTATACTTCCACAGCCCAGTCACATGGAGCGCGTTTGTTAGCATGCAACTAATCCAACCAGACTTTGGTAGATGCAAATTGGGCTACTTGTTTGGTTGTAATCCGGCCACCATTTTACCTCTCATGGACATTAAAGAACCTCAGGGCCAGAACTGGTAGGACCTGTCGAAAATCGCCATTTCCTGTGGATGTAGGCCCCGGGGCTACAAATTGGGGATACCGTGGTGTGCGGCGGAGCTGCGCGAGGATGGTGAGAGATGGCGAAATTCTGGCCCGTTTCGTGCCACACATAGCTCACCTCCATTTTTTTGGGTCACTTCCCCATATTCCCAATCCACACCGGCAGCTCGTCTCTCTGTGATCGGATCCGCGACGTGCTCTTCACCGACGACGGAAGATCTTCGCGAATAGCGTTGGACCATCGCGTGCGTCCCTAGCTGCAGCTCTACGCTCTCCTCTCTTCGAGGGACGGCGTCGTCTCTAGCGACGGCAGGAGCTCCTGTTTTTCCTCTCCGAGACTAGCGGCTCTCCATCGTCTCCAATGACAGGAGCCAAGGTAAAACTCTTCCTTGCAGTAAGAAACCAAACGGTAGAGTAGATTTACGCCGTACTCATGTCAGATCCATTTTATTAGGACGACGCACTGGCTTTGACCAAGCAGACGTCATCACTGATAGTCGTGATTCAAACATGGGTCATAATGATTCACAAGATCCTAATTAGGCGCGTTGCATATCCTAGAGTCACATATAGTCCAATGTTCCCTTAATATAAGGAGAGGGTTAGTAATTTCAACTACATCTATAACTCCGGCTGAAATAGAGGATGTCCAAATGCTTTGGATGGATAGCAGCTCTTCTATGAACTTGTCAAAAAATTTAGAGGGAGGGGTTCTTGAAGGATAGCATCTACACCTCTGTGTACGAGCTAAGTTTGCATGTTTCTTCATGTTGTAGGCCATAACCAAAGGTGTAGACTAATCCATAGCACATTCAGAAAATCATGTGAGACCATCTTCCGACAGTTCAAACAAGTATTGTTTGCTATTGGCGAGCTTAGGCATGAGATTGTCAACCCACCTACCGGCCAAACGCTTAGGAAGATAAAAGAGAGCTTTAGATGATATCATTGTTTCAAGTTAAGCACTAAACCTGCTGTGTGACCAGAGTCCCGGAATATCTAGGACAGATTCATGACTGACTATTCATCTCTTGTCCGGATTGTATTGGCGTCATCGATAGTACTCATCTCACAGCTAAAGTGCCCAAATGACAGTCTAAAACTTTCAGAGGGAGGAAGCAAAACCGCTCGGGATTTCTCAGTATCCGTGCTCGGGAAAAAATTACCCGAGAACCAAAACCTTGCTACGAAGTATGAACTATGTTTAAAATGATACGTTTTAAAATACGTGTGGCTTCTGTCGGAGCAGCTGAATAATACTGTTTCACATTACGATAATTTAGTATCTGTTCGGACACGCTCGGTTTTACCCTTACTGTTTTGTTCCCATGAAATTTGGTTCCCGACCCGAATCCCATCTCCAATACTCCCCAATTGTAAATACACGACAACCAGGGCGAAGCTGCACCCTAAACTCTAAACCCTAAACCTGAAAGAGACTTTTTAGCCTTATTTAGTACCAAAAATGTCATTTTGCATCAGGTTAGGCCACTGATGCGTGTGAAGTACACGTTCGTCAGGAGATCTCAAGTGTAAGGTTTGATGAGTACAGCAGCAAGTCTTCCCTCAGTTGTGAAACCAAGGTTATCAATCCAGTAGGAGATCAACGATTGCTAGAAGGTGTCAACGGCGCCAGGAAACTTGGCCGGTGGGAGATCGAGTTGGCTTCCCCGGTGGCGTCAGAAAGCTTGGAGCTGTTGGCTTGGAACCTGCACACAAGACAATCAAACTACCACTACCAAAAATTCGGCCATCCGGGACGATTCCATAACGTGGTGATCATGCTCCAATACGTCGGGATGTGCAATCCTCGACGATTCACACGACGTTATGAAAAAGTCAGGGACCTCTAGTCATAAACGATTCTACGACGGTTCGGTGCACCTCCGAACGTCGTAAGGGATCCTCGACGTTTAGATATTTGTCTCGAGTAAGCGGGCCGTCCTGCTGCCAGGCCCAACAAGCCGCGACGTTATTTTCTCGTCGCAAGGTACGCCACGTGGCATCACCATTTTTGGCGGCCACTGATGACGCAAATTACGCCATTGGTGATGTCATCTGTCGCGACGTTTTAGTTACGTCGTCATCCACCCCGTTACAGCGAGCGTGCATGACGTCACCTTTTCCGTTAATGACATCACTTCCTTGCGACGTTTACGTTCCGTCGTGGCTGCACGCAATCAGAGATCAACACGTGTATGGCCCACAAGGGTGCACGTGAGGCGTATCCACGACGGATTCGTTTCGTCGCCGTTCATGTTGATGACGTCATCTGATTCCACGACGTTTTTATTCGTCGTCAAGTCGCAAATCAGAAGGTGCCACGTGTCTGGCTCATATGCTTCCATGTGGCATATACCCGCGACGATTGTATTTTTTCTCTCGCGTATGTTAATCAATCACGTGTCGCCACGTGTACCATTAATATGTGCCCACGTGGTGTTCCGTTCGTGACCATAATGTATCCGTCGTAATGATATTCTGGCGACGTTTTAAGTTTCGTTATGCTTCAAATGTTTAATCTGGAGTACTATAGTTTTCACAGTAAAGCTAGCAACACTTCAATACATACATTTAGAATATAAGTGGTAACAGGCTTGATCACCAGCACAGGCATTAAACATCTGGTATAGTTCACAGCCTTGATCACCATCACTGGTATCTAACTCCATCTGGTATACTTCACAACCTTACATAGGCCACCAGGAACATAGAGTTTCAGCCTCCCGAAGGGGCACCAAAAAGCCTCACCAAGGGCACTTACCAAAAAGCCACCAAAAACCACAGAAAAAGGCCGCCAGTTCCAGATCATTTCGCTTGAGATCCTTCTATCGCTGATACATTTTTCACTAGCGCCTGAATAAGGAGAGCAGTACTTTCTTGATTCTTCTGCGACGCATTTTGGTTTGCCCGTATCTCCTGGAACTGTCCTTGAAGCTCGACCCTGTCTGCATCGGTTTGTTCCTTCGACTGCTAATAATCGCGAACTAATGACTGCAGTTCACGAGTCGCTGCTCTCTCAGCATCAACCTGGCGCTGCAGCTGAGATTTTGTTACTTTTGAACGGCTTGATATCAAACCTACGTTCTTTAGGAATGTAGGTTTCCTTGAGCCTGCACTGAGCACTTCAGAGACAACTTCGGTGGCAGAAAGAGCTTGGATCATAGTGCCATCTTCTAAGGTTGATGCCACCATCTTATTTTCCATTTCAATCTAAAAAAGCATGTAAAAGCATAAGATGTAACAGCATCTGAACTAGCTTGTATGGCACACTGATATGAAATAACACGTGACAAGCATGTAACGAACATGGATGAATAATAGCAGATGACAAGCGTCTACAAAACATAGTTCAAACCATGATGAAAAAACACCACGCCCAAGTGCAGATTTTAACAGTTTTATTTGGTGGTGCTAAAATGACAAGGGATCTGAATGTAAAAGGATAGATGCAACAACTGCTGAACTAGCTAGTAAGGAAAATAGATGAAAAACAACAGATGACAAGCATGTAAGGAATTCACAAAGAGAGGAGTTTGCACATAGACTAGCTTGTACACAGACTAGTAGATGATAATCATATGTGAAATAGCCGACGACAGGAGTTTGCAGCAGAATTCACAAAGAGAGATTCAAGAGATGAAAAGAATTCAAGAAGACTTACTGCTCTTTTCACAGACGATGGGTATTCCCCCTTCTTGTTTTTGTGAAAAGTTTTGAACAATTCAAAGGCATTAACCGAACCAATGGTGGAAGTCTCATAGCTCCGAGAACCGGTGTAACGAGGGAACTTGATACACTATCTGCTAGTTTTAGCTTTCATACAAGCCAACTACAAAAACAAAGTACGAACACATTAGCAACAGTCCAGATTATAGAATTGAAACAATAGCAAGCTTGAGTGAACAAAGACAAGGACCTGTTTCTTTGATGAGCCCCAGGAATCGAGTAACGCACACCATTGAACGGTGTTCATGTTTAGCAAACCTTCAGGAGGTGTCCGTGAAACATTCTTCTTGTCCACAACCTGGTCCCAATACTTGGCCTTCAGATCATAGCGTCTTTGTTTTGTACGGGCCTTGAGATTTTGCATAAGGATGCTTTTATCCAGGGTCTTCAGGGTTCAAAATAAACCTTGTCTGATACAAAAGAAAGAGCATTATTCAGTTTTATGACCAACAATGGAAAGAACTAGAAACAAGAGTTAAGAACTGGAAGCAAGAGATACAAAACGTACACCAACGTGGCCGGCCATGAGCGCATATATGTCGTTCCTGTCCTTGTACTTTTTGAAATGGGTATAGAGAGGGATAACCTCCTTGACAGCTAATGAACATGCAGTAGCATACATGCCAGCAAGTTCAGGGTCAGATGGCCTTGTCGCCCCCGGAGCAATAACAATTCTGAACCTCCGTCCTCTGGACTTCCTGTCCAGATCCTTTCCCATGTTCATTCCCCTTTCCGCCACGACAGCTATAGCCAGCCCTCGCGCAGCTACAAAATTGTGGCCCTGCTAGAGTTAGTGTTCTACATATTGGATTTGATTCCGTAAGTAAATAGTGTAGAGTCAGAGCATTCAATCTATGCAACATGTTACCTGCATATTCATAGAGGTTAGAGTCAGCATGACTATCTATGAACGGGAGAAGATTCTGGTCGTCAACACCTTGCGACTGGACTTTGGGACCTAGCCCTTTGGGTTGGAGTATCAGCTGGTCCTGGGTAGGTGACGGCTTGTGTTGGGCGGGTATCTTCTCGTGGCAGTCAGTTGGCACGATGTGTGGGGTCAGAGTGGCCTCCTCGGGGTTGACAGCTCCATCCTTTTGTGGGCCAGCTGCCTGCTTGTTTGGGGTGGGTGACTCCTCGCAATCAGCAGCTGACTCCATTTGTGGGGCATCTACCTGCTTGTTTGTGGTGGGTGACTCCTCTGCCTCCTTTAGTGGGGCAACTGCCTCTTGGGTAGATTTCAGGTGGGTCAGGGTAGCCTCTTGCTCGCCTTGGGGAACTGTCAGCCCGCGTGGGGAGGCTGCCTTCTTCTGCTTTTCAGCTGACCCCTTGTTGTTGTCAGATGGCTTCTTGGGCTTGCTAGGTGTCGCACTGCTATCAGCATTGCTAGCACTTCTTGTACGCCCTAGTAGTGTAGTTGATTCTTCGGCATTCGGTTTGGCCCTTTTATTGGATTTCTGAGCCCCAGGTATTTTTTTGCTGAAATGTGCATCTGCGTGACGCGCTTACCATTACCAGGAGGCATTTGTGCCCTACCGGATGTCAACTTGACTTTCCAGCACCTAAACTACACAATTCATATGCACCAATCATTTGGAATAGTAGCAGAAAGCCACAAGGTATATGGGACAACAGTAATTAAGCTAGCAGTTCTACACAAGATAAGTAATCAGCACTGCATTGTTGAGCTATCATGCAAGGATGTTGAGCTAGCGGGTAAGGGTTCAGCCTGCAACTCACTGTCAAGTGATTCCATTGGCATGTCTTCTTCATTGTAAAGTTTCTTCTTGATATTTTTAGGGGAGAGTATGGTGGGCATTGAAACAAGAGATGCTACAGACCTACCCAGTCGTGGATGGTTTCTCATGATATTTTTGAGCCGTGTATCCTCCATGGGTTTTGTTTGTGGTTCTAACATGAATAAAGAGCTCAACGTAAGCTACAATCATAGCACTTGATAAGAACCTATTAAAATTACCTACTAACTTCCGAGTTTCTTCATGTGGTGCTGTTCTAACATATAGTGTTGGTATTGATTGTTTTGTACTACTAACGATGTAACAGCACGATATGAGTAATTTCATTTGTTAAGCCTAATACAAGTTGGAAAACAAGCAAACTTTGACCATAGGAACTGATCAAACATATAGAAGGCAAAACTGGCAATTAAAAAAGTGTGCAGGAAACAAGCATCGAACAGACTAAAATAACTCAGAAAACATTGAATCGGAAACCATCTCTCGGGGAATGGAGGTTAATGACGAGGTGGCAGACCTTCACGACGAAGTTGTCGCGAGGTTAGTGTGGCTGTGTGGCAGAACTAGACGTAGGACGAGGCTGGTGACGCGCCGGACACCTACGAGCTGGTCGGCGTCCTGGACGGCTATGCAGCAGATCTTGACGACGAGGTGGCAGATCTGGATGGCGAGGTGGCAGATCTGGACGGTGAGGTGGTAGATCTGGACGGCGACCTTGATGGCGAGGTGGAAGACCGGGAAGGCGAGGTGGAAGACCGGGCGGCGAGCTACACGTCGGGTGACAGACCGGGACGGCGAGCTGCTAAAACGGGGCGGAGCTACAAGGCGAGGTGGGAGACCGGGAGGGCGACATAGGGTTATGAAAAGGGAGGCGAGATTTGGGACGAGAGGAGGGGAAATGTCCATATGGGTATGTGTAGAGGAAGGTCCGAAAGTTTATGCGGGAAGCGCTAGAGTTTGAAACATAAATTTGGGGGCGGCACCAAATTATCTGCGCGCGCGAGTTTTTGGTAGGTGGGAAGGAAACGTTGCTGGCCGTCGGATGCATGATGGATGGCTTAGACAAAGTGACAATTTATGAAATTAGTTATTTATAAAAGACAATTAATGTGAAGTGGGTCAGAATTAAAAAGTTTATGCTGGTTCTTCGTATGTACCAGTACACTATATACTGTAAATACATTAAAGCCCTATGTAGTTTTGGCCTGGTGGGACTCCGACGCTCTGGTGCTTGATACGTCTCCAACGTATCTATAATTTCTGATGTTCCATGCCTATATTATACCAATTGCCACATGTTTTATATACACTTCATATCACTTTTATGCATTTTCTGGGACTAACCTATTAACAAGATGCCACAGTGCCAGTTCCCTGTTTTCTGCAGTTTTTGGTTCTAGAAAAGTACTTCTGCGAATATTCTCGGAATTGCACGAAACAAAAGGCCACGTCCCTATTTTTCCAACACGTACACGAAATCCGAAGGGGAGACGAAGAGTTGCCGGGAGCCAGCCAAACCACATGGCAGTGCAGTGGGCCCCCTGCCGCGCCAGCCTATGGGTTGGGCCCCTCGGGGCTCCCCCGACGTCGCCCCTTCGCCTATTTATTCCCCCCGAGGCGAAAACCCTAAAAGACCGAGCCTTTCATCCAAAATATATCCGCCGCCGCCGCCGTCGTCAACCCTAACTTGGGAGGGTTCTGAAGCTCTTCCCGGCACCCTGCCGGAGAGGGGAATCATCACCGGAGGGCTCTACACCACCATGGCCGCCTCCGGAGTGATGTGTGAGTAGTTCATCCCTGGACTATGGGTCCATAGCAGTAGCTAGATGGTTGTCTTCTCCACTTGTGCCATCATGTTTATATCTTGTGAGCTACCTATCATGATCAAGATCATCTTATTGTAATGCTACATGTTGTGTTTGCTGGGATTCGATGAATATTGATATCTATGTCAAGTTGAATATTGTATTATCATGTCTATGTCATTTGTGATCTTGCATGCTCTCCGTTACTAGTTGAAGCCTTGACCAAGTGAATACTTGTGACTCCAAGAGGGAGTATTTATGCATGATAGTTGGGTTCAACCTCTATTTAACCTGGGATAGTGACAGCAAGTTCTAAGATTGTAGATGTGTTGTTGCCACTAGGGGTAAAACAGCAATGCTTTATCCAAGGATGAATGTATTGTTTATATTATGCACATTACTTAATGCAATGGTCTGTTTCTTGCAACTTAATACTGAAAGGGGTGCGGATGCTAACCGGAAAGTGGCTATTTAGGCATAGATGCATGCTTGATAGCGGTCTATGTACTTTGTCGTAATGCCCAAATGAATCTCATAGTAGACACCACAACGTGCACATGTATGTTTTATGCACTTATCAATTGTCGATTGCCCAGCTGTAATTTGTTTACCCAACATGTTAGTTATCTTATTGGAGAGACACCACTAGTGAACTGTGGACCCCGGTCCATTCTTTTACATCTGTAATACAACCAACTGCAATCATTGTTCTCTACTGTTTTCTGCAAGCAAACATCATTTTCCGGTGAGGTTGACACCCTCACTGTCTTGTCGGGGCAAAGTAGTTTGATTGTGTTGTGTGCAGGTTCCACGTTACACCGAAACTTTCTGGCACCATTGTCAGGGAGATCACGCGCCTCATCATCCCCAACAACTCATCACCACTAAGTTTCTGGCGCAGTTGACACCTTAAGAACATCGTCGATCTCCTACTGGTTCGATAACCTTGGTTTCATAACTGAGGGAAGACTTGGTGTACTCATCAAACCTTACACTTGAGGTATCCTGACGAACGTGCACTTCGCACGCATCAAGCAAGTTTTCTGGCGCCGTTGCCGGGGAGATCGAGGTGTTTTTGCTCAGAAGCAACTTCCCCTACGACGCAAGTTTTCTGGGAAGTCATCGCTGCTACAGCAAGGGGAGTCTCTCACTTCCAATCATTTTACTTTGTTATTTGTCTTGCTTAGTTTATTTTTTTAGTCTTGTTTGCTCTCTTTATCAAAAACACAAAAAAATTAGTTACTTGTTTAATTCGGTTTGTTTTTTTTTCAAAATGAATGCTCCTGAAGTTGAAGTTCGTTCTTTTAGGCAACTAGGAGGTGAAAATTTGAAAGATGCTTGGTATAGAATTAGTGATGCTCATCATAGATGTACTAAGAAACACTCTACCACTATCCTCCTTAGGAACTTTTATGTTGGTATCTCTAGTTGGTATAGGTATGTTCTAGACACTCTTACAGGTGGAAATTTCTTGGGTACTCCTGCTTTAGAAGCCTGTAATATTATTGAAAGTTTGGTAGGAACACCACCCACTAAAGATATTAAAATTGAGATCACCTTGGAGGATGTTATAAATAAGTTAGACTCTATGGAGAATTTTTTCCAAATTTTCTTGATTGTATTGGTAAGACTAATGAATCAATAGCCACCATCAATGAAAGAATCACTGTTCTTGAGGATAATAATATCCATGACACCCAAAATCATAGAATTGATGAGTTAGAGGAAGCTATTGAAACCTTAAGTTCAACCTTTACTTCTCTTAAGTCTAAAAAGGAGAAAGTTTATGTGGGTAGAGAGCAAAAGTTTATGTATGTTCCTAAAGTGCCAAAACCAAAGACTCATTATGAGCTTAAAATTGATAAAACTTTTAGTACGGTTAAAGGTAATGAAACACCTCCAGGAACATCTAAGATACCCATTGTTACAAGCTGTGTGTTGGAAGAAGCTTTTGATGATTTGAATGATTTGCCACTTGACAACACTTGATTTTCACTTTCTGCGCCTAGCTGAAAGGCGTTAAAGAAAAGCGCTTATGGGAGACAACCCATCGTTTTTATTTGCTGTTATTTTTGTTTTCTTTGAGTCAAGGAGTTTTGTTACTTCTGTAGCAACTCCTTTGTATCTTTATTTTATCGCAATGTTGTGCCAAGTAAAGTTCTATATTGAAAGTTGATGCAAGATTTGGATTTCTGCGCAGTGACAGATTTTTAGCTGTCACGGATTTGAGCTTATCTCCCTGTAGAAAATTCAAAAAATTCTGAAAAAATCACGCATATTCCTGAGATATGTACGCAACTTTCATTATTTTAGGCCAGATCCATCTGAGCAACTTAAGTGCCTCGAAAAAATTCGTCATTCCAGACTGTTCTGTTTTTGACAGATTCTGCCTTTTGTTTTGCATTCGCTCTTTTACTGTGTTTGTGTGGATTTCTTTGCTCCACAAAGCATTGGTGGCTGTAGCTAATGTCCAGAAGCTTTGGGATTGATTGTATCATTACAGAATATGAGAATTTTTGATTATGCACTAACCCTCTAATGAGAACTGTCTTGAGTTTGGTGTGAAGGAAGTTTTCAAGGATCAAGCGAGAAGGGTGATATTATGTGATCAAGAAGAGTGAAAAGCCTAAGCTTGGGGATGCCCCCGTGGTTCATCCCAACCATATTCAGAGAGACTCAAGCGTCTAAGCTTGGGGATGCCCAAGGCATCCCCTTCTTCATCAACAAACTTATCAGGTCATCTCTAGTGAAACTATATTTTAATTCTTTCACATCTTATGCGCTTTACTTGGAGCGTCTGTGTGTTTTTTTTTTGTTTTTGTTTGAATAAATTCGGATCCTAGCAATCCTTGTGTGGGAGAGAGACACGCTCCGCTTTTTCATGTGAATACTCATGTTCTTCACTTATATTTGTTGAGTATTCTTAACTAGCTACTGCAGTGCTTTTAGCTCCTGTTTTTCATGCATCTCTTCGAGCTGTTAGCACTTGTTTATAAATACTCTCTTGCTGCATTATATTATCATTTGGAGAGTTTATGTTTAAATAAATTGATTGGTGTTTGTTTGGAAGAAAGAAAATGCTACATGTAGTAGTTGGTATTGGAAAAGACATATGCATTCTTGTAGATCATTGTCTTGTTTCGATTTGACTTTGCAATTGTTTTGAGCTCTCAAGTAGATCATGTTTAAGCTCTTGCATCATGTAGTTAAAGCCTAGTAGTGGAGAACTACCGTAGAGCTTGTTGAGACTTGGGATGCATATTTGTTCTCTCTAAGGTCTAGATATTTTCTGGTAAAATGTTTGAGCAACAAGGAAGACAGTGTAGAGTCTTATAATACTTGCAATATGTTTTTATGTGATTCTTGCTGTACCGGTTTATACTTGTGTTTGCTTCAAACAACCTTGCTAGCCTAAACTCTGTACTGAGAGGGAATGCTTCTCGTGCATCCAAAACTTGAGCCAAAACCCATGCCATTTGTGTCCACCATACCTACCTACTATGTGGTATTTCCTGCCATTCCAAGTAAATATTTCATGTGCTACCTTTAAACTATTCAAAACTTTATTACTCCTTATTTGTGTCAATGTTTTATAGCTCATGAGGAAGTATGTGGTGTTTTATCTTTCAATCTTGTCACAGACTTTCACCAATGGACTAGTGGCATATACATCCGCTTATCCAATAATTTGCAAAAAGAGCTGGCAACGGGGTGCCCAGCCCCAATTAATTACAACTTTCATTAATAATTCTCTTCACATGTTTTGCCCTGATTTATCAGTAAGCAACTTAATTTTGCAATAGACACTCCTCCATGGTATGTGAATGTTGGAAGGCACCCGAGGATTCGGTTAGCCATGGCTTGTGTAAGCAAAAGGTTGGGAGGAGTGTCATCTATAAAGAAACTAAAATACATGTGTAAACAAAAGAGAAGAGGGATGATCTACCTTGCTGGTAGAGATAACGTCCTTCATGGGAGCCGCTCTTGAAAGTCTGGTTGACAAGGGGGTTAGAGTGCCCACTACCATTCGTTGACAACAACAAACACCTCTCAAATACTTATTTTGTGCTCTCTATATGCTTTCGAAAACTTAAAAAGCTCTAGCACATGATTTAATCCCTGCTTCCCTCTGCGAAGGGCCTATCTTTTACTTTATGTTGAGTCAGTTTACCTACTCCTTTCTATCTTAGAAGCAAACACTTGTGTCAACTTTGTGTGCATTGATTCTTACATGTTTACTTATTGCACTTGTTATATTGCTTTATGTTGACAACTATCCATGAGATATACATGTTACAAGTTGAAAGCAAATGCTGAAACTTAATCATCCTTTGTGTTGCTTCAATGCCTTTTACTTTGAATCTATTGCTTTATGAGTTACCTCTTATGCAAAACTTTTTGATGCTTGTCTTGAAAGTACTATTCATGAAAAGTTTTTGCTTATATGATTCATTGTTTACTCTTTATCTATTTGTTAGCAAACTATAGATCATTGCTTTGAGTCACTTCATTCATGACATGAGCCTTGCAATATATTGATCAAGATTGTGTGAAAGCATGTCTCCTCAGAAATTATTTGTTGTTATCGTTTTACCTACTCGAGGACGAGTAGAACTAAGCTTGGGGATGCTTGATACGTCTCCAACGTATCCATAATTTCTGCTGTTCCATGCTTATATTATACCATTTGCTACATGTTTTATATACACTTCATATCACTTTTATGCATTTTCTGGGACTAACCTATTAACAAGATGCCACAGTGCCAGTTCCCTGTTTTCTGCTGTTTTTGGTTTCAGAAAGTTACTTCTGGAAATATTCTCGGAATTGCACGAAACAAAAGGCCAGTCCCTATTTTTCCACACGTACACGGAGTCCGAAGGAGAGACGAAGAGAGCCAGGTGGCCAAACCACCTGGCGGCGCGGTGGGCCCCGCCGCGCCGCCTGTGGTTTGGGCCCCTCGGGGGTCCGCCGACATCGCCCCTTCGCCTATTTATTCCCCGAGACGAAAACCCTAAAACACCGAGCCTTTCATCCAGAACATATTCGCTGCCGCCGCCGTCGTCAACCCTAACTCGGGGGGTTCTGAAGCTCTTCCCGGCACCCTGCCGGAGAGGGGAATCATCACCGGAGGGCTCTACATCGCCATGCCCGCCTCCGGAGTGATGCGTGAGTAGTTCATCCTTGGACTATGGGTCCATAGCAGTAGCTAGATGGTTGTCTTCTCCACTTGTGCCATCATGTTTAGATCTTGTGAGCTGCCTATCATGATCAAGATCATCTTATTGTAATGCTACATGTTGTGTTTGCTGGGATCTGACTTATATTGATACCTATGTGGAGCTGAATATTATATTATCATGTCTATGTCATTTGTGATCTTGCATGCTCTCCGTTACTTGTTGAAGCCTTGGCCAAGTGAATACTTGTGACTCCAAGAGGGGGTATTTATGCATGATAGTTGGGTTCAACCTCTATTTAACCTGGGATAGTGACAGCAAGTTCTAAGGTTGTAGATGTGTTGTTGCCACTAGGGGTAAAACAGCAATGCTTTATTCAAGGATGAATGTATTGTTTACATTACGCACATTACTTAATGCAATTGTCTGTTGCTTGCAACTTAATACTGGAAGGGGTACGGATGTTAACCGGAAAGTGGACTATTTAGGCATAGATGCATGCTGGATAGCGGTCTATGTACTTTGTCGTAATGCCCAAATGAATCTCATAGTAGACACCACAACTCACACATGCATGTTATATGCACTTATCAATTGTCAATTGCCCAGCTGTAATTTGTTTACCCAGCATGTTAGTTATCTTATTGGAGAGACACCACTAGTGAACTGTGGACCCCGGTCCATTCTTTTACATCTGAAATACAATCTACTGCAATCATTGTTCTCTACTGTTTTATGCAAACAAACATCATTTTCCACACTATACGTTTAACCCTTTGTTTTCAGCAAGCCGGTGAGGTTGACACCCTCACTGTCTCGTCGGGGCAAAGTAGTTTGATTGTGTTGTGTGCAGGTTCCACGTCACACCGAAGCTTTCTGGCACCATTGTTAGGGAGATCACGCGCCTCATCATCCCAACAACTCATCACCACTAAGTTTCTGGCGCAGTTGACACCTTAAGAACATCGTCGATCTCCTACTGGTTCGATAACCTTGGTTTCATAACTGAGGGAAGACTTGCTGCTGTACTCATCAAACCTTACACTTGAGGTATCCTGACGAACGTGCACTTCGCATGCATCAGTGCTCCATTTTCATTGAAACCCTGAACAGTTGATCGTCCAGCTTATCCACATCAACAGAGGACACGACACATAAAAACACAGAATAGGAATAGGGATAGGAAATTTTACTTTGGAAGCTGATTCCTATGTCAAACAAAGGAAATAAACAATTCAGTTGGAGCTCTTTTTTCAATCCTTTTGCAAGGAACAAGGAAGCCAAGGAAACTTTCATGTAGTCATAGTTTTGCACTTGCAATCCTATCTAATTCCTATCCCTATTCCTATTCCTGCATTTAGTTCCTATGAATCAAACAAGACCTGGATTTGCACTACTCTTATAGGAATTATTAATTCTCCTATGGGGTTGAATCATATATATGAATCCTAAGAATCAAATTAACAAAGAAGCTGGGCCTGTTTGATTCAAAGGAATATGGTAGGATTTTTGGAGGATTGATTCCTATATGAAGTTTTCCTGTTGTGGTTGTTTGATTCATAGGATTCAATCCCATAGGAATTATTCCTATAGCTAGGAGAATCTTGTAGTTGCAAATCCTATGGAACAAAATGAGCTCCAACCTCTTGGAAAAAATTCCTTCACACAATCTCTAATCCTATAGGATTCCATTAGACATGCCACTCCAATCCTATAGGTTTCCTATTCCTACACTTTCCATATCCTATGTCAATAGGAAAATTTTCTATAGGAATTAGGGCTTGTTTGATTCAAAGGAATGGTAAAGGATTTTCAAATTAAAGGATTGATTCCTATAGGAAAGTTTCTATAGATTTTGTTTAATTCACAGGATCACATCCTATAGGAATTAATCCCATAGGAATCTTGTAGTGGAATAATTCCTATAGGAAAAAAACATTAGGTCCAACCTCATGGAAAAATTCCTTTACAGCATCAAACAATCAAAGGAATCTCACTTCCCATAGTATGCAACTAGACATGCCTTGTGTTTTTGATTGTGTTAAGGAAATTTTTCAAGAGGTTGGAACTCATGTTTATTTCTTATATGATTTGCACTATTCCTATAGGAATAGGAAACCTATAGGATTGGAGCGGCATGTCTTTTAGGGCTTGTTTGATTTGTAGGTAGAAAAGACATATAGGGATAGGAAAAGTATAGGATTGCTATGTCATGCACATTTCAATCCTATAGGATTTGGTTTGTACCAAACTTTGTTTGATTCCGCCGAAGGAATTGTAAAAAGAGGCTGGAGTGGATGTTATGGGCATGTTTGATATAGAGGATTTTCAAAGGAATTGTGGAGGAATGAATCATATAGGAAATTTTCCTATGTTAGTCATTTGATTTGTAGGATTGAATCCTATAGGAAAAATTCCTATAGGAATCATTGTACTACTTTCCATAGGAAATCTAACATTCACTCCAACCTCATTTTACAATTCCTCTGATGAATCAAACAAACTTTGGTGCATGCAAAATCCTATAGGATTGAAGTGGACATGCCATTGAAATCCTACAATTTTCCTATTCTTCTACCAGTTTCCTATAGGAACTAATCCTTTGAATCAAACAACTAGCAAAGGAAAAATTCCTATGGGATAAATTCCTACAAGAATCCTATATATGAAGTTCCTTTGAATCAAACAAGCCCTACTGGAATCCTATAGGATTGGAGATTGTGTGAAGGAATTTTTCCAAGAGGTTGGAGCACATGCATGCTTGTTTGATTTGTAGGATTGAATCCCATAGGATTTTTTGTACTAGTTCCTATAGAAATTCTAACATCCACTCCAACCTCTGTTTACAATTCCTTTGGTGGAATCAAACAAACTTTGGTGCAAACCAAATCATATAGGAGTGGAGTGTGGATGACATGGCAATCCTATGTTTTTCCTATTCCTACATATTTCCTATCCTATGAATCAAACATGCCCTGACTAGTCAAGGTTAATTTACACATGACATCCTTTCCTATTCCTTGCTCTTCCTATATTCCTTTCATTTACCAATCCTGAGAGAATCAAATAATTAAGCCCTAATGGATTAAGATTTAAGATTAGTGGCATTTCTAACAGAATCCTATGGGAATAGAGGTTGTGTATGTTGATTGGGTGAAGGAGAATTTTCAAGAGGCTGGAGCTCATGTTTTTTTCCTATTAAAACCTCTATTCCCATATATAGGATTCCGTTAGAAATGCCACTGATCTTAATCCTGGGCTTATTTGATTCCCAGGATTGGGAAATGAATGGAATTGGGAAGAGCAAGGAATATGAAGGGATGTCATGTGTAAACTTTGCCTTGTTCCTTGTGCATAGGAGTAAAAGCATGAAGTCTGAGTGGATTTTATTTTCCTGTACAGTTTGCATGGAAAACAAGATTCATAGGAAAAAATTGACTCGCGGGCTAAATGTGCCATAGGGGTTGATATGTGGGCCCTAGGACCACCCCTCTCCCCACACCAATATTTGGTATAGAGATAGAGGCGCGGGCTCCGGCCAAAATCGCCCTCCATTGCGCTCCAAGTTCAGAAGATATCATTTCAAGACTAGATCTAGGTCTATCTCCGCCGGCGACGGCGGCGGCAGGCGTCCTCCTTCTCCTCGAGGCCCCCCTCCACGGAGCTCTCCCCTTCCGTCCTCTGCCTCCTCGTGAGCCCTCCATGACTTCCCTAGCCGAGGCGGTGCAAGCCGTCAGCAGCTAATCCCGCTGGTGCCCCGCTCCGGCCTCCGTCGCTGCATCCGTCATCCACGGCTGACCTCGTCGAGCCTCCCCTTTCGACCGCATTCCCCACGCACGTCTCTGCAAGCCAAGGGTATGAATCTTTCCAAGATGTATTAGGCCTTGTTTACCTAGGGGATTGAGAAAAAATGAACAAGAGTTTGGGGATTTGTGGGGAAACGTGGGGATAAAACCAGCCCAATACACTAGAAACAAATAATGTTTTTGAGATATGTGGGGATTGCAGGGTTTGCAGGACACAAAACTCTTGTCCATGCTAGTGTATTTTAGGGGTAGAGCATTTGTGCTGATTTGCGGGGATTGGCTCATAACACGAGAGACTTTTCACATAATTAATTATGATATTTATTAGTTGGCTTCTTTTTCTTGGTATCTGAAATTTGGGATAGTGCCCTTGTATACAAAAAACGTAGGGAGTAGCTTGTTCTGAAAAAATAGTTATCTCCTTCAGAAATTTCATTACCGTGTTTGTTTGTTTGTTTGTTTGTTTGTTTCACAGATGGATCGGCGTTGGATTCAAACATCTGCGCCGTTTAACAACTCATATATCAAAGGAATCAATGGGTTCTTAGACTTTGTCACGGAGAGAAACACGGTTGATTCTCTAGTTCTCTGCCCATGCACACGTTGCCTGAATCAGAAACTGCTACATATTTCACAATTGAAGCGGCTCTTAATGTTGTACAAATTTTCCACTACTTACCTTTTATGGACACATCATGGAGAACCAGCGGATGCCATGATTATTGTAAATGACCAAAATGGTGAAGATGATGATGGCAATGGTGATCATGAGGATCATAATGATGGCAATGGTGGTCATGAGGATCATAAATGATGGCAATGGTGGTCATATGGATATAGATGATGAAGGTGAGGCAGTTGGAGAGGTTGACGAAATTGAAGCACTGTTGACAGACCTCACGGGAGGTGGCCATAGAGGAACAGAGGCTGATTAGGGCGAAGGTGGGGGTTGCAAAGCACTTGAACGTTTGTTGGAAGAGTCAAAGCGCCCGCTTTACCCGGGACAGAAACACGTCGGAAGGTTTCAGTTAGTGTTGAAGCTACTTCATCACAAATCATATTACCGGATCAGCAACAAAGCTTTCGATGCTTGGCTGCTGATATTTGCAAAAACACTTCCAGACGACAATACACTACCCAAATCATATAGAGAAGCAAAAGCTTTTCTGAAGGGGCTAGGTCTTTCATATGACTCTATACATGTGTGCCCAAACAACTGCATACTTTTCAGAAAGGAGCATGCCGAAGCAAACAAGTGCCCCACCTGTAAGGCCTCGAGGTGGAAGTATCGGAGAGAAGTGCATGTCCTGTGAAAGTGTTGCGGTATTTTCCTTTGATACCGAGGCTGCAGAGATTGTTCTCTTCGAGGAAAACATCGGAGAACATGAGGTGGCACCAGTTAAAGAGATTGCCCACCACGGGCGTAATGAGTCATCCGGCTGAGGCTGAGGCGTGGAAGGATTCCGACAAATGTTGGCCAGAATTTGCAGCTGACCCTAGAAACTTAAGGCTCGGCCTTGCCTCTGATGGCTTCAATCCCTTTGGAGCCAGGAGCCAAAGCTACAGTATGTGGCCTGTGTTTGCCGTGCCGTACAACCATTCACCAGAGGAGTGCATTGATCCATCATACTACATGCTTTGCTTGATAATCCCTGGCAAATCAAGTCCTGGAAAAGACTTTAATCTTTTCATTCAGCCGCTGATTGATGATTTGCAAGAGCTTTGGAAGGGCGTTCCGACTTTTGATTCATTTCAAAATGGATTGTTTAATCTTCGTGCTATTGTACTGTGGTGCATACATGACTACCCAGCCTGTGGCACTATGTCTGGGCGCGTCACTTCAGGCTATCAAGCATGCATACATTGTGACAAAGATCCTCTATCCCATTCCATGCTGGGAAAAATTTGCTTCATTGGGCATCATCGTTTCCTTAAAGAAGACGACAAGCGGCGTGAAAATACAGACCTTGGCGGAGTTCATAAATGTACGAGCAAGCCAGAAAGATTAACTGCAGCTGAGTTAGAAGCTGCGCTGGAGGAGGTTAGATGTGTAAAACCAGGAAAACCAGTAATTGGAGAGGCTTCGCAGACACGAAAGAGGAAGAACGATGACTCGTAGACAGGAAAGGGGAAGAAAGATGACTCGCGAGTGATCTGGAAGTGTCGCATGGGTTTCTAGAACTTACAGTACTGGCCATCGTTGAAAGTTCGGCATAGTCTCGATGTGATGCACATCGAAAAGAACGTCTTTGATAACACCTGCGGCACACTCCTTGAGCTCGATGGGAGGAATAAGGATACCTCAGTGGTAGGATTGAATTTCAAAAACTAGGTATTAGAACATCTTTGCATCTGGGTGAGGACAAGAAATGGAAACATGCACGGTATTGTTTACCAAGAGAGGGCAAGACAAAGTGATGTGAATTTCTGCGTCAAATATCCAGATGGTTTTTGTTCCAGCATGTCCAAATGTGTCAACGTACAGACACGGAAGATCAATGGACTGAAAACCCATGCCTGCCACATCCTGTTGCAGAGAATATTTCCTGCTGGCCTGCGAGGACTTGTGGCTACAGATATCTATCAGGCTGTTGCTGACCTAGGAATTTTTTTCAAGGATTTGTGCAGTAAAACTTTGAAGGTCACTGAGCTGGAACGGTTGAGAGCGGAAATCCCATTAATTCCGATGAGGCTTGAAAACATCTTCTCTCCGTCGTTCTTTGATGTTATGCTGCACCTGGCTGTGCATTTACCTGACGAGGCATTGCTCCGAGGCCCTGTGAACTATGGGTGGATGTATCCAATTGAGAGGCTGTTGTGCACTTTGAAGAGATTTGTGAGGAACATGGCACAGCCAGAAGGTTCAGTTGCAGAGGCCTACATTGCCTCCGAGTGCATGACATTTTTCTCTAGATACCTTCATGACATTGAGACAAGGCAAAACCGGCCACGGAGATATGCCGTTGAAGAGCATGAGTCATCTTGTAGTGTGTTTGGCCATAATGTGAGTTTAATGGGAGCATTTAAATGATCCGTCATGAAGGCGATGAGGCCCTGAAAACAGACCTTCAGACAATGGCTTGGTACGTCCTAAACAATTGCGATGAGGTCAAGCCATACATCAAGTATGTTCTCACTTCCCTAGTACTGATTTCTATGTTACAGATAACATTTACGACGTGGAAGAAGATGTGGAAGAAGATGGGATGCCCGATGTCGATCTTAGGGTTCAGAAGGAATTTCCAGAATGGTTCAAGGAGCATGTAAGTTTCCTTTTGCATTTGTCTCTATCCTATATATATAGCATTTTCATTGCATGATTTCAACCATGTTGTTTTTCTTTTTTGCTGTGGTACACAGATGATGAGCAAGGCACGGGAGGGAGGACAATATTTTAAAGCAGAGCTCTTTGCGTTGGCATGTGGCCCACACATCGAAGTAAAGATATATTCAATGTGTGCCGTGCAATTTGTTCGGTTTGTCACCATTGACCGTGAAAGTGGCACGAAAATGCAAAACAGCGGAGTCTCAACTGGTGGAGATCATGAACTGGTTGAGACATGGTTTTATGGTGTCCTCAAGGGAATCAAAGAGCTCACTTATAACTCTGACGAGAAACATAAACGAACAGTTGTTCTGTTTGCCTGTGACTGGTATCGTCTTGAACATGAAGATGACCTCAGGATTAAGCTGCAAAAGTGTGATGGACACTTCAAAAGCATCAACGTTTCCAGTTTATGGTACCAGGATGATCAGTATATCTTGTCAACACAGGCAAAAAAAGTGTTATATGTGGCAGACCAATTGCTGGGACCAGATTGGCGGATAGTTCAAAATTTTGAGCATAGGCGGTACTCACTCAAAGTGCCCGAATATGATAAGATGAACGTCAATAAGGAACAGGACCCTAATACGGAGCCTGACCTTGATATTGAGGACGAGCCTACTGATGCAGCACATCAAGATGGCATAGTGTCTGACCATGAGGATGCAACTGAGGACCTGATAGATTTTCCAGCGCCTCCGCCTACTCTGGAACGAGATGACAACCCTCACCGTCCCCTGACTGCAGCCGAAATCCAGGATCTTTGGGATCATATCAGGAGTCGACCGAAACCAGTTGCTGGACAGGGAAATGAAGATGACGAAGAAACTGAGGATGAACCACCGAACGAGACAATAGAGGAGTACTATGACAGTGACGAGGATTTACAAGCAGATGATTCCGATGCAGACTAGTGTTGCATGTATGTGTGCATACTTGTCTTGAGCTGATGTGCATGCTCTGTGTGCATGCTTTTGTATAACTCAAGTGAACTGATGTGCATCCTCTGTTTGCATGCGTGTGTTGAACTGATGCGCATGCTCTGTGTGCATTCTTTTGTAGAACTGATGTGCATGCCTGTTTGCATGCTTGTGTTGAAAATCTGCATGCTTTTGTAGAAATCATGTCCATTCGTTGTGTGTATGCTCGTGTTGAACTGATGTTGTTTTTGGTGTCTCTGTGTATGGTCTTTCGTATGTTGCTAATATATATTACCCAGTTATCGTGGAAAGCATCAAATCGTGGACCAAACTGTCAGCTGGCTCGTTAAACAGTTCCAACTAACAGATCTATTACTATGTTCAGCACACACATGCACACAACAAATGGGCTATCCACATTCCCAAACACATAAGGGCAGCGACTCCAACCGACCCCACGAGTCAGGTCAAGTGACGGTCAATGCCTCAAAGGAGGTCACCCAAAGAATCTGACCCTTACCCGCTGACAGGTGAGTCCGTAAACTCGCCCCTCGCACCACTCTTCTTGCCACCTCTCTTCCAAACCGCTTTCCCCAAATCGCACTGTGAAACAATACTCTTCTCTCTGGCCGCAATTTGCCTCCCCCCGCCACTCTTCCAGTCAGGACTCGAAATCTCTCCGCCGCCGCGCGCACGAGCCTCTAAAAAGAGAGGGATGGCAGATCTGATGCAGCTAAAGGACAACACTGTGACCCCAGTCGTCGCCCATGGATCTGCGGAAGAGGCTTCAGATGCATTCGCCGCGGCCTCGGATGCCGCCGACGCGGCTGCGGATGCATTCACCGCGGCATCGGATGCTTTCACCACGGCTTCGAATGCATTCACCGCGGCCTCGGATGCCTCCGACGCGGCTAACCGTGGCAAAGCCATGGCATTGGCTACCCTAGCCTCGGCTTTCGGTGCCATATCAACGGCTTCAGATGCCTTTCTCGCGGCTATGGATCTCATCGCCGCGCCTCCTCCGCCTGTCACCGCCGCGCCTCCTCCGCCTGTCACCGTCGCGGTGCAGTGCAACCATGTGGGGGTGCGGGTGGTGCGGGTGGAGTATTCCGAGGTGCTTCCCTAAACAAATCTTATCTTGAGCAGTGGCTTCCCTAAACAGAACACTTTACTTTTGTAGGATTTAGTGTATCTATAATTTTCATGGTCACATGCCAATGTGTGCTCGAAATTTTCTTTTGTTAAATATTTAATTTTTGGTCATGTGTTAGTGTTAGTAATAATGAAAAGTTTCATATGAATGATGTATGTAGTCACTATCGAACTGATATGCTGTATCTTCCTGGTTTACATAGTTAACGATCTAGTGTCCAGTTTAGTATTGTTATTATTATATCCTTCTTTGTTTATAATTCAGTCGCAACAATATTTGACGCTACTTTATCTGTGGTTAATATCATGCTAAGAATAATTTGCAGGGAGATGATTCAGGCTTGTTCCAGTGGACGCCCTCGCCGCGGCATGACGCTGAGTCCATGGATGCGAAAATGAGATACGTTCTCCAGAGGTTGAAGCCAAATTCTATCGTCCGCATCCGTCGTGCTTGCGAAAATCTACGGTTGAGGGTGTCCTTAATCAAAATGTGCTTGCCAAGCATGGTGCTCTTCTGCGCAGTATCACTGATTATCCATCTGTGAGCGCTTTGATAGGAATAACTAGAGGCTATAAAACATGTCACTCCTACCATGAAGATTTGTCAATAAACCATATAAATCACAGAATGGTGACAAGGTTGTAGAGCGATCTCCTGGGTGATGCGGAAGTTGCTGGTGCGGAAGTTGCTAAGGAATCTCAGTTGGACTGAGATTGTCGTGCCGACCACCTAGAGATGTATCACAGTTTGCTGACATTTGCTGTTGAACTTATGTAGAGCTACCTTATGAGGCAGAGCAACTAACTTATGATTAGTTTCTTTGTCTTTTGTTGTGGAACTGTAATGTGGAAGTACTGCTGCGTTGAATGGAACTCGTGATTGTTGCTCCAGGTCTTAAAACTTAATTAGTCTCGATTTTGTGTTATGTTCATATTTTGACGTAGATGAAAGTTTTCCAGGGATACTTATTCTACTCACCCTGATCATTTCATGTATGACAGGTGGGGTCCAGGACCTAACTGTCTCAAACAAGGTTGCCAGTCAATAGTGTAAATTACGACAGTATGACAGGTGGGGTCTAGGATCTAACTGTCGTGCTCGTTGCCAGTCAACGAGTCATATAAGGACACCACCTGGCGAGCGACAAAAAATTCGTGACGTTCTACGTGACTAAGACATGTTTCGTCGTAGAAAACTGGGCTCAAGTCTGCATAATGGGCCAGGGAAAAAAATCCACGACGTAAAATACGTGGAACGTCGCGAACCAAAGGCCCATGAATGAAAGAACCAAAGCGTCGCGATCAAAATCAGCTTTTCCGACCCACCACGACGGAACACACGACGTTATCGGAACGACGCTGAAAAAACGTCGACGATGGGCGAATTTTTGGTAGTGTACTTTGCCCCGACGAGACAGTGAGGGTGTCAACCTCACCGGCTTCCTGAAAACAAAGGATTAGATGTATAGTGTGGAAAATGATGTTTAGTTGCAACGAACAAAAAGGAACAATGATTGCAGTAGGTTGTATTTCAGATGTAAAGGAATGGACCGGGGTCCACAGTTCACTAGTGGTGTCTCTCCAATAAGATAACTAACATGCTGGGTAAACAAATTAAAGCTGGGCAATTGACAATATTGATAAGTGCATAATATGCATGTGCAAGTGTAGTGTCTACTATGAGATTCATTTGGGCATTACGACAAGATACACAGACCGCTATCCAGCATGCATCTGTGCCTAAATAGTCCACCTTCCGGTTAGCATCCGCACCCTTTCAGTATTAAGTTGCAAGCAATAGACAATTGCATTAAGTAAAGTGCATAATGTAAACAACACATTCATCCTTAGACAAAGCATTGTTGTTTTACCCCTAGTGGCAACAACACATCTACAACCTTAGGACTTGCTGTCACTATCCCAGATTCAATAGAGGTTGAACCCAACTATCATGCATAAATACCCCCTCTTGGAGTCACAAGTATTCACTTGGCCAGAGTTTCAACAGGCAACGGAGAGCATGCAAGATCACAAATAACATAAATATGATAACACAATATTCAATTTGACATAGTATCAATATTCATCGGATCCCAGGAAACACAACATGTAGCATTACAATAAGATGATCTTGATCATGATAGGCAGCTCATAAGATCTAAACATGATGGCACAAGTGGAGAAGACAACCATCTAGCTACTGCTATGGACCCATAGTCCAGGGATGAACTACTCACACATCACTCCGAAGGCGGGCATGGTGGTGTAGAGCTCTCCGGTGATGATTCCCCTCTCCGGAAGGGTGCTGGGGAGAGCTTCAGAACCCTCCCGAGTTAGGGTCGACGACGGCGGCGGATATATTCTGGATGATATGCTCGGTGCTTTAGGGTTTTCGCGTCGGGAGGAATAAATAGGCGAAGGGGCAGCGTCGGTGGAGTCCCGATGGGCCCACCTCACCTTGCGGCGCGCCAGGGGGCCACCCGCGCCAGGGGGTGAGGAGGCCTCCTCGGAGCCCTCCTTCGTCTCTCCTTCAGACTGCGTGACGGTGTTGAAAAAATAGGGACTTGGCCTTTTGTTTCGTGCAATTCCGAGAATATTCGCAGAAGTACTTTTCTGGAACAAAAAACAGCAGAAAACAGGAACTGGCACTTCGACATCTTGTTAATAGGTTAGTCCCGGAAAATGCATAAAAATGATATAACATGTAACATGTAGCATAAAAATGCATAAAGTGTATATAAAACATGTAGCAATTGGTAATGCTACACTTTATATCATTTTTATGCATTTTCCGGGACTAACCTATTAACAAGATGTCGAAGTGCCAGTTCCTGTTTTCTGCTGTTTTTGGTTCCAGAAAAGTACTTCTGCGGATATTCTCGGAATTGCACGAAACAAAAGGCCAAGTCCCTATTTTTCCAACACCGTCACGGAGTCTGAAGGAGAGACGAAGAGGAGCCACGAGGTGGCCACCTCACCCCCTCGTGCGGGTGGGCCCCTTGTCGCGTCGCCAGGTGAGGTGGGCCCCTTGGGACTCCATCGACGCCGCCCCTTCGCCTATTTATTCCTCCGGACGCGAAAACCCTAAAACACCGAGAGATACATCCAGAATATATCCGCCGCCGCTGTCGTCGACCCTAACTCGGGAGGGTTCTGAAGCTCTCCCCAGCACCCTGCCGGAGAGGAGAATCACCACCGGAGGGCTCTACACCACCATGCCCGCCTCCGGAGTGATATGTGAGTAGATCATCCCTGGACTATGGGTCCATAGCAGTAGTTAGATGGTTGTCTTCTCCACTTGTGCCATCATGTTTAGATCTTGTAAGCTGCCTATCATGATCAAGATCATCTTATTTTAATGCTACATGTTGTGTTTGCTGGGATCCGATGAATATTGATAATATGTTAAGTTGATTATTGTGTTATCATATCTATGTCATTTGTGATATTGCATGCTCTCTGTTGCCTGTTGAAACTCTGACCAAGTGAATACTTGTGACTCCAAGAGGGGTATTTATGCATGATAGTTGGGTTCAACCTCTATTGAATCTGGGATAGTGACAGCAAGTCCTAAGGTTGTAGATGTGTTTTTGCCACTAGGGGTAAAACAGCAATGCTTTGTTTAAGGATGGATGTGTTGTTTACATTATGCACTTTCCTTAATGCAATTGTCTGTTGCTTGCAACTTAATACTGAAAAGGGTGCGGATGCTAACCGGAAGGTGGACTATTTAGGCACAGATGAATGCTGGATAGCGGTCTGTGTATCTTGTTGTAATGCCCAAATGAATCTCATAGTAGACACTACACTTGCACATGCATATTTATGCACTTATCAATATTGTCAATTGCCTAGCTGTAATTTGTTTACCTAGCATGTTAGTTATCTTATTGGAGAGACACCACTAGTGAACTGTGGACCCCGGTCCATACCTTTACATCTGAAATACAACCTATTGCAATCATTGTTCCTTTTTGTTCGCTGCAAGTAAACATCATTTTCCACACTATACATCTAATCCTTTGTTTTCAGCATGCCTGTGAGGTTGACACCCTCACTATCTCGTCGGGGCAAAGTAGTTGATTGTCTTGTGTGCAGGTTCCAAGTCAAGGACTCGACCTTCCCCTCAGCAAGATAAACGGCGCCGTTGAGAGGGAGATCAAGACACCGTTGACACCTTCTGAGCATCGTGATTTCCTACTGGTTCGATATACCTTGGTTTCATAACTGAGGGAAGACTTGCTGCTGTACTCATCAAACCTTACACTTGAGGTCTCCTGGCGAACGTGTACTTCACATGCATCACATCCCCAAGCTTAGTTCTACTTTCATGTCATGAATAAAGTGACACAAAGCAATGGTCTATAGTTTGCTAACAGATAGATAAAGAGTAAACAACTGAATCACATAAGCAAAAACTTTTCATGAATAGTACTTTCAAGACAAGCATCAAAAAGTTTTGCATAAGAGTTAACTCATAAAGCAATAGATTCAAAGTAAAAGGCATTGAAGTAACACAAAGGATGATTAAGTTTCAACAATTGCTTTCAACTTGTAACATGTATATCTCATGGATAGTTGTCAACGCAAAGTAATATAACAAGTGCAATAAGTAAGCATGTAAGAATGAATGCACACAAAGTTGACACTAGTATTTGCTTCTGAGATAGAAAAGAGTAGGTAAACTGACTCAACAATAAAGTAAAAGATAGGCCCTTCGCAGAGGGAAGCAGGGATTAAATCATGTGCTAGAGCTTTTTAAGTTTTTGAAAACATAAAGAGAGCATAAAGTAAGTTTTTTAGAGGTGTTTATTGTTGTCAACGAATGGTAGTGGGTTCTCTATCTCCCTTATCACCCAGACTCTCAAGAGCGGCTCCCATTGAAGGACGTTATTTCTACCAGCAAGGTAGATCATCCCTCTTGTTCTCTTTTGTTTACACATGCAGTTATTCACTGGTATCATTGCTTGACTGATTGGATCAAGGCAAAAATGTAAAGAGAATTAAGCGGTTAAAGTTGTTATTAATTGGGACTGGGCACCCCATTTGCCAGCTCTTTTTGCAAATTATTGGATAAGCGGTGTATATGCCACTAGTCCATTGGTGAGAGTTTGTCATGAACAAATGACAAGGTGATAGAGATAACACCACCAAACTTCCTAATGAGCTATAAAACATGGGCTTATTGTTTCTGTGCCCTACCTACCTCAGTTTTATCTGTCTGTGCCATGGACGCGTAGTTTCTCTCGTCCGTGCCCTGGCTGGGCCGCAAATGGCCGCACACGGCTAAGACGGCCATTTTCGTCTGGTCAACCTTGTTTGACCGTGGCTTGGCCTGACTTGTGGGGTCGGCCTGGGGCACCGGCCTGATGGGTGGGGTCGGATTGCTGGGTCCTCCTCGTCCCATCCTTCTCCTCCTCCAAGTGGGACCGCTCAAGTGGGGACATGAAGCGAGTCTCAAGTGGGGACAGGAAGGGACGATTCTGACGCCCAGGTTGGGTATCTAGGCCCCAATTAACACGTCGCTAACACTTAATTAACTGAATTAACACTGAATTAACTGAAGTAACTTACTATTCATTGATTAGTACGTCATTATTTAGTGACAATTCGTTGATTCCAAAGTGGGGACAAGGAGCGAGTCCTTGTTAATTGGGGACTGAAACTAAAACTGAAAACTGAAACTCGATTTATATCTGGAATTCATAACAGGATTCATAACTCGATTCATAATAGAATTCATAACTCGATTCATAACAGGATTTATAACTCGATTCATAATAGGATTCATAACAGGATTCATTACTCGATTCATAAATCGATTTGAACTGAAACTTGATTTGAAACTGACATTCATATTACTATTAACACTGATTACAAAAGATCCGGCGGTTTTACAAAAGATTAGACAAGATTAGCAGTGCTTTATGCGCTGCTACTACGCCGGCGGCGGCCTAATACTACTAATCTAGCAGTGCAACTAATGCACTGTTACTGCTACTACGGCGGCGGCCTCTACAGGCGCCACCTCTGGGCTGGCGGCTCGTCGTCGTACGAATCGTCAGAGTGGAGTCGTGGCCGTCGCCGTCATCCTCCTACTCATCGCCGCCGTCGCCGCCGTCGTCCTCCTCCGCCTCCTCGTCCTCGGCGTCCTCCTCGTCGTCGTCCTCCTCCTTCTTCTCCTCGTTGTCGTCCTCGTCGTGGTCGTCCTCGTCGTCATCGGAGCCGTTGCCGTCCTCCGGCTCCAACTCCGGGTCCGAGTCCTCCTCCTCGGACCTGGGTTCATCGTCGGAGTCGTCCGGGTCGGAGTCGGCGGCATTGCCGTCCTCGCCCTGGTCGTCACCGGAGTCGTTGTCATCGTCGCTCGACATGTTCTCCTGCCAGCGACCGTGGTCCTCTTCCAACCAGGGGATCGGGTTCCCCTCGCCGTCCGAGTCGCTCGGGATGTCCTAGTTCTGCCACCAGTGATCCGCCATTGGAGACTTGGAGTGTTGGAGAGAAGGGTGGTGGTTGGGGTTTTTGGCAAGGGTATGAACCGAGTGAACTGCTTTGGAACCGCAATGCAATGGGGTTGGGGTTTTTATGATGACGGGATAGAGATGAATTCACTGCCGCCGGCATGGAGATCGATAACCGCTTGGGGCACTGAATAGGCGGCAGGCCGATCGCTTCGTTTCCTTGCCAACGCAGTGTGAATTGACAACACCATTTGCAGATTATATTCGCCATGATGACATCATGTGACCGCTCTTCACGTCGCGTTGAACTGACATGCATGTAAATGTTCACCACGTCATCTGGTGCCCCTTGACGTGTAGAGTACAAGTGTCGAACAGTTGATGTGCGTCGTCGTTCTGGTCAAATTGAATGCAGTTGGAGACGGTGTGAGACATCTACACGTATATGAAGCATTTTTTGCGAGGACTGGCGCGATTAACTTTTTATTTACGTGCAAATATGCGTCGGCGCATCCGTGTGAACACACCAAGCGCGATCTGGACACGAATTGGACGTGAACGGCACCCACAATGCGCGCTCTGTGTAGTTACGTGATCTGAACGTGTGTCGACCTTGTTTATCAATTTGAATCGTTAGTATATGACATAAGACGACTATGTGCGCATAATTTTCCTTTTTTGATTTTTTTAATATTTGAGGCTCATTTCAAAATTCGGCCAAATTTCGGTAAAACCTACATTAAACAAGTTTAAAACATGAAAATAAAAAACTAAGCATGGATCCTTCTTAGTCACTCCAAAATGAAACTTTGTGAGTTGTTCGAACTTTTATGTTGAAAATCCAAAAACCATTCTCTTCACCCTAAAAATCTTAGGACATAGTATGAGATATCACCTTAGATACATACATTTCTCATATGAAATGTTTATATATCTTGTTTATCAACTTAAATCGTTAGTATATGACATAAGACGACTATGTGCGCAGGATTTTTCTTTTTTTGATTTTTTTTTGAATATTTGAGGCTCATTTGAACCTCGAGTTCATACGACATAGTTGGGGATATCACTTAGATACATGCAGTTTTCATCTGAATGTGTATAGACATTGTTTAACAGCTTGAATCGTAGTATATGACATAAGACGACTATGTGCGTAGGATTTTCCATTTTTAAAATTTTAGGGAATATTTGAAGCTCATTTCAAATTGAAGTCAACTTAACGTTGACCGACATTTAAACAAGTTTAAAACATGAAATTTGAAAAACAAAGACTCGATCCTTCTTAGTCACTTCAAAATGAAGCTTGGACACTTTTTCACACTTTTAAAAACACGTTGAGTGCCTTCAAACCACGTCGAGTGCCTCTAAACCCCATTTGAACAATGACAGTCGAACTAACCCTGGCGCTGAACTGCAGCCGTCCGATCGTTCCTCTAGAAGGAATCTGCAGACAGACTCGGGGCGATCCGCGAGAAGCTCTTTCTGCGATCTGATTGGACGCACGCGTAGGACTAGACGCTGACGAGTGGACCCAATCAGGATTTTGGCTCGCCCACCCCCATTTGCCTGAGTGACACAAAATGGGGATTTTGGCACACCAAATGGGGATTTTGGTTGCAACCCGTCAGCGTAGGACTTAAATGGGGATTTTGGCTGTAACTCCGTCATCGTAACTTAAATCTAGCTTGAATCCATGAGCTTGGTCAAATCTAGCTTGAATCCATATAAATTTTTGAATGAGCTAGGACTCGGAAAAATGTGTTTCAAATCAGCTTCAAAGGTAGGGTAAACGGCTCCATTTGTAAGCGAAAATGGTGGACTCGCTGAAAAATGTGTTTCAAACGAGCTCCAAAGGTAGGGTAAACGGCTCCATTTGTAAGCAAAAATGATGGACTCGCTGAAAAATGTGTTTCAAACGAGCTCCAAAGGTAGGGTAAGCGGCTCCATTTGTAAGCGAAAATGGTAGACTCGATGAAAAATGTGTTTCAAATGAGCTCCAAAGGTAGGGTAAATGACCCATTTCTAAGCAAAATTTGCAAACTGAAGTGGATTTTGGCACACCAAATGGGGATTTACACACACAATTGGAAACGTCAAGCACAAGGCCTTGCTAAAATTTCATGGTAGTACAAATTATAAAATAGATCAACAACTAATAACTAAATTGGCACTTGCCCTTAATAAAGCAACTAATAACTAAAATGGACTACCACTCGTCCTCGTCATCGGAAACCTCCACCGGCTTGGCCTTGCCCTTGCCCTTGCCCTTGGCATCGACCTCCATTGGGGCGTTGCTCTTCGACGGCGACCACATGCCCTTCTTCTTCCCCTCGAGCCGTTGCTGCACGGCGGCGGAATGCTTGGCCAGCTCCGTGGCTTTATGGTCGGCCATGGCCCAGGCCATACCCGGGTCCAGGACCTCTGTGACCTGGTCCTTCCAGGCCATGGTCCAGTCCATACCCGGGTCCTCCTCGTCGTCATCGTCAGACAACAATGGCCATGCCCCTGCCCATGCCCCTGCGACTGCGCCTTGGAGACTCCCCGGATCGTTCAACCTCCCAGCATGCACAGATCCTGCTCGAACTTGGAGGAGTGAGCGCACGCCCACGCCCACGCCCGATGCCGCCCTCGCTCGCCTCAAGAAACCAAGGATAGCGGACGTGGCGGCGGCGGTTCAACCTGGGAGTGGAGCTGCCATCACCACGAGCCATGGAGAGATAAGGGACTGGGCGAGGGTGTCTAGGAGAGGAAGAGGGGATTTGTGAGCTCAATGGGCAAGGAGATGGCTTCTTTTAAAGCCATCAGTGACCGGGCTGGGCGAGGACGTCTGGACGGCGTCGCGGTCTAGACTGCAGTAGTGGTGACCGGGCATTGATTCGGCTCCAGACTGCTCAGCTTGCAGCAGGACAGAGTAGGCAAGAGAGACGCGAGGACGGCGGAGCAGATGCGCGGCCGGGCCGACAGTGTAGGTGGCGAGGCAGCTTTTTGCGGGCCAAGGGGGCACGCCATTGAAGGCACGACGCAAATTTGGGGACGGCGAGCATAGGCATGGTCACATGGACGCGCACGTATGGCTGCATGCAAGTACTCCTCCGCCGCTGGCCCCACTTGTACGCTTTAAGTGGGACGGGGTGCATGCACTTCGCTGGGCCCACATGTTAACGGTCAAAGGGCAGAAACGCCTATCTTTGCCATCCGCGGGCCATATGCGAGCCAGCCATGGCACGGACGAGAGAAACTACGCGGGGGGGTGGCACAAACAGATAGAACTGAGGTAGGTAGGGCACAGAGGCAATTATCCCATAAAACATTGATATAAATAAGGAGTAATAAAATTTTGAATAGTTTAAAGGTAGCACATGAAGTATTTACTTGGAATGGCAGGAAATACCACATAGTAGGTAGGTATGGTGGACACAAATGGCATGGGTTTTGGCTTAAGGTTTGGATGCACGAGAAGCATTCCCTCTCAGTACAGAGTTTAGGCTAGCAAGGTTGTTTGAAGCAAACACAAGTATAAATCGGTAAAGCAAGACTGAAATAAAAACATATTGCAAGTATCATAAGACTCTACACTGTCTTCCTTGTTGCTCAAATATTTTACTAGAAAATATCTAGACCTTAGAGATAGCAAACATGCAAACCAAGTCTCAACAAGCTCTACGGTAGTTCTCCACTAGTAGGATTTAACTAAATGATGCAAGAGCTTAAACACGATCTACTTGAGAGATCAAAACAATTGAAAAGTGTCAAATCGAAACAAGACAAAACAGCCCTCAACTAGTACATGTACTAGTAGCTTTCCACAAGAATGCATATGTCTTTTCCAATACCAACTACCACATGTAGCATTTTCTTTTTCCAACCAAACACCAATCAATTTATTTAAACATAAAAATCTCCAAATGATACTACAATGCAGCAAGAGAGTACTTCTAAACAAGAACTAACAGCTCAAAGAGATGCATGAAAAACAGGAGCTGAAAGCACTGCAGTAGCTAGTTAAGAATACTCAACAAATATAAACGAAGAACATGAGTATTCACATGAAAAAGCGGAGCGTGTCTCTCTCCCACACAAGGATTGCTAGGATCCGAATTTATTCAGGAAATAAAAACAAACAAACAAAAATAAAAGCACACAGATGCTCCAATTAAAGCGCATAAGATGTGAAAGAATTAAAATATAGTTTCACAAGAGATGACCTGATAAGTTGTTGATGAAGAAGGGGATGCCTTGGGCATCCCCAAGCTTAGACGCTTGAGTCTTCTTGTAATTTGAAGGGATGAACCACGGGGGCATCCCCAAGCTTAGGCTTTTCACTCTTCTTGATCGTATAATATCATCCTTCTCTCTCGATTCTTGAAAACTTTCTTCACACCAAACTCGAAATAGTTCTCATTAGAGAGTTAGTGCATAATAAAAAATTCTCATATTCTGTGATGACACAACCATTCCCAAAGCTTCTGGACATGAGCTACAGCCACCAATGCTTTATGGAGCAAAGAAATCCACTCAAACATCGTAAAAGAGCGAATGCAAAACAAAAAGCAGAATCTGTCAAAAACAGAACAGTCTGTGAAGACGAATTTTTTCGAGGCACTTAATTTGCTCAGATGGAACAAGTTCAAATTAATGAAAGTTGCGTACATATCTGAGGAATATGCGAGATTGTTTTCAGAATTTTTCGATTTTTCTGCAGGGAGAAAAGCTCAAATTCGTGACAGCTAAAAATCTGTTTCTGCTCAGAAATCCAAATCTTGCATCAACTTTTAATTAAAGACTTTACTTGGCACAACAATCCAATAAAATAAAGATACAAAGGTGTTGCTACAGAAGTAACAAGAACCTTGACTCAAAGCAAAAAGAAAGCCAAAATAACAGAAAATAAAAACAATGGGTTGTCTCCCATAAGCGCTTTTCTTTAACTTCTTTCAGCTAGGCGCAGAAAGTGAAAATCAAGTGTCTCAAAGAGACAAATCATCCAAATCAGCAAATACTTCTTACAACACACAACTTGTAACAATAGGTACCTTAGATGTTCCTGGAGGTGTTTCATTGTTGGAATGACCCTTAACCGTACTAAAAGTTCTATCAATTTTAAGCTCATAGTGAGTTTTTGGTTTTGGCACTTTAGGAACATACATAAACTTTTGCTCTCTTCCCAGATAAACCTTCTCCTTTTTAGACTTAAGAGAAGTAAAGGTTGAACTTAAGGTTTCAATAGCCTCCTCCAACTCACCAATTCTATGATTCTGAGTGTCATGAGTATTACTATCCTCTAAAACAGTGATTCTTTCATTGATGGTTGCTATTGATTCATTAGTCTTACTAATATTATCAAGAAAGTTTGGAAAGTTTTTCTCCATAGAGTCTAATTTGTTTATAACATCCTCCAAAGTGAGCTCAGTTTTAATATCTTTAGTAGCTGGTATTCCTACCAAACTTTCAATGATATTGCAGGCTTCTAAAGTAGGAGTGCCTTAGAAATTTCCACCTGTAAGAGTATCTAGAACATACCTATACCAACTAGAGATACCAACATCGAAAATTCCTAAGGAGGATAGTGGTAGAATGTTTTTTAGTACATCTATGATGAGCATGACTAATTCTATACCAAGCATATTTCAAACTTTCTCCCCCTTGTTGTCTAAAAGAACGAATTTCAACTCCAGGAGCATTCATTTTGCAAAAAAAAGCAATCCGACTTGACAAGAAAATAGAAAGTAACTAATTTTTTGTGTTTTTAATAAAGAGAGCAAACAAGACTAAATAAAAATAAACTAAGCAAGAAAAATAGCAAAGTAAAGTGATTGGAAGTGAGAGACTCTCCTTTCTGTAGCAATGATGATCTCCCCGGCAACGGCGCCAGAAAACTTGCTTGATGCGTGTGAAGTACACGTTCGTCAGGAGACCTCAAGTGTAAGGTTTGATGAGTACATCAGCAAGTCTTCCCTCAGATGTGAAACCAAGGTTATCAATCCAGTAGGAGATCAACGTTTGCAAGAAGGTGTCAACGGCGCCATGAAACTTGGCCGGTGGGAGATCGACTTGACTTCCCCGGTGGCGTCAGAAAGCTTGGAGCTATTGGCTTGGAACCTGCACAAAAGACAATCAAACTATTTTGCCCCGACGATACAGTGAGGGTGTCAATCTCACCGGCTTGCTGAAAACAAAGGATTAGATGTATAGTGTGGAAAATGATGTTTACTTGCAGCGAACAAAATGGAACAATGATTACAGTAGGTTGTATTTCAGATGTAAAGGAATGGACCGGGGTCCACAGTTCACTAGTGGTGTCTCTCCAATAAGATAATTAACATGCTGGGTAAACAAATTACAGCTGGACAATTGACAATATTGATAAGTGCGTAATATGCATGTGCAAGTGTAGTGTCTACTATGAGATTCATTTGGGCATTACGACAAGATACACAGACCGCTATCCAGCATGCATCTGTGCCTAAATAGTCCACCTTCCGGTTAGCATCCGCACCCCTTTCAGTATTAAGTTGCATGCAATAGACAATTGCATTAAGTAAAGTGTATAATGTAAACAACACATTCATCCTTAGACAAACCATTGTTGTTTTACCCCTAGTGGCAACAACACATCTACAACCTTAGCACTTGCTGTCACTATCCCAGATTCAATAGAGGTTGAACCCAACTATCATGCATAAATACCCCCTCTTGGAGTCACAAGTATTCACTTGGCCAGAGTTTCAACAGGCAACGGAGAGCATGCAAGATCACAAATGACATAGATATGATAACATAATATTCAACTTGACATAGTATCAATATTCATCGGATCCCAGCAAACACAACATGTAGCATTACAATAAGATGATATTGATCATCATAGGCAGCTCACAAGATCTAAACATGATGGCACAAGTGGAGAAGACAACCATCTAGCTACTGCTATGGACCCATAGTCCAGAGATGAACTACTCACACATCACTCCGGAGGCGGTCATGATGGTGTTGAGCCCTCCGGTGATGATTCCCCTCTCCGGCAGGGTGCCGGGGAGAGATTCAGAACTCTCCCGAGTTAGGGTCGACGACGCGGCGGCGGCGGATATATTCTGGATGATATGCTCGGTGCTTTAGGGTTTTCGCGTCGGGAGGAATAAATAGGCATCTTGTTAATAGGTTAGTCTCGGAAAATGCATAAAAATGATATAAAGTGTATATAAAACATGTAGCAATTGGTATAATATAAGCATGGAAAATCAGAAATTATAGATACGTTGGAGACGTATCAGCCACCAAATATGCATCATGCTGTCTAAGAGGGTATTAGGGTTACTATTAATCCAGCTCCGCCTCTGATGACAACTATAAAACCCAAGATGAATTAGGAACTGCTACACGCGGACACTATCCTTGCTCTACCCAGCCATGTCCGAACGGCGTGTAAAAAAAAATCAAAATACACATAAATTAGAGCATCCCGGGCGCGACGTCCCACCCCTGAGACTTGGATCTTCATATGTCCAACAACCTCCAAAAACTACCCAACATCCTGAGAGATAGTCTTCAAATTAGGAGGGTGGGGTTGTCCCAAAATCATGTCCAGCTAACCCATCGTCAATCCGTCTCTCTCCACCTCTCCTACCTGGTTTCCCATCGCCGTCGGGCCACCACCCCAGCTACCAACATTTTGACTCCGCCCTTTTCCAAATTTCACCGTGCGGAAGGGGGGCGCAAGGTCCAACAAACTGACAACATTATGCTGAGGCCGTCGTGTATACCCCAGACTTCCTTCCTCCTTCGCATTTGATGCATGATCAAGTATTGGATCGGCCCTTTCCGATCGCAAAGTCGATTCTTCGGACGATGGCCACAACGTCCACGCTTGGTGTGATCAACAACAATTTTTAGGCCAGGGCTTAGAAGCAAGGCCATCATAACGCTTCTCATGCTTGGCACTTGGGAGCTAGTTGAGGAATGTGAGGGTTTTTTGCAACCTCTCCATAATGCAGACGATCAATGTTGCTAGGATTAAGGCATGGCAATTGTCGGTGCGAAGCACCGGACTGTATAATGCGGTGAGAGTAAATGCATTTTCTCTGCCAGAAAGATAACATATGCTGTAAAAGATTATACGTGCCCATCAATAATTACACAATCGCTAGTTTTTATTCTCTGCGCTATGTGAACAAACATCCTAAACGTAACCAGCAAAATTCCAAGTTTGCACTCTGGCCGGCCGGCCAGTCAAAACGAAGGGTCGAAGGGAGGTCGATCCATCGGGTGGCACAGGTTTCGAAGTTTTGAACCGTTCCCAACCCACGGCTACAACCGCGCGCCACCGCTGTTCCATTGCCACCGCCGTGAGCCTCGCGCGACGTCTCGTTCAGACAGCCCCGCCCAGAAATAGCCACCTCGAGCTGCTACATAAGGCCAGCCCCGTCGCCTCCACTCACCACACCGAAGCCTGAGATATCACTGCACACGCAGAGCAGTAGCACCACCCACGAAGCTCGCCATGGCCCACCGCGCAGCCCTCGCTCTCGCCCTGCTCCTCCTCGTCGCCGTGGCCGTCGCGCCGCTGGCCAAGGCCAAGAAGTCTGCCAAGAAGGACGACAAGGAGGAGAAGGCTGCTGACGCCCCCGACGCAGAGGCACCGGCAGCCGATGCTCCCGCTGAAGGGCCTGACGGACCGGCTGCCGCCCCCGGCCCTGCTGAGGGCATCTCCGGCCTCTCGGACGACGACGACGACTCCGACTGAACCGAAGTGCCCTTCTGGAACGACCCGTTCGACGTGGAGCAGACCGGGTTTTAGTTGAGACAAATAATAGGATGGTCGTTCTGAATTTGTGTTATTTCTTCTGTCTTTTGATTGTTCTGAGTTATGTCATTTATCGTGTTTCTATTACTAGTTCGTATCACCTGTAATAATATTTTTATTAATCGATGATTTACATGTTTGTATATCTGTGCTATTCCGTTGTTATGTGCTACCAGCAAAGTACGTACCCACATACTGCTATACATCAGTTTTTTTTCGAAATGTAGGCATTAAAATTGTCTCTTGTTATTTAATTAAAAAGGTTAACAAAGGGTTCACACAGTTTCGGGGTCGACATAATAACAACGTCCATCCCGTAAAACTAAAGCCCACTCTCAACTAAAACATTACTCAGGTGTTTGGCGCCGGCTTTACACCCAATTCATCACTTCCTCTTGATCTTGACCGCAACAAGCGCATCATACACAAACATGGTTTAAGAAACCGGAACTGATCCAACTTGCTATTGGTTCGTGGATTCACTAGTCCAACCGACGGTTCATCGGTTCAATAATTGGACCGTTAATTAAGAAATATAGTTAGTTTTAGTTGTGTAATAGAGAAAATAAGTGGTCAACTAGCACAAGTTTTCTTTTTACATCACACAACTATTAGAGTCCCTAGTTTAGACTGAAACTCGTCTGAAATGGGGGTTCAATCAGGAATATTCCGGTTTAGTTCCTTGTCCGGTTTAGCGTGCTTAGCAGACCGGCAGAGTCTTCGGTTCCGGTTTCCCAATTGAACCGCCACTTTGGTCCATGTTTCTCAACTAGGTGCATGAATTCTTCATTTAGAGATGGAGAAACTAATGGTAGCAATGTATTTTTTGGCTTGATACCGTTCAAACGGGACGGATAACAAAATTTGGCCTTGTGTACTTGTCACCAACAAGGATTTTAGTTGAAGCGTAGAAAGGATCCATGTCTTTCGTTACATGGATTCCCGGACCAACCCAAACTCTATGCATATCTTTCTACTCAAGCCAAAGCCCATGAAGGCGTAGAGGTTCTTTGCGGCTTTGTTTCCTCGGGGTATGTTCACGTGCTTCAATACATCAATGTGCTTCTTGTTCTTCGACGTTGTTTGCTGCTACCCGTCTTGATGTTGATCTCGACATTGAGGAGCGTCCGTATCGGCTTGAGCTTCATCGATTAAGGGCAACCTATGCATTGTATGCTTTTAAATCCATGAAAAATGCACCTCGACACGTTTGAAATCTTAAAAATCCATCTTGAATTGCTTGATGTAGAGCAAAGGGTTGCTCCCTTGTGAAATAGTTTGCATCATAGGCTTTTCATTCATCTTCGCATCCCTATTTTTCTATCACAACACAAAGTCATACGTGTGATACCCATAGAAGTGATAACCTTCAGTAGCTACCTGAAATGAAAAGTATACGGGGTTAAGTTGAGACTCCAAGTGCAGAGTGTGTAGTAAGTGGAAGACGTGTTTTCCCCATGAGGGTGACTCGAGGGTTTAATATCGAACTCTCGGGGAATCAGTAGTGAAAGATTTATCTTCATATCCTTCTTTTTGGTTACCTACAAAACAAAGTTAAATGTTTTGGTCCTCAACCTCACATGTGGTTGTCAAGCACAAGGTGTAAGAATGATATCAAGATAATTATGCAATGCAAACAAGAAATAAATATGCAATGATGATGAATAAATATGCAAGGATGATGATAACAATGATAAATGATATTTTTGGGGTTTTTTAATGATGTATGCAAGATGAAAAAGTGTTTTTATATTTTCGGATTTAATAATTGCAGAAAATGGAAAAGTCGTAAAAGTTGTTGGAAATGTGTTTCTTATGATTAAAAATGGACCGGGGTTCATGGTTTCACAAACGCACTCTCTCTTTAATAAAGTGGTAGACAATGGAACACTAGAGTTGACATATGAGATTGCAACACAAAGTTTAATGACAAGTTACTAATTATATGGACATCACATCCTAACATAGAGATCTTTTGGTTACTAATCTCACTTATACTCCACCAAGATGCGAACCAAATCATAACACCTCAGTAATTAAGATAACTCAGAGTATAGCTTTAAGTATCATGACATGAAGTTAAAATAAGAACATGCTAGATCTAGTCACGGAGAAGTGGCAAATCACCCACAACCCTTGTAGCATGGTTTTTTTGTTTATCCCTAGTGTGGCAACAAAGTAAGGTAAACACCCAAGTGGATCACGATATTACAGTTGTCAACTTACCGCACTCACCACCCCCGTTACTCCAACTAATGCACACATCACCCCACACACGCTCTCGTAAACATGTTTGATCATCACAAGTAGATAAGAACGGGGTACATAATATGCATCTATATTCATAACTGAAACAAACATTTGCAATCTCAAACATATATTAACTCATAAAAAAATCCACCACATAGGTATTACATAGATGACCGTAATCATGTTCGGCAGCTCATACAGTGCTAATTAGTGAAACTCAAAGAGAGGAGAGATACATAAGTTACTTCCACAAACCCATAACCCAGAGGTGGACTACTCCCTCTTCATCATGGAGACGGTGGAGATGTTGATGGAGACCACGCCGGCAGCGCCCCGCCGGAGTTTTTCTCCTCCAATCTGCAGATCCTGATCTCTGTTTCGGTGTTTCTGTGTTTCAGCGGCGCTCCTTCCAGAGAACGACGTGGGGTTATTTTTATAGTCGGTTTTAGGTCAAACATGAGTCGGTGGAGAAAAGATCGATGACAACGGAGCGTCGAGGCCCCAGATGAGGGGTCCCACACGGCCAGGTACAGAGGCCGCATGGGCCCACCTCTTTTGGGCCTCGGGGCTCTGTTTGTTCGCTTCCTTCGACCCCAAATCTTGTTCCTTCCAAATATTGACGCTCGTAAATTTGCAGGTGATTGGACGTCGTTTGGGTCCCTGAGACATAAAAGGCTTTATGCCTGCAGGGTTAATTCCATAAAAATAGGAAATAAATATTTTATTCCCAAAAATCATTATATAACAGTAGTATAACCCGTATATGATGCAAATATTATTGGAATACAATTAATATAGTGCAAAGTTCATATATACATTCTACATGCATCAACGTGTAAGATGAATGAACGAATAACTCAACACTGTGAACTTTATTTTGGTAGATAGTACTGGAACAAGTGGACTTACCAAGAAAACCAACATACATGAGTAAAGTGGATTCAGTTGAAGATCCAAATGCAAACACAAGACTCACAATCTATGAAGAGCTTGGTAGGGGAAGTGGATGGCAAATGGAATCAATGTAAGATGAGGACGTGTGTGTATGTTAGTGAAGAACCACGCTGAACTCAATGCAAACCGTCCAAATAAAGCAAACAATGAAAGCTTACACACAAGTTTGTGACCAAAGGGATGAGCTTGCAAACAAAATTGTCGTAACAAAGTCTATTGCTCATGACAAACAAATACAATAAAATATGTTAGCTCGACTGCCATGAGATAAAGCACGGCAAATTTGCAAACTAGCCGACCACTTATCCTTTTCTTTTCTGTGGAAGCTCGACGATTTTCCTACAATAGCCTACTTGGAATAATTGGATCATGTATACTCTTTCTTTCATCTTTTTTATTATGTTTTGCCTTCCATTTTCCTTTTTCCAAGATGATTATAACACTTGCGCACCTAGATTACAACAAGTACACTCGATGCGAAGCAAGTCTGCAATGCTCAAGTTAATTGCAAATGAAATAAATTTTCTAGGTATAATAGGTGGCCCAAGGTGTCTAGATGAAGAATCCATTTTTAGTTTTGGTAATAAAAACACAAACATAAACTGAATGACGAATCAAATCTTAAATCAGCTGATGTATTTGACCACTTTTGTTGAAAATAAGGGTTGAAAGGTAAATTTTACCTTTTTTATTACTCCCTACGTTCCTTAATATAAGGCGTCTAAATTTTTAAGGAAAATTTCAAAATATAAGGTGTATTATTATTCACGGACAATTTTATCCATATAAAAATGAGTCACAAATTGGATTAGTGAAATTTGATATATTGTTTTCAGTTTGTGGCTAATACGCAGTTATTTCTCTCAATTTTTATCAGTAGATACCGCATGTAAAATGTTGGTGTCTTAATATCCGTGCAAAAACTTAGACGCCTTATATTATGAAACAGAGGGAATTACATTTGCCTTTCTCACTTGATATACATCGTGTGGTAAAACGGCAAATTTGTACTCAAATAATCTCGAAACAGGCTTTCGCCCCGCTATATTAATATAGCAACCAACCCATACAACACTAAAACCACCGCTAGGGCTAAACATCACAGCTCAAGCCCAAAAGAAACAATAAAAGGAAAAGAAGAGAAAACAATGCCGACACCGGCGGTTCAACGTAAACTCGCAACCGCTGCGCCCTGCTAAGATTTCCACCACAATCCTAGCGCTCCGAAACACCGCGAACCAAGCAACACCTCCAACAAGGGAAGCGACGACTACGACGCTGCTGCCCGGACGGTACATGGGTCTGGTACACATCCTAGGGTTTCCCCCGGTCCGCCACGGGGGTGGGAAAGAGATACACCCAATGCCCTTCAGGAAGGAAGGCGACACCCGCAGGCATCGCCGCATCGGTGCCGAGACGGCGAGGATTTCTCCCGACCTCTGAAAAACCACAACCCCGGGCACTCTGAGACGCTCCACCGAACTTGCCACCCACTAGCTCACGCCACCACGGTCTTGCAATCATCACCGCCGTCTCACCGTAGCCCACGACACGCGGCCGGTAGGACCGAGAAGCAAAAACGTCAGCGAGGGTCAGCGGTACAGCGGCACGAGGGAGGGAACTGCCTCCACCGCCGGGAGGCGATAACCGACCGGATGTAGCAGCAGGACAAACTAGGCCCTCACCGGCCCGGCCGAGCCCAAGTGGGCTCGTGAAGTCCCGCCGCCGCACTGCAGCAAGAGCACCGCCGACGCCACCATCCCAAGCCCCTGCCTTTGCTTGTCGTCCACCGAGGAGACGCCACCACGCCTGCTGCGGCCCGCCCAGACCCAGATGGGCCCCAAAGGGCCCAGATCTGGGCCGGTAGGGCGTCGCCGGCCGCCCTCCGGCAGCCAGCCGGCCGCTGCACACTACCGCGCCTCCTTGCAGCCAACGGCCGCGCCGCCGTGACGCACTCCACCCGGTCGCGGGAGCTCACGCTGCCGAGCCGGACCGTCGTCAGCCAAGGAGCACCGCTGCCTACAGGAGGTCCCGCCCTCCGTTCGCGCTAGCGGGTAGAAGCCGTCCCGCCGCCGCCAGCCAAGCGCGGGAGAAGCCCGGCGTCCTACGCCGGCGGCGGCGGCAGGGGAGAGGGAGAGGGAGGAGGTCTGAGGAGGAGGCGGCGAGCTAGGGCTCGCCCGTCGCTCGCGGGAGGGCGACAGAGCGAGCGAGGGGAAAAAAGATCGAAACTAATGTTTCCCAGACCAAAACCCAGTACTCAAATAACAGTACATGTTTATTTGTTTACACAGACAGATCGAAATGATGTACTGAAGCTATATCAGGTGCAGGTTAAAATGACACCTAGCATTCTGCACGGCCACAACTAAATGGAGATGCCATCCCCACCAAGAGGTTCGAGGCTCAAGAAATGGTCAAGCGAATAGCGCGCAAGAAGAACCAGGCCGTCCACAAGCAAATAGCGAGGCAACCCGCCTCGGCGCCTCCTTCGCGCGCGCGCGACCACCGGCCACCATGCGCGCGAGCTACATATGCCCGCTCACCCCTCAGCCGTCCTGCATTGCCAACCAGCTCGACCATACCAGTCCGTCATCCATCACGCAAACATGTCTCGCGCTCTCGCCATCATCGCCGTCCTCCTGCTGGTCGCTGCCGTCGCGGCGCCGCTTGCCGCCGCGTCCAGCAGCGCCGAGTCCATCCCCTTCGCCAAGGAGATCGCTGGCGGCGCCACCGCCCTCAAGGATGCCGGCGCGCAGGGCGCTGCCGCGTTCACCGGCGCCGGCAAGGCCGCCGCCGAGATGGTCGACCCCGACCCCGCCAGCGGCATCAAGGCCGACCCGTCGCCGGCCAGGCGCTGATTGATCACCGTAGACTGGCTCTGTCGTTTCTTTTGACTGTCTGTCAGTGCGGACGTGGAGTTCGCATGCATCGATTTTTCGTTTTTTTTATATATGTTATTCTTTGATTTCTTATCTTTCTCGTTAGTGATGATTTTTGTCAGCGTAGATGATGTGCCATGCACATCTGACGCGCGCTAGATTCAGATTGACCAGTATCTGTGGCCTTCACAGCTTGTTCAATAAACTGTGTTTCAGAAACATGTGATTTGAGATCCATACTTTGGTCAGTTGGTGTTCTAAGTTTCAACCAACGTTTCTATACAGTGCTCAACGATGAACATTTGAAGTGCATTCCTGTTTTCTGACGACTGTGCATTGGCATATAAGTTAATCCAGTCATATTGTACATTATCAGGATTGGAGTTAAAGCAGAATCGACTATGTCATCGATACTAGTCAAACATGGTGTTTAGTTATTTTTTGACCTTCAGGTAAAACTTTACGCAAAAATCCCCGCCTCAACATTTTTGACGAGGAGAGTAGCCGCGTTGAAACCAACCAAGATACCCCGACCAACAAAACCAAGAAAAATCTAAGCCGGCTACTAGACGTGTCAAGAAGGGCGTAGCAAAATTGGATCCCACCGTCTCTATCAAGGCAATGAAATTCAAATGCTCATCTCGTATTTGCTCCTATACAAATCCTCGCTATTCCAAGTCATTCTTAAAAAGACTTGCATTATCACTCAGAAAAATTCACCTTTTTGGTTTAGTTTTAAATCCTAGTGCTCCGACGAACATTAGACATATCATAGTGTTTTTAACGTGCATGGCGCCACGTAACTTCTACATTTGATCTATTAGATCCATATGATCAGCTAGCTCAGAGTCCCTGTGTCACTTAAATCCTCACATAAATTAGACACCCCACAAATCACTAGATTACTAGGACTATCATCCTCTCCTACGCCTCCTGTTTCTTTTTAAAATTGTTAAGGTTCTATCCAGTTAAGTGTTCTAAATTAACTGAGCTGTGGAAATTATCTGTGATGGGGAATTACCTAAAGAAAACCCTATGCTACTAGCTTTACTAATAATTTCATCATCTGAAACAGGGTAAAATCGAATACTTGGAATTTTAATTGGAACCTTTCATAACCGGAGCGTCTCAACGTTGAGCAATCAGCATTGCCCTCTCCATGTGAGTGTCCTCTGTGTTCGCATGCGCCTTGATACGATCACTTGATCGTACCTCGAAAGTCGTGGCCGGTGAAATCCCTCTGAAGGCAATTTCCTCCTCCAAGTTGCTCGTGTCACGGTTTGGAGGGAACATCACTCTGTTCGTCGAGCTTGTCTCCCCCACCGTATTGTCATCCTAGCGTAGCAGAATGCATAGGAGAGCTCAGCGTCGGTCTAGCTGCACCCCGACCTAGTGAACGTGGAAAATGGGCTAGATAGTAGTAGCTTCGCGAGTGATTCCTGCCGTACATAGACTAAAGCTAAGAAGCCAGACGTCGGCGATGAAGTTTTCTGCCATAGCAACATCACCCTTTAGTGCCAGGCCACAGCTAGGGCGAACAACACAATCAATACCAAGATTAAAAAAAGTAGAAGAAAAAAAGAGAATGAACAGTGAAACTAATGTCAACTAGTAGAATGCCCGTGCGTTGCTACGGGTTAAATATTTTTATGTCTTAGATATTTTCGGTGCTCGAAATCAGTTTTAGTTAAATTCCACAACATTGTCGTTGATACCAGCTCCAGTTGCATTTCATATGCCTATGGAAACTCTAATTATCGACTCTGTACACAAAAATAGTCTCTTTTTCATGCAACATCACGCCCATTGGTGTTGGATGATGGAGGTACACAGCTCATCATATATGAATCTGCATTCAAGAAAAACACCAACACAAAACACATAAATATAAGATCATCAACACCATGTACTATCGCTGAATTGGTGTTCGTCGTTCGGAGGCGTTTGATTGTCAGACCCTCCATCACTTTATGCAGCTACCTAGCGTTAGACTGAAGTTTTCAAGGTTTTTGATGTTCCTATACCACTGCTACTCTCTCCATGATAGCAATGGGAGCTCTCGGATGCACCAGGATCCTTGCAGCCATGACCGATAAAGGGTCTCCCAATAAGCATATCATAATTTTGAAAAAAAAAATCAGGCCACGTAAGATATATTTGTTCAACAAATAGTATCCAGATGTTAATCTGAAGCATAGTATATGCTAGTACCTGATCTTGAAGAACATGACCGACCACAAACTCAAGAAAGTTAGCACTGTTTGCTTTGTCCCCAACACTTCTATTGTGCACGTCTTTGGGAAGGCATAATGCAAAAACCACCTGTTACATATGCCCATGGTAGCACTCAGATGCAATTGCCGAGGCAGTTCCACTATGACACTAACTTCACTGGCCCTGCAACAGAAAAATAAGGCAGAAAAATTTAGTACATTTTTATTGGATGAGATGAACAACATGAACAAGGACCAAATGAATAAGCAGATGAGAAGAGCGACGAACATACTAACTAATGAATCATTTGAACAACAAGGAGTGACTGGGAGTTCTGTTTTATTTTTACCTGTTTAGTGCGCTGCTCTATTTTGAAACGGTACAGTAAATATACTAATTAAGATTAGTTTGGCAAAAGGTAACTTTATTAGCTCGAATAAGTAGGTCATATTCTAATTCATCTAGGAAATCAAATAACTCATATGTCGCATCTTTAACTTGAACAAGGCATCCGGGGCTACTTAAGTGCCATTTAGAACCAACATGTGATCCTTCTGTAGTATATTCGAACCTTTTGCCCTCATTTGTCCACTGCATTTTGATTTTTGGGTCCCCATGCAGTCCCACATCCATCGTCGGCAGATAAGATTAGGTTAGTTTTTTCCTTGGAAGAATTTTCGTATGGCTGTTTTTTTTAGCTTAGTAAGCACTGGGGGTCAATAAAATTAACAACCACAAGAAGCAATGGTTCACTATTCTGTTTACAAATGCCTGTTAATATGCTTGCCATGTATGGTGGCGCATTATCTAGATTAGGCAAGAAGATGAGACTTTGAGAAATTCCAGTCTGTAGCAAGCATATGGTTAACAACTGACTAACTGGTAAAATTAATAGAGCTAGATGAAAATTCTAGATGATGAAGTTCCAAGAATATTGGCTTTTTCTTCACCATTCTACTTAACTGTATTAAAGTTCAAAAAAAGGCAGAAGAAGATGACCATGAGCTTGCTATGTAGTGCAACCATCTAAATGTGCCTGGCCTAAGATTACAATTAAGTAGAATGGTAAAGAAAACCGCTTACAGTAATTAAAATTCTCATGACAGACTCAATATGGAAACTTGTACATAGCACTGTTGCAGTTATGACTTCATTACATGCCTACATGCACCGATGGCCCAGCACATCACACTACCACCCATATATACGCACCAACAATGATATAAATCAAAGCAAGGATCGATGTAACATAAGAAAACGTGTGATCATGGACTACTTGCAAAACTTGAAATGGCAAAAATGTACCATGTAACAAGACATCCCCAAAGTAAATGCAGTCGGACTGAGACCAGATTTTGATCCGATGTTACAACACCAAATAATTGCAGTATAAACTGAAATTCTCTTCCTAACAATTAATATACATTAAAATCCACAAAATTTAATGTCCGACGACAATGAAGCATAGAATGGGAAGAGACCTTACCTTAACGGCGTCCTAGCCGGCGAGGTGAAACAGGGCGTAGTGGAGCATGCATCTGTATCTGCCGGAGAGGATGCAGTGGTCGTGGGTGAACCAGTAGGACTTCTTGGGGTTCTACCTCATGACCTCGCCGTAGAGGATGTGGCACATGGGCGTGCATCCCATGGGTAGCCCAGGGTCGCCAGAGTTGGCTTTCTCGACGACATTAATGGCTAGGATCCGGATCACTTTGACCGCCTTGTCGAACTGCAATTACAAAAGCTATCGCATTAGAAGAAGCATAAATACCAACTGAATACCAATTATGATGGCTCATATGATCTTCTATAGGTAACCCTTTACCCTTCTGTCAAAGCCAAAATATAATACTCAATGTTGATTACTTTTGTTAGTAAATAGCCAGTGCACTAAAAACGATTATCTGCTCTCTCGACATTTTAATAGTTAGTCTAAGAGAATTATACAAACAACATGAAGAATGGTACATGGCCTACAACATTTTGCAGATGAGAATATATGAACTTGCTTTGTTACTGTCGAACTAACTAAGTAACCATAAACATTTTGATCTGATACTGAGCAGACTCCTAGCTTTGTTGCAAACACACAAAAAAATCTGCTAAAGTACATGGAACAATCACGTTGTGATCAATAAGTGACCAGAGAAAGTTAGGAGTTATGACCACAAAACAGAGGATAAAATATGGTGAAAACATCAGATATAAAACTATGAATCGAGTTACAGACCTAGCATGCAACAACAATAGCTACGGGGCTGATTTGTAGCCCAGTGTTTCACTTGAATTGCGAAATCTAAGTAAACGCGGTCACACACATACAGTGTACACCAGAATCAAACAGTCACACACATACAGTGTACACCAGAATCAAACAGTCACATGTAGTTAGAGCAACTTGGTACATGACGGAGGAGGAACCAAGGTAATCTGGGAACTTACACTTGCGGATGCAGGCGCGGGGTAGCCGCATGAAGAGCAGGTGGCCAGGTGCTCTTGTGCAGATAGAAGCTGCGACGGCCACATCGGATGCACATGCAAAACTGACAAGGGGACGCGTTCACCTGCACCACTCATGGAGGCGGTCCCCTTCCTTCCTCCATCGCCATCTCGGCCAGCGACGGCAGGATGAGGTCGACTCGGGGTAGAAGGGCGAGGAGGAGTACCCTCTGGCAAACAGGGACCCTGCCCTCGACGCAGTCCATGGCGATCTCCTCGTCCACAGAGGACTGGGACAGACGAGGGAGAGGCGGTGACGGCCAAATCCGCGCGGTGGAGGTGGCAACGACCAGATCCGCCAGCCGGTGGCGATGGGCGCCAGATGCGGGGCGATAGAGATGAGGGCGGCTGGGTGTGGATTGTGATGTGGAGGGTTGGGTGTGGGGGAGGGTTCGGCAGCAGCAGTGAGCAAGGTACTCGATTCGCGCGGCGGAGAAGATGAACGGAACGTCTAGGAATCACTCGATCCGGTCGCCGGATGGCTCGATTCGCCGCCGTCCAGTGTGAATCCGGTGGTGGCACGGGTGGAGTCGGGAGCAGCTAGGGTTCCTTGTGATATCTGATGGCTGCGCGGGTGGAGACGGTAGGTAGGAGGCAGGAAAGATCGAGGTTGTGCTTACCGCTTCGGGCCACTTAGCGGTGGCAATCGGGCGTAATTGTGTAATCCGTGAAGATCGGACGGTGCAAGTTTCACTGGAGACGTGAATAACGGTCAGGATGCGGTGGAAATGGAGGTGGAAAACGGAGGCTTCACCAACCTACGTCTAACTCTCATTTAATAGTAAAGACAACACCCGCTCAACAAAAGTGACGATGACCTGCAATCGTTGCGCCCACCGAAGAATTGTCACCACACGCCAAAGCCTCAGAATTATTGCGTACCAAGCAACACCTTTAAGAAGAAATACGGCGACGCTTAGAAGCACCCCAATGGTTTGCATCCTGGTTCCCATCATCACCATATGTACCTTTCATGTCGCCATGCACTATCTCAGTTTGAGCTAGAACCTGCATGTTCCTAGACCGAACCAATCCCAGAGGGCTGAAAAAGAGGTGTCCACCTTAGCCATTCAACACTTGGGGGAGACAACATCGCCCATGACAACCTCCTCCATCGCCTTAAACTCAGTCCCTAAACCCACCAAATGCACCAAAAATGTCCCTATAGTCGTTATACATGTTGGTCCAACTTACGGTTTCCCTCCGTGTTTCGCTGACACGTGGCAATGTTTTCGTCAGGCACAACACATGTTCACACCTCTGCCACCCTTGGTATTTCAGTGATGTGGCAATGTTTCGGGCCGAAACCGTGCCCCATGCATGCACCTAATTCCTAAATTGAGCTACTCTCCTTTTCCCCGACGTTCAAATCCCTAAATCGAGTTTAAGAATATACTCCCGCTGATGACGCGCATTTGAGCAACGACATCTACTAGAGTCCATCGACATTACTAATGTTCAACAATGGTCGAAGCAGGGATGCAAACTGCTCGCGACAGGTTAGCGCAAAATAGAGAGGGGAATCATACGTTGGACCGTATGTGGAGATGTAGGACGACCATATGCACTGTGTATGGGTGCATTCTCTGAGTTCAGTACTGAGTTAGACATGGCCAACAAGTACATATACAATACATGCATTTCACTCTCATTCAAACTTACTTCTGGTACCAAAATCTTACAAAGGAAAAGTTTGGTGTTCTCACTGACTGGTGGGGTCCGTCCGGATAGTGCTCCCACATTCAGTGTCAAACACTGCCAAGTGTTCAAGGAACCAAACCGTGCACGTACCCCGCATTAAAACATCGAAACAAATCCGAAACCACCAACGGTCACAAAGCCCCAGCGGCGGCGCCGATCCCGCATCCAGCATCTTCCCAGCCCGCGGTGGTAACCACACCGCGCATCCGAGCACACCGCCCGTCCCGTTCACCCAGATCTCCCTCTTCCCCCTTCCCCAGTTCAAAATTTTCGAGCCCTCCGCCATCTCCCCCATCTCCGAGCCGGCCACCTCCATGCCCAAACCCTAGCCCCCGCCACCCTCCCGCCGGCCACCTCCGCGAGCGGCGACCTCCGGCCATGGAGAACCTCTTCATGCAGGTCTTCGAGAGCCGGGACGCGGTCACCGCGCAGATGCGGCGCCAGGTCGACTCCCACGCCCAGTCCCTCGCCCGCGCCTTCCTCCTCCACGGCCACCGCCCCCCGCCCTGGCTCCTCCCCTCCTGCGCCGCCGCCGCTCCGCAAGGTGCGTCCCCTGCCTCTCCTCTCGCTCCCCCCCTTCCCTCCTGTGGGTTAGCGCTCGGGTGGCTCCGTTCTTCAGGGTTTGGGTTTGGGGATCGAGTAGTTCTTCGGCGATGTAATCCTAGATTTGCCCGTATTGGCAAACCGATAGTTCTGGTTTACCGTTGCTCAGCATCCCCGTCAACATTTCGGGTAGGATTAGACGCTTATGCGTTCTTCTTATGTGCTGCATTGGGGAATTTCGGGTGGGGGAAGTGTGCCAACTTGGTGCTGTTGGGTTAGAACTCGAGGGGAACACACCTGCATCCTGTAGAAATTCGCGAGTTACAGACTGGCTGCCTAGTGCTTCATAACTTGCTCTCCAGTTCTTCATTTATTTAGCCTTTTGTCCACCCATGCTGCCTGATTTTACTCTCTTGCACATTGCTTTGTCACCTTTTACTCGTATACTGAACTGCTTGTTTACGTGTAGAGCTAAATGGCAAACCAATCATTCCGGAGTTTCTTTTCGGTGGAAGCCAGATCACTACACCAGCAACCAGTAGAACTGTCTTTCTGCCAGCAGCTGTTCCTACTACTAGCTTCAGAAGTGTGGGGGTTCCAAACGAATATGCTGGTCTAGAGACTATCCGTGACACTCTGGACGCTAACCAGCATGAAGCACCTCAGCAGGAGCAGGTTTCAGGTGACCAGGAGCTTGCTGAGGCTATTTCTGAAGTCAACACGTTCTCCGTGGTGAAGCGTTCCAGGTCAAGGCAGCGGCGTATTGAAGATCGTTCACGTGAGAAGGATCAAGGGACGAAGAGTGGAGGCAGTGTTGTTGTGCAGGATAGGGTGCAGAGGTCTGAACATGCAGCTCTAGGCTCGAACAGAACAACTGCGTCGTTATCCTCCAAACCATGTGCTGACGGTGCAAACGATGCTGGAACAACGGTCTCTTTGATAGATCAGGAGAATGGCTTGAATGCCAGTGAGGGTAGATCAACTGAGTCCTTCAAGTGCAGCAAAGATGGTGATCTTGGTCATCAATCAGTTCAGTTGGATTGTTCTCAAAACCAGATGGCCAGTTCTGACAATAACGTCAAGGTCCCTAGTAATTGTTCTGTTAGAAGTTTGCCTGAAGCGCAAGTGACAGGCAGTGTGTGCCATGCACTCCCTGAAACTCATTTGACAGTTGAGCCGAAAAAACTTCATTTCGATGGTGTTGAATCAGTCTGCATGAATCCTGCAAGTGAGCAAACAGTGAAGCAACCAGAATGTGCTCTGGAAAGTGCCAATTTTGATCTTGCTAAGGCAGAATCTTTAAATGAAGTGCAAGTTACAGGAAGTTTATGCCATGCACTCCCTGAAAACTATTTGTCGGTTGAGCTGAAAAAACTTCAATCCGATGGTGTTAAATCAGTCTTCATGAATCCTGCATGTGAACAGACGATGCAGCAACCAGAATGTTCTCTGAAAAGTGCCAATTTGGATCTTGCTGAGGCACATTCTGTGAATGAAGTGCAAGTTACAGGAAGTTTATGCCATGCACTCCCTGGAAACTATTTGTCGGTTGAGCTGAAAAAACTTCAATCCAATGGTGTTAAATCAGTCTTCATGAATCCTGCAAGTGAACAGACGATGCAGCAACCAGAATGTTCTCTGAAAAGTGCCAATTTGGATCTTGCTGAGGCACATTCTGTGAATGAAGTGCAAGTTACAGGCAGTGTGTGTGGTGCACTCCCTGCAACTTATTTGTTTGTTGAGCCGAAAAAACTTCAATTCGATGTTGTTGAATCAGTCTGCATGAGTCCTGCAAGTCAACACATGATGCAGCAACCGGAATGTGCTCCGGAAAGCGCCAACTTTGATCTTGCTGAGGCACATTCTTTAAATGAAGACCCACCTTCAACCAGCTGTTCGCAAGTTCCTCGTTTTATGGGCAGATTATTGCTTGATGGCATGGAACCAGGGTATTTGAACCCTGATGGTGCACCAATGAAGCAGCTTCAGGAAAGTGTTTTGGAAAATTCCAGTCTTGGTACACATTCAGTAAAGGAGGACCAATCTCCGACCAGTTCCGCTCAAGTATCTAATCCTACAAGTGTATTATTTGTTGAAAGGGATACACTGCATGCTATGGAAGATACTGAAAAATAATAAAACTGGACGGTCTTTCAGATCAGATCATCACTCAGAATCCCGAGTCTTCTGAACAACAATGCTCTGATTCACATGTTTCACATCCTCTGTACAGTGAATCTTTGGAGCCACCTACCCAACTAGCTGATACTAGTTCTGAGGCTCCTGCATTGTCACAGATATCGCCTGACGGTTTGTTAGAGAAGGATGGCTGTGAGGACCTCTCGCATTCACTTATAAATGATGAGGACAGACAATTCTCCCAATTCAAGTCCGCTGCATGCTCAGAGAAGCTTCAACCTCAGACTGGTACTTTGATTGATGTTTGTAACACAAGCCTCTCTCTTTATAAAACACAAAGTGATGGCACACATTCCAATGGTTGCCCTGTTGTGAATGCTTCTGTATGTCAAGAAAATGAGTTATCTCAAGAGCAACATTTCTTGACCAGAACATCTCTAGAATTAAATGAGGCAGATGTGGATACTCCCTTGGGACACACTTCTTCAGGCACACAAAATGAGACGCTCGATGTAAATCCAGCATATGATGTAGTCAACTGCCATTCTGAAAAGTTGGGCGACGATCAGGTCAAATTCTCAGCTTTGACCAAAGCATGCGACATTTCTGTCAGCAGCAAAAAGGGTGAGTCTGCAGCGCCAGAAATTATGAGCCGTGTTTCAGCTGGAAGAAGCAGTGAAATGCATACAACTGAAAGGAACAGTTTGACTTCGGTCGAAAATCTGCAAGATGGTACCCTGCTTGCTATTTGTTGAAAATATTTGAAAGTTTCTTTTGTGGCAAAAGTTTTCCCTTACATTGCTGATTATCTTGCAGGAACAGAAGACACCTCTCTTCTTGAGAATGTTGTTGAAGAAAATACTAATTTATGTACAGAAGATAGCGCTTCCCGTGAGAAAATTAATCTGACCAAGTCAGACAAAAGCAGTGCTGCTTGTGGCCAGAAGAGGTCAGTTCAAGATGGAGTTCAACTGAATGGTGATTTGTCATCTAAAAGGAGAAGAATGAGGTGCCGGTCAGACTTTGACCTTTCCAGGACTCCTTGCACAAATTCATTGTCTCTAAACCACCAAGTTGGCATTGCTGGTGATATGTTAACCACGACAAATTTCTCGGAGAAATCCCAACCTTCAGGTCGTTATTTCTTAAGGAGTTCAGGATCCTGCAAGAGCATGTCTCTGGACTCAGAGTTGGGAATGCTGCAAGCAACTGCAAGATTTCAGTTGCTGTTGACTCTTACGGAAATCGGAATTCTTCCCGTGGAAGGAATACAGCTAGCCTATTGAATGTTGTTGTTGATAACTCACCTATTGCAAGCACCAGCAGGAGTACAATGGAGGGACGGGTCTTCACAATTCTCAAGAACAGATACAAAATAATTTGGAAGTTGAGTTGCTGACAACAACTGCCGCTTTGCCTTCCTGCTCTGGCATCCTACCTTATAATGAGGAAAGTGCACACAACAGGTATGTGTTGCGCAAGCGTACCAGACTACCAGTTCTGTTTCCTCTCCGAATCATATAAATATTTATTCCGGATGGCCCTGTCGTATTTTTTTCTTGCAAAATAGTATGTGGTGAAGTAGTAAACTAGTGGTAGTGTTCAGTTTGGCTGCAGGATTGGTGGAGCCTCCTATTTGGTTTTTAGGTCTGACATTCTTGAATCTAGTCATGTAGCCTGTCCATATATTTTTATATTTCCTCTTCTAAGCAGTAGCCGATAGGAATACTCATGCACATTTCATCATGATTTCGTGCCAATGAACAAATAAATTGTGTATACAGCATAGCAAGTTGGCCATCCATGTAGTTTGTCTTGATGGGCCCATATGTTCTATGACAGTAGTTAGTATTGGATATGACTTTTTTAGCAATTATAGTTTGAAATGCGCACTCTTCAATCTATTGTACTTGCTATTCTATGGGTGCTGTGAATCTTAGTGTATTTACTATTGTTCTTTTTGTTGGCAGGAAGATACTTGCTTACAAGGTCAGGACCTGAATGCCATTAGTGCAAGTGTGGCAGACCAGGAAATGGCCCATCAGATGGATATCATGTCATCTCCAATTACAGTAACAAATCCAGAAAATTATTTTGGAATGGAATCGTTTCCTGTACTTCCGAGTCATGCTTTAGATCAACATGGTGAACAAGCATCTGCTCCAAATGCATTGTTTTGTGAGAAATTATGTTATGGATCCAGTTATGGATCCAAAAGGACATTTGTTGTCTGGTGCTGCTATTTCAAGGCAATTGGATGATGAATCGTTTGAATGTGATGATTCAATGCCAGAATTCGAGAGCTTTGGTGTTCCTGTCGAATATGACAGCCCAACTATCGGGAAAAGGCCATTTAAGTCCCTTTACAACTCTAATTCAGCCAGTGGTGTCTGGCGAACTTTGTCTGGGAAACCTAGAAACTATTCCTTTTCTGACGATCTGCAACAATACAGTGCAAGTGACAGTCGCAGCATTATGGACTCTTTCGGATGTGGATTGGAACTTGATTCCTTTTTCATTTCTGATGCTGTAGCCTCATGTTCCTCAGATGCTAACAGCCGACAAGAAATCAATGAAACTCCGTTGACTCCATCAGTTGAAAAATATAGCCTCCGGAAACTTTCATCAAGATCTGGATCTGGTTCAGAACATATGGGTTCTATTCCTGAACTTGAATGCTTCCGAATTGATGAAGACAACAGCATCCCTGAAGAGGATGAGTACCAAGATAGGTTAGCTGGATCTGTAGATGTGAATTGCTCACGGCAGGCATCTGGCAGAAAAGCACTTCAGGATATCACTGAATTATGTCAAAACAATGGAAATTCTCCGTCTCTTTCAACAAGATGCATGGATACAGGTAACATAGACTCGAGTGCAGAATCTTTCAGTAGTGAGTCAATCATCATTCAAATATCAGAAATGATCATGCCATCATTAAGCCAAAAAGCAGTCATCCTACTTCAGTTAAGAGAGAAGGGAAAGCATCCCGTTCTCTTCATGGCAGATTAGGCACGGCAGAAAAACCCAGTAGCAGAAATGGGAGACACAGGAGTGAAGCAAATGTTGGCAGACAATCTAAGCCTAGCAATATTGTTGCCAATATGACATCTTTTATACCTCTTGTGAAACAGAAGATGCAACCTACAGCAGCGTGCGGTAATTGTTCTTTTTAGTTGCATTATTTATTCAAACTATATATGTTAAATCCATTAGCGATGTTTATGCTTGAATAGAAAATGTTCAGTGGTGCTCATAAATGGCCTCGACAACTGGGGCTCCATTCTTGCAGTTAAAAAAGACGTTAAGGTGAAGGCTCTTAAGGCAGCCGAAGCTGCAAAACGTCTTGAAGAGAAGAAACAAAAGGAGCAAGAAATGCGCAAAGCGGCTGCAAAAGTAGAGCGTGAAAGACTGAAGCGTGAGAAGGAATTAAAACAAAAACTCGAAGAGGAACAAAAGAAGAAACGAGACGAAGAGGAAAAGAAGAAACGAGACGAAGATGAACAAAAGAAGAAGCGAGAAGTTGATGTGGCCACTAAGAAGAGGCAGAGGGAAGAAGGGGAAAAGAAGGAAACAATGAGAAAAAGAAAATGCATTGATGAAGCTCGAAAGCAACAAAAACAGCCTATGGATAGACGACGAGGCACGAAGGATGATAAAGATGCTCGTCAAAAAGCTTCTGTGAGTATTAAGCTTATCTTTTTTTTTCTTAACTTTCTATAATTTCTAGAAGTATTGTATTTTATAATTTGTGTGGTAAAACTCTCTGATTGATCATACACAAATGGTAATATTAGATATGAAAAGGTCTTCCGAAATGTTACTTTTGGGGTTTGGTTATTAAATTGCTTTGGTTGATAGTGAAAATTGCTTCCCATTGAGTCATATGTGATATATTCTTTGACAGAGGGGTATCTGTTTTTAATATATTAATCATGGCAGGATAATATGGAGCCAAGGAAGAATTTGGTTGATGTAGGCAAAAACCAAGTTAAACCGAAGAGACTACTGAACCTGCCCTTCGATACAAGGGCAATAAAAGTAAGAACGAGAAAGGTGTTGCAGTAGATGAGAGGCCTGCAAGTTTTGGATCTGATGCTAAGGAAAGTATTCCGAACTGTCTTGAGGAGGTATGCTCTTTATTTAACTTAATCATGCAGAAGGTTGTCGTCTGTAAATCTGCATGCATTTGTACTGCTCATCCATCTTTGATATTGTTCCACAACAGATCTGTTGCCTAATTGCAAATTTTAAACAGTATTAAGATTGAATATGCTGATTTCTTATATATCTAATGGCAGTTTTTTCTGATAATAACTACTTCCCATAATTCATGATCATCAGTTTGTTATAAACATGTTAAGAGAAACTTTGGAAGAAATAAGTACCCGACCCTAAAGTTTTTTGCATTTGATACCGTAATTCTTAGAAAGTGTTCAGATTGCTAGAATACACAAACATCTGTAGCTTTGTTGGTTGGGGCAAAGCAAAATAAGGTTTTTAACCTGAGCTGTTTTGCTTTCTCGTTTGACCTTGGTCTCAGTCAGTAGTGTTTTCATCCTTGTATCAACAACCACTCTAATTGTGAGTTCTCTGCTCTGTTTTTGAAACTTTTGGCAGTCCTACAAAATGTCACCGTTCAAAGATTCTGACGATGAGGACGATGATGACTTCGAAGATGAACACGAATCAAAGCGCAGATTGAAATTTGTTCCTTCTTGGGCTCGGTATGTGTCTAACTTACCAAATTTCATCTGCTCTTAATATACGGTTTACTCTCCTGCTTATTATTGTCGCGGAGTTTGCATGTGCAGTACTTGCTTTATTTTGAGCTCACCGTGAATTGACTACTGAATTATTGTTTACACAATGGACAGCATGATTCTCTTTAATACTGATAGCATTTTGATATAAATGGCAAACTGAAAGTATCTTCTGTTGTGCTCCTTTAATAAATGGCATATTACTTTTCGTTCTCTTTGAAATAATCGTCTTTTTTTACCAGGTGCTTCTTTTTGGCATATTATCTCAAGCCTGCTAATGAACATAATCTTCATGTTTGATTTGCAGGAAAGAAAACCTGGATAAAATCTTATTATCCAATATATCATTAGACCCTAGAGAAATTTTTGCACGGAAGTTATCCTTCAACTTATCTGAAGGTAACGTCCAGTTTATCATTACCTTCAAATACATACAATCTGCTGGTACTAATCTTTGACATGCTCTCCGCAGTTTTTTCGGCCTACATTCCCCAACGTGGCCTAAGATAAGGCTTCCATTTGACGAGGTATTGGTAATATGTCATTGCTGTTCATTTGGCGTCACCTCCATTTTGCGTTGTCAGCCGTGATGTGCATAAGCTGACCAGCACTATCTCCTGTAACTTGTAAGCTAGAAGTAATGTATGTAGGAGAACATTCTTGTACTACCTTACTAATCTTCTGTCGACAATTGCTTGGCAAAGGCATAGTTTGTTTATAACAAATTCCGTCATATTAATTTTGACGGAGAGTGATATGTATCAGAGTGGCAAGGTGTGTGAGCTCTTCTTTCAGTAGAGTAGACTAAAGGTTATTTGTAGTGCAAAGTCCAGTTAATTGCTTTATAATCTGTAGTCTGTCCTAGAAAAATAAAGTAGCCTGTATAGTCATGGAATAATTCCGACAGAAAGGTGGTATTACGCTGTATGTGTAGATGAGATGACAAATGATACGGCTGTAAGCAAAGCAGGCACAAGAAAAAAAAACTGACAAGAGGGGGGCGCTGGATCTACATGAGGAAGGCCCATCAAGACGGGACGGCCTGTTGCCCTGCCGAGGACGCCATTGATTCGAGTGGCAAGCGGGTGATCGTCCTCCTCCTGATAGCCGTATGTACCCACGCAGATCGTCCTCTGCTAATGGGACGACCATAACAGCAACAAGAGAAGAAGGGGACGATGAGGATCATATCTTGGAAGACGACGCCTATGGCTGATGTGGAGAAGGGTTGTGCCGTGGACGGCCATGACAGAGAGAGCAGAGAGCGCACGCCATTCGCAGGGCAGCGACGCTCGCTGATACTGCCGGGTTGTGCTCTGTCTCTCTCTTCTGTCATCGCCCTTCAGAGGCCCACGGCCCGCCTTCCTCCCCGGCTACCTCGCCTGCGCGGCTCAGTCTCACTCCCTCGCCCCTGCACAAAAAAGAAAGATCGATCGATCAGTCTCAAGAATGCCTCCTGGTTAGCTATCGATCTATCCATCACTACGATGTTCTTCACCCTTACAAAAAGCAAGGAAGACAAAGCTAGGAAACTTATCTTCTGGACGGAGTCTTCAACTGAACTTTTCGATCGATTTGGCCGGAGGAACACAAGCTGTGGTCTCGCGGGGCTTCCAGCGCAAGTAGAGCAAGTTGGCAAGCTATAGCTAGCAGTGCGTGTGGTCAGCAAACGGATTTTTACGAGGACATATGGCGCCAAGGTGAAACCTGGGTATAACGATGCCGATGCTGTGGCATACGCAGCTGCCGTGGGCAGGGATCGCGCGTGCTATTAACTCCGGGGATTTTCCGAAACGCGCGGGAGAGGCCGGGCCGGGGCAGCGCCGCAGCGGTCTATTTGCGGTGGACACGATGGTGATCGTCTGATCGATTCTGCGGGCGTTAATTTGGGCAGTGTGTGAGAGAGGTGAGGGTCCCGGCAGTGGCGTCAAGCCATGACGCCCGCGGGTCTGCGGACCATCAGCACAGGGTTGACCGCTTCCCCGCCGACCCAGAACGTGCTGGCGAGTGCCCAGGCGCCGCCGCCGGCCGCTCGCTAGGCTCCACACCCTCACCTCGCCGTCCTCCGCGCACACTTGCATAGTTGCATGCACACGAAGTGACGAAACTCAGCTGAGGGAACGAGATCAGGACGACGGAGCGCATATGTCGAGCATGGCGACCAGGATGATGGAGTGGCCACGGCGAACTTTCAAGGCGGGCACTGCCGCAGCGGCGACAACGGGGACGGAGGCCACGTAGGCGGTGGTGGAGGAGGCCACGCAGGCAGAGTTGTGTCTGCCGGCGAGCATACGGCCATGGCGAGCGGCTGACAGTTTCCGTGCGTTTCTTCTGCTTCAGGCTGTTGTTGTCGGATGTGCAATCAACGAACGAAAAACATTTACGTCCCTTTTTTTCATGGTAATACGATTTACGTATACATCCATCTTATAGATCTGAAAAGGTAGGATAAACTTATGTGACAAACCAACGTCTATCCGTCTTCTTCGGCACCACCGTAGCAACCACCAAGAAAAAAAATAGACATATCACCTCTTCACCCGAACTCGACGCGGCTCTATCGCTTATCATCAGTTTTTCAGACCTCCAACGTTTTGTTTGCCATAGGACAAACCATTGCCGTGGAAAAAAATTAGACCAGGGCAGCATGTCCCCGGACACGCCATCGAATTCAGCACTACTAGCACCCACGCACGACGATATCGGAGTAGGGAACCAGAACCATCAGCCTTCAACCACGAACTTTGTGGTGCAGACCACTGTCTGCACGTACTCCTGGACAAATCCTCTCTGCTCCATCTTGACACCGGAGACAACGCCGCAGCAACGGGAATAAAGCAGGAGGAAAAAACCATCTAATGGAAATAGGTGTACGTGTTCCCAGCTGAATACGTGCTGGTTGGATAAGTACGGAGTCGATTCAAGTCAAGCTGGTGATTCGGATAGCTAGACCATGCGTGTGTATTGGCTGGTACCTGGGCTTCATCAAATTAGCCGTACTAATTAAGCCCAATAGTTTAGCTTGATTTCCTCAAAGTATTATGTTTGTACCGATCCATTCCAATTTCCAATAACACAAGCCTTATTATTTTTCATTCCTTTTGCATGCAAATCACCTCGGTACAATTATTCATGCATCTTGTGCATGACATGTGGGACTAATAACGTGACAAAATATCGTCCAACACATATACTGCATGCATACAAAATACATAAAACATAATGGGTAATGCATATCCATCTCATGTACGTGATACTATTTTACCAAGTTCATTTCAATCCTTTTTATAAGCGTGTGGAGCAAATAGAAAAGAACTAAAAGATTTTATGCGAGTTGATTTAAATGATTCTATTTTAGATCTAAGTGCAAAGTAGCATGAGGTTTTAGACGACTGTTGAACCCAAGAAAGGAAAACTTTGTCATCAGTGGACTAGTAAATGAGAAATGCAACAATTAGTGGACAATCCCACCATATATAATCTTGTGTAATATATATTTTTCTATTTAGTAAATTAAATGTTATCTCTTCTATTTACTTAGAACTAAAACAGAAAATTATTTATTCGAGAAACATCTATCATCTTTAGAGGTCCATCATGATATTTAAGGAAACCAGCATGCACATGAACACATACATATAGTTCTAGTCCTCCATTTGTATAATTTATCTGGGAAGACATGTGATTGTTTGATAAGAGTACAATTTAACCAATGAAGTTTAAGCAGTGTCTCCAAAAGGGAAAAAAACTAATATAACTGCCGCTCTAACAAATGTTTTAGATTTTAGTGCTAATGCAATTTCAAGCTGGAAGATCAAATAAAAAAACCACTGTATCTTTATTTCGGTGTTGTATTATGGCATCGTTAATTTTTTTAGCTATAACCAAAACAATAGTGGTTAAAATCTTATGTCAAGAGAACGTGTCATAATACAAAAAGGTTAAAAAGTTTAGTACAAATAAACTACAATGGCAATCCTTTGGTGCAGATGAACCCGTAGGAGCCGCGAGCACCGCTGAGTGCACGAGTTGCACGCATAGAGCTTGTCGGCGTAGGAGACAAGGCCTACCCGCCGAAGCAACTACCCGCACGTGTAGATAATTTAAGTATTTTAGTTGTTAATATTAGCATTTTCAGTCGGTACTTGAGTTTCTCCACCACCACCATTCTCTTGTTTCCGCAAGAAGCAACCAGTCATGTCATTAATCATGTAGTAATGAATAAGAAATTGCAAGGATTTACAACAACCTACTTTAGATTTATTTGGCACTTTCTTTTTGAACTTGCGTGTCTTCTCAAGCCAACTTCTATGTCCCTTTGAACATTTTGGTTGAACCTCTTTTCTTTAGGCGTCCAGAGCTAAGCAAAATGTCCTCATCTTGTTGAACATTAGGTTGGATCAGTGAAAATACTTGTAGATGCACTCATTCTTTCCTCTACTTGCTTAGAAATGCGCCCCAATGTCCACAAACAAGCTACATTTTGGATCACTTGCCGCTTGAAATGCAAAACTCTGAAAAATTGTGAGAAAGAAACTTCTAGCGCAACATAACATCCAATTTTGGATTTTCAATGATGTTCCTTCCTTTGGTGTCTTGTATAGTTCCATATCTTGCTTCTTTTGTCCACCCCTTTAGGACATACTAGTTGGGTAATAGCTCGATATTCATAAGTCAAGAACTTTCAAAAGCATGAACACACAATACTCCGGTCCTTTTAAACTAAAAACAACTACATGGAGTCGTTTGCTCCAAAGTATCACCGACAACTATGCACTCTTCTTCGGAACTTAAATCACCATCCTTCGGTACTCAAATGGTGCACCAGGCCTGATGGCCTCCCCTTCTATCTTCTACCATAAATACTGGGACATAGTTAAGTATGATTTAATAGAGATGTTTGTGGAGTCATTGGAAAGTAGATTAGCCATTAATATAGTTTATTTTTAGCCATGATTACAATTATTCCTATGGAAGATGCTAGATCTATGCATTTTTTAGACCAATTAGTTTGTTAAATTGTAGCTTTGACCCTTATCAGTCCTTACAGGCTTGCAATAATAATTGGAGTATTGAATTTTCCTTGTCAGTCCACCTTTATTAGGGTAGGTTTATTTTACAAAGTGTACTTAATTTCATGAGTTGTATAGAAAGAAAGAGAAAGACACACTTTTCAAGCTAGACCATAAAACCAAACGAGAAGGTAAAGAGAGTAAGTTGAATTGCTAGGAACAGTTTGAGATCAAACGTCGGTTGTTCCCCCACAAGATTGTAAAGTCCGGATCCACTACCTTTGTGTCTATCAAGTTATGATTTCACCATCTTTGATTAGATTATCCAATTCCTACCTCTTGTGTCCCAAATCTTAGTTTTGAGATCCTCAAGTTCTTTCTAGAGACAAATTTGTTGTATCTCACATTTGATAATAGTGCAATAAGATTTATGTGTCTTTGGCTCGTGATATTTTCCCTCAAGCTCAAGTAGTGAAAATTACCATTGGCGAAGCATTACCGACGTAGGTTGCCCACGCACTAATAACAAAAAAGGCCACGCCACTGGTAGGCAGTTTCCTTGTAGTGAGCTTAGCATGTTTTCACGTAAACCTATTGTCTCTGTGTTGATACTTAATGCTACTCTTTTCCGGTGAAAGTAATTAGTATCTGCTTGGTGAAATTAGGTAGCACACGTACTACCTAGCTAGCTGCTGTTTGCAGCCATATTAGGCTGGACCTAATATCTCCATATATGTGGGATGTTTTTTTTTTTGACACGAGCAATGATTAGTGAATTAGTACACAAGTGACAAGTGGTCATATTTCATTAGTTAGATTAAGAGTGTGTCAATCTCCATTGAAGGATTTTAGTTGGAGAGATTTAGTACTTGTCCCACACGGGGTAAACATACAATTTTGCATTCTCACAACTCATAAGAGCAAATGAATCTCTATCACATGGACACATGGTGATAACGGTGGAGCAATGGAGTGGGAAATCAGTCAATGTGGTCACTTTTCAATCACGTAGTAGTAGTGTAGTACCAGTAGTAGTCACGTCACATCCTCGTGATGGAAAAGCTGGAAGTTGGGAGTAAAACCATCATGCCTTCTCTCTATCAAGCACCTGCTGGCTGTTAGAAAAGCTGCCCCATCAGATCTAGAAAAGTGTGGAAAACAGTATTTTTTGGTAAAGGAATTTTAGACAAATGGCCGAATAGATCTAGAAAGCTTAGAAGTACCCTGAAAGGATGGGACACCAATTATAGAGCTTATTACAAGAAACCGAAAAATGTTCTGTCCTTGGCTATAGATAACATAGATAAGGAAAGCGAGATGCTGGGTATAACTTCAGAAAAGTATTATTTGCGGAAAGAGTTAGAGGAAAAGTTGCTAGTCATTAGAAAAGAGGAACATGTTAGATGGTTTCAGAGAGCAAAGGAAACTGACCTTGTTAAAGGGGATTCTCTAACCGCTTACTTTATGGCTAATGCGAGTGGTAGGAAGAGAAGAAAAAGATTACAAGTCTTAACCAGGATGGGATAATTATAGTTGGCAACGAGGACATTTTGAATTACGCGACTACTTACTATAAGGAGTTGTTTGGCCATGTAAGCGTGCAAGTGTAGAGTTTGGAGTGCCGCTTGACAATGTGTTAGATGTAGGAGATAGAGAAGAACTAGTTTTGCCGTTTTCCATAGAGGAGGTGGAGTTAGCTATTTTTGGGATGAAACTAAACAAAGCTTCAGGGCCGGATGGCTTGCCAATAGAGTTCTATCAGAAATTCTGGAAGTTGATAATCCAGGACTTAATGTGTTTGTTTAGCGAGTTTTATAAGGACAACTTAGACATTTCCCGCTTTAATTATGGAGTGGTGACTTTATTACCTAAAATGGCAGACGCTAGCTGTATCCAGCAGTGTAGGCCGATATGCATGCTTAATGTTATTTTTAAGATCTTTACTAAGGTGATAAACAACAGGGTGATTAGGCTTGCTAAGAAAATAATTTCGCCTGTACAAACGACATTCATTAAAGACAGGAACATACTAGATGGAATAGTGCTCCTTCATGAAACTTTACATGAGATAAAGTGTAAAAAACTAGATGCTGTACTATTTAAGGTAGATTTTGAAAAGGCTTATGACAAAATAAACTGGAACTTCGTCTTTGAGATACTTAGAATGAAAGGTTTCCCTAATCAGTTTATAGAATGGGTTAGGAAGTCTGTTGAAAACGGTAAAGTAGCCATAATGATAAACGATCATATAGGTAACTATTTCCCTACTATGAAAGGCCAGAGGCAAGGGGACCCCTTTTCTCCAATTTTATTCAATATAGTCGTAGATGTTTTGTCTGTTCTGGTAGAAAGAGCAAAAGAGGGAGGCCTGATCAAGCCTCTGCTCCCCAATTTACTACAGGGTGGTTTAGCAATGTTACAGTATGTAGACGACACGATTTTTATGTTTCAAGATGATTTGGACTCGGCTAGGAACTTAAAGAATTTATTATGTATTTTCAAACACCTGTCGGGGCTGAAAATCAATTTTTTGAAAAGTGAGGTGTTCTGCTGCGGATCGGCCAAGGATAGAAGCACTGAATACACTTCGATCTTTACTTGTGTAGAGGTGTGATTCCTTTTAAATACCTAGGAATGCCTATGCATGATAGAAGATTAATGTAATTGATTGGAAACCGCCGGAAGGTAAAGTAGAAAAGAAAGCAGGAGCATGGATAGGGAAGTATACATCTTATGGTGATAGGTTAATTTTAGTTAGGTCTTGTGTGACTAATGTACCGTTCTATATGTTATCCTTCTTTCCCTTACCTAAAAGCACTTGCAAGAGGTATGACTTCTTTAGAAAAAGGCTATTTTGGCATGAACATGATGGTAAAAAGAAGTATCATTTAGTAAGATGGCAGGAGGTTTGTAGACCAAAAGAACAAGGGGGGTTAGGTGTGCTGGACTTACAGATTATGAATGTTTGCTTGCTTTGTAAGTGGCTCTGGAAAATAGAGAATGAGGACGGGCTTTGACAGTAGTTGATTAGGTCCAAGTACTTGCATACTTACTCTCTAGCGCATGTAAAACTAAAACCGTCTCACTCTCATTTCTGGTTAGGTTTGATGAATGTAAGAGATTTGTTTTTTAGCTTCTGTAGGAAAATTATTGGTAATGGTAAGAGGACTAATTTCTGGGATGGTCTGTGGGTAGGTGATAAAGCTCTTAAATTAAGGTTCTCTAGGTTGTATGATTTGTCACACAGTAAGAAAATTAGTGTTCATAGAGTTTTAGTGGAAGGTTGGGAGGTACTCAATTTTAGAAGGAACATGTGGGGGGATTTGGCAGTTATGTGGCGAGAACTAAAGAATATATGTGTAAGTGTTATATTAAGGGAAGGGATAGAAGATACATGTCAGTGGATGCTTACTGTTTCTGGACAATTTACTGTTAAGTCTCTTTATGTAGCACTCAAAACTACTCAAGCAAAAGTACCGTATAGGAAAGTATGGTGTGTTAAAGCGCCACTGAAAGTTAAAGTTTTCCTTTGGTTAGCATTTAGGAAGAGTATATTAACTAAAGATGTATTGCTAGCTAGAGGATGGAAAGGTTCTGATAAATGCATGTTCTGTTCTGATAAAGAATATATCAATAATTTATTCTTCACTTGTCCTGTAGCTAAGTATATCTGGGAGTTATTAGATGTTCTTTTAACTTTATAACTATCCCTCATAATTTTGATGCAATGCCTAGTTGGTTAGAGTCTTTCACAATTAGAGAGATATTCCTGGTGTCTACAGGGTGGCTGCGTTATTCTGGGCGGTCTGGAAAACCAAAAACAATGCCTACTTTAACGGGGTCATCCTTTAAGATCCAACCTCCATAGTTTATCTTATGTCTCACTTTATATCTTACTAGAATGGATTGCAGAGACCAAAACTACGAAGCCTTCAGGGCAAAGGAGCAAAGTTGCTGGTGCTGGTGGCAACTGAAATTTTCCATCGAAAGCAAGGCTGGGGCTGCTGGTGATGCGGTTGACCGAGGCCTCATATCTCAGTTCTCGTCTTGGAAGGAAAAAATGGTGTTAGTTTGGTATGGAGATTAGAGTTGCTTTGCTTATGCCGTACCAGTTGTTGTGTGAACCTGTTTTTCAAGTTGTTATAACGTTCCTCTGGAAGTTTAGATGCTGGTTGTAGTGGTTTGGAGAATTGTGCTCTGCAGGGGCGGGTGTGCCACCTGGGGTGTGGGTATGGTGCTGCTTTGCAGCACAGCGCGGCCCTTTCTTTCAAATAAAAAGATCAGTCACACTGTTCTTGTGTTATTCACGCTGCTTGTGTTGTTTTCTCCTCTCCCTTAGCAGGCGCAGTTGTGCAATACGATTGGCCGCGGCATGCTTATCCCTTGCCATCCATATATATATTTCAGCTCTTTCAAGAGCTGGACCAAAATAATCGGCCATGGCTGCGCCTGCATTCCTCCTCTTTCTCACGCTCGTTCTCGCCGGAGCAGTTGCTGCCGCCGAGGACGAACCACCTGCCCCCCTTGTCGTCTACAGCATGCATAGTGACACCCCCCACAAGTCCTCCGTGGGCGTGGAGACCCACGACTTCTCCATCGGCGGCTTCGCCAACGGGCGCGGCCACTGGCAGGCCTTCCCAGGGCACGAGTACCTGTTCCCGGGGTCCACGACCCTCCCGTTCGGCAACAGCTACGACGACCTCATCGGCGGCCTCGCCAACCTGCCGGAATTGCCGATGGGGCTGGAGCCCATGGAGCAGGCCGCACGGGTGCTCTCCGCCTACGACCCCGCCACCACCACGGACTTCGAGCCGCTCAAGCGGGCGCTGGCGACGCTGAAGGTGATGATATCCGAGGGCCAGCGGCTGCAGCCCATCCACGAGACCCTCACCAAGGGATGGCTGACCGAGTGCCGCGTCGCGCCCGAGCACCTGCCCTACATCGAGCACTGGGACACCATGTCCTACGAGATCATCCGTGCTAACCGGACTGGCAAGTGGGACGGGCCCTTCACCGACATGCTGGAGAAGAGCGCCAACATCCTCAGCATGGAGGAGGCGCTCGCAGTGACAAGGGTGCTGCTGAATCCCACCTTCCAAGAAGTGCTCATGGCTCACTCCACCATCATCAACTTGAACTCTAAAACGATGTTTTTGAATTTTTCAAATTAAGAGCTACACGGAGCCCGAACTCGGCTTGTTTCAAGTCATTGCTTATTCCACATATTTGTACAATTCTACGCAGCATTTATTCATGAATGAATATGTGGTCAAAATCATGTCAACAAACTACAACGTGAGTCTGACCCAACAACTTTTAGTTTTTTTAGAGGTGAAAGCTAGCAGTCACACTGTTCCCTCACATGCGACGTTTTTTCACCCTATTCACTGGGGAACGACGTCGTTGCTTGTAATAGCTCCAGTGCGACATCTCATTGAGCTCAAATAACTTCCCTAACTCATTGCTCTTAATCAGTTCCTACCCCGGTGTCAGTTAGGATTAAGGGGAGGCGGGTGGGACCCACAATTGTCCACGTCAGCAACGACGACCGTTTCATCTCTTCCCCTGCGCGCGCTTTCTCTGCTTCTTCTCCTTCTTCTTCTCCGGCGACATCGACGCAGCGCGGCAACGCCGGCGAGACAAAACATAAATAAATGCAGATAAAATAAACAAGTGGGGCGCATATAGTAGACAAACTATATATTCGACATTACAGAAGCTCGTGGCTCATCGGATCAAAAGCCACACAGAGATGAACTGAAAATACAAGGGGGACGATTCGCTGCTGCTCCTACCCCTAGCTACGACCCAAAATTGGGCTCACACCGGAGCCCCGGGGGTGCGGCAGCGGCAACGAGGCGGCGGCGCCGCTCAGTCCTAGTCCTCGTCGGAGTCGAATAGCCCGGCCCCGTCGGAGTCCGAGCTGATGTCGATGACGTCGTGGAGGGAATTGTAAATCCCGACCTCGAGGCGGCGTTGGTCGAGCTCAGTCTCCATCTGACGGCGCATCTCCTCCTCTGTGCTGCGCTGGAACACCTCCAAGGTGACCCAGGGCAGGTCCTCCTCGGAGACGAAGTCCCCGGGCAGGAGGGGGCGGCCGCTGCGCGGTGGGCGCTCCTGCTGCTCCTCCTCCTCCCTCTTCGGCGGCGGCAGCGGTGCCCGACCCCGAGCAATGGAGGAGCTCCCCGCACCGGAAGCGCTTCCAGCCATCGCCATGCGGGCCGCCATGCGGCGGTCGTACTCAGGCAGCTCGCGGCGCTCGTACGCAGGCGGAGGCCGCATTCCGAGGTTCGTCCACGCACGCGCGCCTCGCTTACGAGCGCCGTCGGAAGCGGCCACGGCCTTCCTAGCGGGGTCAGCCGGAACCCGCCTCTTCCCCTTCCGCTCCTCGTCGCCGTTGCCACCGCCGGAATGGCCACCGCGGCCGGCGATTCGACCTCCCCTCCTAAACATCGGCGGGCGGCGGGGCTGGATCTACAGGCGTAGCTCGATTTGATCACCGGCGGCGAGCTAATGCGAGGGTGGGGAAATAGCTCGGGCACGACAGGGTGGGGAAATAGCTAGGGCACGACAGGGTTAGTGGATAAGAAGAGCAATAGCTAGGGCACGACAGGATTTGGGCCGTGGGCCGTCGAGTTTTCTGGGCCGTAGCCTATGCGCGTTTGAAATTAATAAAACACTGCAGCTAAAAAAAATTGTTGGGCCGTGGAATTTGTTGGGCCGTGGCCTATGCGCGTTCGAAACACTGCAGCTAAAAAAATTCAACAGCCTCCTAAAAAAAAAAATCAACAGCCAATCAGAGCGCAGAACTGGGACTGGCGCGGATCGGGGGTTTCCTTCTAGAAGGCATGATCGGACGGCCAGGGTTAAATCACAGAAGCTTCGTAGGATTTTGTGTGGGTTGACCAACTAATTCAGAAAAAATTAAAATAATCACAGAACCTTCATTTTGGTGGGACTTAGAATGATCCAGGCTTATTTTTTCATTTTCATGTTTAAAACTTGTTTAAATGTTGGTTTGACTTCAGTTTGGCCGAATTTGAAATAATCATAAAATATTCAAAAAACATAAAAAAAATGAAATTCCAGTGCACATGGTTTTTATATATAGAGTAGATGTGTAGGATAGTTATTTGGCTGATTTAGAGAAGGTGGAAAAAAATCTTGCTTAGAAATGGAGCCGTTTACACTACCTTTAGAGCTCATTTGAACTCTCATGTGTGAAGAGAGGTGGTTTGAGATTTGCAACATGAAATTGTCCAAAACCTCACCAAACCTTCATTTTGGTGTGACTAAGAATGATCCAGGCTTAGTTTTCCATTTTGGTGTGTAAAACTTGTTTAAATGCTGATTTGGCTTGAGTTTGGCCGAATTTGAAATATTCATGAAATATTCAAAAAACATCAAAAAAATGCAAATCCAGTGCACATGGTCTTATTTTGTCATGTACTAACATCTCCAACTGATAAACAAGGTCTAGACACATATTAAACAAGAAATGCTTCAATATGGTGTGAAATCACACATTTCAAACAATGAACTCTCATGTGTGAAGAGAGGTGGTTTGGGATTTGCAACATGAAATTGTCCAAAACCTCACCAAACCTTCATTTTGGTGTGACTAAGAATGATCCAGGCTTAGTTTTCCATTTTGGTGTGTAAAACTTGTTTAAATGCTGATTTGGCTTGAGTTTGGCCGAATTTGAAATATTCATGAAATATTCAAAAAACATCAAAAAAATGCAAATCCAGTGCACATGGTCTTATTTTGTCATGTACTAACATCTCCAACTGATAAACAAGGTCTAGACACATATTAAACAAGAAATGCTTCAATATGGTGTGAAATCACACATTTCAAACAATGAACTCTCATGTGCGAAGAGAGGTGGTTTGGGATTTGCAACATGAAATTTCCAAAACTCACCAAACTTCATTTTGGTGTGACTAAGAATGATCCAGGCTTAGTTTTCCATTTTGGTGTGTAAAACTTGTTTAAATGCTGATTTGGCTTGAGTTTGGCCGAATTTGAAATATTCATGAAATATTCAAAAAACATCAAAAAAATGCAAATCCAGTGCACATGGTCTTATTTTGTCATGTACTAACATCTCCAACTGATAAACAAGGTCTAGACACATATTAAACAAGAAATGCTTCAATATGGTGTGAAATCACACATTTCAAACAATGAACTCTCATGTGCGAAGAGAGGTGGTTTGGGATTTGCAACATGAAATTTACAAAAAACTCACCAAAGCTTCATTTTGGATTGACTAAGAAGGATCCAAGCTTGGTTTTTCATTTTCATGTTTAAAACTTGTTTAAATGCTGATTTGGCTTGAGTTTGGCCGAATTTGAAATATTCATGAAATATTCAAAAAACATCAAAAAAATGCAAATCCAGTGCACATGGTCTTATTTTGTCATGTACTAACATCTCCAACTGATAGACAAGGTCTAGATATAATTAAACAAGAAATGTTTCAATATGGTATGAAATCTCACATCTCAAACTAGGACTATATTTTAAACAAGTTTATCAAACCAACTTTTAAACAAGTTTTGAGTTAAAAATTGGTCTAGGACACTATATTAGTGCAATAGATGTTAACCCTAGAGTTTGAGATCATTTGGAGAATGTCGAAAAAATGACAGGATTAGAAATGGGGCTGTTTGGGCTTACCTTTGGGGCTCTTTTGTAGCTCATTTTGGAGAACCGATTAGAAAAATGACAGGATTAGAAATGGGGATGACCAAGTTAGATCGAAATCATTGCAACATCCAAGTCTAGCACAAATAACATGTACATTTCAATTTTGGTTCATAGTTGAATTCAAATATTCATAAATTAGCACAAAAGAATCAAAATATAAAAAAAAATTAAAAATTCAAAAGAATTTGTCCAAGTGCAATATTTTAATGGATGGGACAACTCACTATTATAGAAATCTTTCTATAATAGTGAGATGCCCGACCCACTAAGCTACTGGACTAGGACATATAATGTGCAACACCTAAATTGCGAGCAAGGGGACTCGAACTTAGGTGGGCAAAGGGAGCATCAACCCTTTGCCACTAGGCTATGCCTCTGTTTGCGACAAATCTACCACCATTAGAAGGTTAATATTTACAAATGAAATCCTCCTCATTGCAACATCCAAGCCTAGCACAAATAACATGTACATTTGAATTGTAGTTCAAATTTGAATTCAAAAATTAGTATGAAATCATTGCAACATCCAAGCCTAGCACAAATAACATGTACATTTCGATTTTGGTAATAGTTACAAATGTTTACATTTTGGTAACACTAGCAACACTAGCAATATTTACATTTTGGTAAGTTAAATAAAAAATTAAAGCATTTTGTCTATAGATGACATAAGCCTCTACCTAGTTGACAATGTTTCAACTCTTTCAACTTGTTTTCAATCCGACGGCGTGCGAATGCCACAATCGGGCGTGTCCAGAGCGCGCTCCCAAAGGTGTTCGACAGTGTGCATGCCACAATCTGACGGCGTGCGAATGCCACAAGGAACACAAAAACAAGGAACACAATAATTTACATTTTGTTTACAAGGTTTCACCTACAAAAACAAGGTTTCACCTACCGAAACGTGCCACGGCACGTCCAGAGCACGGCCATTTCACAAAAGAACTCCCACACACGCTCCCAGCGCTGGGCAAACACTGCCTGAAATGGTTTCAGGCACCTAACAAAATTCACTACACTAGTTATCTACAGAATGCAGCACGATCTTCCCTCCGCCATGGCTCTGCAGCACAATCTTCTAGCTCGATTTCATCTCGCAGAGATATCGGAGCAGAACAATCTATCCGCCGCCATCCCGGCAACTAGGCTGAAAGCCTCTAGGCTCAACGCGGCATCGAAGTCCACGCTCGGGGATGAACTTGCTGAACTGCTGCTCTCGTCGCCTGCAGCACCGCCCGAGCTGCTCTCGTCGCCCGCAGCACCGCCCGAGCTGCTGTCGTCGAACGCAGCAATTTTGCGCATCGCGGCAAACCTCTGCCTCGTCATCGGCGGCGAATCACCGCCGAGCGGAAAACCCTTGGAGCTGTAGTAGCCGTGACGCTTCCACGCCTTCTTCAGTACCTGCTGGACTGAAATCCGGTAGGGTCGCTTGCCGTCGAGATAGATGGAGCCCCTCGCCGCTGCACGAGACACAAATCGGGCCGCCGGTCGCCTCTGCGACCGTGTACCCGCACCGCCCCCCATCCTCCATCCTCCCTCGCCGCTCCCTCGACGCAGCACCCCAAGCTTTGCGTCGCCGCCAACTTGCTCGACTCCTGGTGCCGCTGCTGGACTCACGCGGCCGCTCTTCCCTCCGCCGCAGGACTCGCCGCCAGCTTGCTCGACTCCATTGCCGGTGCTCCAGTCGCCCGCCCTCGTCGCCCGCCCCCTCGCCGCAGCTTTACTCGCCCGCTCCATTCCCGCAGCTCCAATCGCCCGCTTCTTTGCCACAGCTCGAGTCGCCCGCTCCATTGCCGCCGACTCGCCGTCGCCAGGAATTTTTTTCCCCAGCCCGGAGAAACCGAGACGACGGGACAGAGTGAGCTCCGCGGGACGTCGGCGCGTGGCAGAGAGGGTACCCCACGAACAGAGGCCGGTTTCGCTGACGCATGGGTCCCACTCGAGAAAAACACCGGTCAAACCTAGTTTACAGCGTGGGGAACATGACTTGACGGCCATGTCGCCTCAGAGCAATTATGGCTCGAATAGATGCCGCATGTAAGCTATTACGTGCAACTGCGTCGCTTCCTGTCCAATTACTCGAAAAAATGTCGCATCTGAGCTATTCGCCCGTTCTTGTGTCATTCACGCTGCTTCCGTTGTATTGTAACTCTCCCCTAGCAGGCGCAATTGTGTAGTACGATCGGCCGCGGCGTGCTTGTCCTTCGCCATCCATCATATATTTCACTTCCTTTTTCGAAGAGATGGACCAATCGGCCATGGCTGCGCCTGCATTCCTCCTCTTCCTCATGTTCGTCCTTGCCGGAGCAGTTGCTGCCGCCGCGGAAAAACCACCTGCCCGCCTTATCTTCTTTAGCATGCTTGGTCACAGCCCCGTCGACGAGAAGTCCAAGGTGGTTTTGTAGACCCACGACATCTCCCTCGCCGGCTTCATCAGCGGGAGCGGCGACTGGCACCCCTTCCCAGGCCACGAGCATCTGTTCGACAGAACGTCCACGATCCTCCGGTTCGGCGACAACTACGACGAACTCATCGGTGGCCTCGTCAACCTGCCGGACGTGCCGCTGGGACGGGACGCCATGATTCAGGCAGGCCGGGTGCTCTCCGACTACGACCCGGCTACCACCACAAACTTCGAGCCGGTGAAGCGGGCGCTGGAGACGCTGAAGGTGATGCTATCCGAGGGACCACAGCTACAGCCCATCCACGAGACTGTGAGAAAGGGGTGGCTGACCGGGTCCCGCGTCGCCGTCGAGCACTTGCCCTACATCGAGCACTAGGACACCATGTCCTACGAGATCATCCGTGCGAACCGGACTGGCAAGTGGAGAGGGCCCTTCACCGAGATGCTGGAGAAGAGCGCCAACATCCGGAGCATGGAGGAAGCACTCGCAGTGACAAGGGTGCTGCTGAATCCCACCTTCGAGGAAGTGCTCATGGCTCACGCCACCATCATCAACTTGGACTAAACGGGCGAATAGCTGAGGAACTACATCTTTTCAAGCGAATCGCTGAAGAACGATGTTTTTGCGAGAAATAGTTCAGAGGCGATAGTTGGACGGGCCCAAAAAGTGACGGCTCGATACGGCTCTTTAAACCCTTAAACAGAAGGGAACTGTCAGCTTCAATTTGAATTATGTGAGTTGGGCTGTTAGAACGCGGGACCCCCTGGTGACCGTTGCTACGCGGGACCCACTGTGGGCCAACTGAGACAGGGACCCACCACTTATCCATGTCAACCTTATCCTTTTTTTCTTACAAGAACCTTATCCATTTATAAAAAAGGCAGAGTGAGCCCCACTCCCGTGGTCCTGCCCTGCCCCCGACATTACCGTTGCCTCTCTTCCTCTGTTCTTCCGCGCACCTTCTTCTTCCTCTTCTCCGGCAACGGTCCACGACGGCGGCGAAGGATGTCGAGCTCCGCTTCGGGCTCCCAGAAGTCATGGCCGCGTTATGGAGAAGTCCCGAAGTTCAGATGCCCGGACTGCCCTCGCCTAGATCCACTTAAGTGCTTGACATGTGTGCGCTCGACGAGGGGCAATGTCGGTCGGGAATTTGTCAAATGCGAGAGCGCCCCGCATCTTGGGAAGGATGGGAAGGTAGGGTTTGTCCTGATTTGGTATGAATTTGATTTTGCAAGTGTTTTCGTTCCCCTTTTTAGGAATTGGCGGAATGCGGCTATTTTATGTGGATGGACAAGTACATTCGGGATTGAGGGCTCGTTGTTGAATTGCTGCCCCCAATTCAGTGGCCCCCAATCCAGGAGGCTGCCCGTGCCCCTGCCATCTCGTCTGCTGTGGAGGAGCAGATCTCATACAGAGCCGATCATCCTCCATTGGAGAATGTTTTGGTGAATAGAGAGTTGGAGAAATTGAACAAGCAGTTGAAGAAGCAGTTGAGTCAGCTTGTGGAATTGAAGAAGCAGTTAAACATGATGGCCGGAGCATTTTATGTGTGCATAATTGCTATTTATTTGGTGTATCTTTGTCGCTCGAATTAGAAATTTCGATTTAGGAGTTAGAAATTTCGATTTAGGAGCTGTTTGTCATATGAACAATGTTATGATTTCGATGTAGGAGCTGTTTGTCGTATGAACAATGTTATGTTTGTCGTATGAATTCAGTTAACTGTTGGATGTATGCCCTAATAGACAATAAATATATCTGTTTCATGATTAATGTATTATATCTTTATGCTATAACTGCTATGGTCTATAAATGTGAGATTTATAGGGAAACACATACACACGTGTAAGGATATAATCAAACCCATTTACCCTTTGTCCTGTCTCTTGGACGAACTCGTTAATACTGGATGGCGAAGTTTTCCAGCCATGGACAAGTGTTCTTGTCATTATTAATGGCAGCATATTGTTAAGTTAACAATATGACTGGGAAGACCCAAATATATGATATACTACGAGATCAAGTTTCGTATAAATAGTATAGTCTAGGTTTGGTTGCTTGCTTATTCCTTAGACCATGAGAATGTATGGTTATGTATATTGGAGAGGAAGCTTTGACATAGTTAATCATTACGGCCATAACAGGTAAATCAAAAAGGCTATGATTGGGTAAGCTCAAAGGTATATTATAAACATAGTAGTTCAAGATAAAGTAATGATATGCAAATATCATGGGATACTTGAACATGAGTAAAAGAGTAAAGGCATCGTACCGGTAACAAGGATAAGGTGACATAGTAAATGAAAGTTATCATTTACGGTATTGTCATATATCTCGCCTTGGGTACTTGATGAGTATCGTGATGGTGATAGGATAAACATGTTAATCAAGCAGGTTCAAAAGAGTGTCTCCACATAACGGTAGCAGCTATACAGAACGTCCAGGGTCTGTTGTATTCGTAGTGGTTCGAAGTAGAGAGGTTGTATCATCTGGGATGGATCCCGGCGTGATAGAATTACATTCGGAGAATTAGATCATAAAGAAAATGAAGGTTTATAAAAGGAAATAATTGTCCAAGTATATTCTGTCAGCAGACACTAGGTGTCTCGGATCATATAAATATGTTGGTATGATAAGTAATTAATTAGACAAAATATTTATTGATTAATTATATATTTAATTAATTAATTGGAAATTATAAAGGCCAATAAAAAGTAGCTGCCACATGGGCCACATGGGCCCACATGGCAGCCGCACCACCGCAAGGTGGTGGGCCGAGTCGGCCGGCCAAACCCGAGTGGGCTTCGGCCCACGAGGAAGGTAAGGCGGCGGCGGGGGGCCGATACAAGGTCGGCCATGGCGGGCTCCACCTGCCCGAGTCGGTGGCCGAGACGGGCCCCACCTGCACCGAGTCGGTGGCCAAGGTGGGACCAACCTGCGGGGCAGCGGCCGGACCCCACCTGGGTTGGTGCCAAGGCGGGCCCACTAGGGCGGCGACCAAGGAGAGGAGGCAGTGGGGGAGGGGAGTTGGGGTTACCCCAACTCCACCTTCCCTAGCCGAATTGGGCAAGGGGAAAGTTTCCCCTTGTCCAAGTTGAGTTGGACTAGGAACTCTTTCCCCTTCCAAACAACCCTACCCCTTGGAGCTACTATATAAACCACACCCCGACCTCTATTGGAGACACACAATAGACTTGAGATTTCTCCTCGGAGGCTCCCAAGGTCTAGATCTATTCTCTCTCCCTCTCTCCCATGTGTTGGGGCTCTCTCCACCATACGCATACCAGTAGCACTTAATCCTGGCACGGCGAAGCGCTGCTAGATCTTGACGGACGTACGTGTGCGAGCTCTCAGAGGGGTGACGCGACATAGTCGTTTGACCGTCACTCGTTTTCGATCAAGAAGGCATACGAGGAATCGGCGTTGTACTCACCGTCAGACTTGACACCATGAGAATCTTCATCAAGCTTCATCATCTACGTCGGCGTCGTCGTCATCGACAAACGACATCAACATCAACATCGACATCGTGACTGACAACTCTTCTGCGACACGTTATTGGTAACGACAGAACTATCCTCTCCTGTATCTACATAGTTGATCCTGGACGTTACGTAGGTCGGAATTTTTTAAATTCTGCTACGTAACCCAATATTAACACCTCGGACAGGTTCAGTTAGCCGTTTCCGAAAAAGAGAAACCTAATAGTTTGTGGGGCCCGTTTTGGGCCAAGCCGTGATTGCTCGTTTAAAATAGGTGCAGGAAAAAATCATATTGTTGGGCCTAGTTGGGCCCCTTTTTTTTTTTAACATATTCGACCGAAACAATGGTTAGATGAAATATTATTGGCTAAAAATTGTTCACGGACGCTATAGTTTGAGTTCATTTGGAGAAGGTTAAAAAATTGCTCGGATTTTGCATGAACTTTCTTTTAGGAAACATAACGACATAAGATAAATAAAGGGACCTTTCTTAGGAACATAAGATAAATAACGACATAACTTTCTTTTAGCACACTTATAGATTGTGCCCTCTTTCAACTTAGGAACCTTACACGAGAAATAAAGGGAAATAAACTAGCATCGAAATAAACATGGATATGGGCTAAGCCCTAAATAACTAAGAGTTCTCCTTGCTCATTGACTCCTCCTTGGCTCCTCTCCTTGGTGGCTCACTCGTCGTCCTCGTCGTTCTCGTAGGGGAGGCCGTGGATGGTGCCGTGGTAGAGGAAGATGTCGGTGAAGTTCATGAAGATGTTGAAGGTCGTGAATGCAATGTACTCGCACCCATACCAAAACGCCTTCCCAAGGAGGTGGAGTGCGTCGAGGCGGTTGGTGAAGGTGACGTAGTAGCCGATGACGAGGTCGGAGTTACCATCATAGAACTCCTCGAGCCGGTCCATGGGCGGCCCGGCAGCAGGGAGGTGGCAGAAGCCGGAGGAGAGGAAGAACTCCGCTAGTTCCCTTGCGCCCCTCCACCTCGAGAAGGCCCACACGCGCAGCTGGTGATGCTCTACGAGGTTCGACGTAGTAGAGCGGATCTCCCGCGCGAGGTTGGGGATGCGGTAGGTCGGGGCGTCGTACTCCGACATGGTTGCTAAGGGACGGGGCGGCTACTTGTTCGAGAGAAGAGGGTTGGAGGAAGAATGGATGCGGTGTGCGACTTGGAGAAGAAAGGGGTGCTATTTTATAACAGATAGTGATCTTGTTTAATGCGATGGTGGGGAGGTGAAGTGTAAAAATCGGTTTAATCTGATGGTTGGGAGGCACGCGCAACCGCTCGATTCAGTTCTGGTCTGCGTGCACACTGCAAAAATGTTGCGCGTCGTCCCGCCGTCGCTGTTAGCGCAAAAGTCGATTCGTCAAAAAAAGAGCAACAATAGCCCTGATACTACGTGGCGTACGCGTTGGAAGCAGCCTACAGCGCGAAATCGCTCAGCTGAGATGCCTACATGCACTGCCATCGCTGCGCGCGTGCATGCATGGAAGCGGGGCCCACTCGTTGGCATGCATGCATCAACAAGGGTCAACTCAATCCAACGGTTCGACCAGTGCACCGCTTCTCAGCCAATCAGGTAGCAGAAACAACCATCCCAAGGATCGTGTGTGAGCTCACATACAGAGGGCCATATCGCACGGCCACAATGCAGCAAGGTAGCGGTCACAATGATCAACGGTCGACGTTACATCCGAATTTGAAATAATCACAAAATATTCAAAAAACATAAAAAAATGCAAATCCATTGCACATGGTCTTAGTTTGTCATGTACTAGCAGCTCCAACTGATAAACAAGGTTTAGATACATATTAAACAAGAGATGCTTCAATATGGTGTGAAATAGGCCGAATTTGAAATAATCACAAAATATTCAAAAATCATAAAAAATGCAAATCCAGTGCACATGGTCTTAGTTTGTCATGTACTAGCAGCTCCAACTGATAAACAGGGTTTAGATACATATTAAACAAGATGACACCTCTTCAGAATTCAGATTCAGTTCTGTAACAGCTTCAACTTCAGTTTGCACCGCAGCATCAAGAACATAATCAGATGGCACCACATCATCCAAAACTGACTCAGATGGCAGCACATCATCCAAAACTGAATCAGTTTGCACCACATCATCGAGAACAGATTCAGATGGCACACTTATCTTTCTTCGGCCATTTTGTCTTGTCTTTTTTGCTGCCCAGGGAACAGATTCAGATGGCACAACGAGGGGCTCACTTGCAGCCTTTGCTCTGAAACAGTAAAACAGAGTATGGAAACATAGTAGAATTGCAGTTGAATTTAAATAAATGATCAAATACTTGAACTTACTTTGGTTTCTTTGATTGCGTTGGTTGTTTTGGTTGCCTTGGTTGTCTTGGTTGTTTTGGACGAGGGTAAGCACATTTGGCTGATCCAGCTCGGTGACCAAGTACTAGACACTCCGTGCATCTATGTTTGTTACCTTTCTGAGGCCGTTTTGGTTTGTCATCTTTGTTCGCCTTCTTACTACTGCCTTCTTTCTCAGACCAGACCTTGAATCTGCTCGTTTTAGGCCTGCCAGCCTTTCTTTTGGCAAGGGGGGGACACATATCAAAATCAAAAGGCACTTTAGGCCACTGCGTTTGATCTGTAAGTGCTGGTATTGGAGCTGCATACGTAGCCTTGAATCTTGCTACTGGATAATATTCATACAGATAAGGGTGCATGTTTACCCTCGGTTTTCCAGCCAAGAAGAGTATGGCATGCTCACATGGTTTTCCAGTATGTTGCCACTTGAGGCAAGTGCATTCATACAGTTCAGTGTTGACCATATGCCTTCTTCCACTCTTGGTATCTCTCACTTGAGCTCCCCACAATGAAGAATTCTCAACTGCTAAATGTGTAAGGCTTCTGCTCCTGTTAACCACCTGCTGGACCACTGCTGGAAGCTTATCCGTCATCATAGCATCACCTAATCTTCTTCTCAAATCCCACATCCGCATGACCATGATCCTGATTTGGTCAACCATGTCATGCACATGCAAGTCTTTCAACTCTTTCACCTTGTTGTTAAAACTTTCAGCTAGATTGTTGTTGATATGATCACACTTGATGGCTGTATTAAATCCTGACCTATACCACAAAAGAAAATGGTATGCTGTCAGCCAGTGCTCAAACTCAGGATCTGCTGCAATAACCTTCGCAAGGTGATAATCATGTGTCCTTTAGAGTAAGATCTTGCTACTGGCCACAGTCACCCAAAATCTTCTCCCCTATGTTTCTTGATCACATTCATCCACATATGCCCGAAGCACTCCCTCTTCTCAGCATGTGGAAATACGGCACTGACAGCATTTTCTAGCCCTTTACAAGCATCAGTGTGTATAGCCAAAGGTGTCACCGGCCCAATGCATCTTTTCAACTTCATCATGAACCATGTCCATGAAGCCTCTGTTTCTGATTGAAACATGCCAATAGCAATAGGAAACATCCAGTTGTGTCCATCTAGAGCATTGCATGCTGCCAATTGACCATTCCACTTTCCAGTCAAAAAAGATGAGTCTATGCTCAAATATGGCCGACATCCTGCTTTGAAGCCATCCATGAAAGGCTTCAAAGCCATAATTTTTTGGAGAAAAATACCTTGCCATCACGTGTGATGCGTCTTAAGTACACGTTCGTCAGGATACCTCAAGTGTAAGGTTTGATGAGTACAGCAGCAAGTCTTCCCTCAGTTGTGAAACCAGGGTTATCAATCCAGTAGGAAATCACAATGCTAAGAAGGTGTCAACGGTGTCTTGATCTCCCTCTCGACGGCGCCGTTTACTCTTGCTGAGGGGAAGGTCGAGTCCTTGACTTGGAATCTACACACAAGACAATCAACTACTTTGCCCCGACGAGACAGTGAGGGTGTCAACCTCATCGGCTTGCTGAAAACAAAGGATTAGATGTATAGTATGGAAGATGATGTTTACTTACAGCGAATAAAAGAGAACAATGATTGCAGTAGGTTGTATTTCAGATGTAAAGGAATGGATCGGGGTCCACAGTTCACTAGTGGTGTCTCTCCAATAAGATAACTAACATGCTGGGTAAACAAATTACAGCTGGGCAATTGACAATATTGATAAGTGCATAAACATGCATGTGCAAGTGTAGTGTCTACTATGAGATTCATTTGGGCATTACAACAAAGTACACAGACCGCTATCCAGCATGCATCTGTGCCTAAATAGTCCACCTTCCGGTTAGCATCCGCACCCCTTTCAGTATTAAGTTGCAAGCAACAGACAATTACATTAAGTAAAGTGCATAATGTTAACAATACATTCATCCTTAGACAAAGCATTGTTGATTTACCCCTAGTGGCAACAACACATTGATGACCCACAAGTATAGGGGATCGCAACAGTCTTCGAAGGAAGTAAAACCCAATTTATTGATTCGGCAGAAGGGGAGCCAAAGAATACTTGTGAGCCTTAACATCGGAGTTGTCAATTCAGCTGCACCTGTGAATAGTCTTGCTCGACACAGATTATCAGTAGCAACAGTTTATAATAGTAGCAGCGGTGAAATAATAGCAGCGGTAAAGTAATGGCAGCAGTAGTGATTGCAGTAAACAATAGGATTAAAACACTGTAGGCATAGGGATGGATGAACGGGTGTTGCATGGATAGGATAGTTCATATAATAATCAAGACATAGGCATTGCAGATAATAATGATAAAGCATCCAAGTACTAAGTAATCATAGGCATGTGTTCCGTATATAGTCGTACGTGCTCGCAATGAGAAACTTGCACGACATCTTCTGTCCTACCAGCCCGTTGCAGCGGGGCCTCAAGGGAAACTACTGATAATTAAGGTACTCCTTTTAATAGAGTACCGGAGCAAAGCATTAACACGCCGTGAACACATGTGATCCTCACATTGCAGCCATTCCCCTCGGCTGTCCCAATTATTGTCACTTTGGGACCTTGGGTTCCGGACAACAATATGTGTATACAACTTGCAGGTATGATCAATAAACAGTGCATATCATTATGAAACAATAACATGTTCAGATCTGAGATCATGGCACTCGGGCCCTAGTGACAAGCATTAAGCTCAACAAGTTGCAACAATGTCAATAAGTACTAACAACGGATACTAGGCAGCATGCCCTACTGATCTTATAACTTATTACATGAACAATCTCATCCAATCTCTACCATCCCCCTCAGCCTACAGCAGGGAATTACTCACACATGGATGGTCGATGGAGAAGCGTCGGTGATGATGATGGCGATGATCTCCTCCAATTCCCCCTCCCGGCGGAGTGCCAGAACGGAGTTTCTGGTCCCCGAAATAGGTTTTGCGATGGCGGCGGCGTACGGAGATGTTTCTGGATGAAGTGGACGACCCCCCGGTGTTTTTAGGTCAGAAGGGTTAAGTAGTCGAAAGATGATCTCGGGGAGGTGGCCGAGTCGGCCTCCTCATAGGCTGGCGCGGCCCATGGGCCCACCGCGCCAGCTGGTGAGGAGGGCGGCTCCTTGCCCCTCTCCGTCTCGTCTTCTGGCACCGTGGCTTTCCTGGTAAAATAGGAGCTTCGCGATATTTTCCACGGTTTTCCCGAAAGTTGAATTCCTGCACAAAAACGAGACACCAGGGCAATTCTGCTGAAAACAGCGTTAGTCCGCATTAGTTGTATTCAAAACACACAAACTAGAGGTAAAACAATAGCAAAAGTGTTCGGAAAAGTAGATACGTTTTGGACGTATCACACATCTACAATCTTAGGACTTGCTGTCACTATCCCAGATTCAATAGAGGTTGAACCCAACTATCATGCATAAATACCCCCTCTTGGAGTCACAAGTATTTACTTGGCCAGAGTTTCAACAGGCAACGGAGAGCATGCAAGACCACAAATGACATAGATATAATAACACAATAATCAACTTGACAAAGTATCAATATTCATCGGATCCCATCAAACACAACATGCAGCATTACAATAAGATGATCTTGATCATGATAGGCAGCTCACAAGATCTAAACATGATGGCACAAGTGGAGAAGACAACCATCTAGCTACTGCTATGGACCCATAGTCCAGGGATGAACTACTCACACATCACTCCGAAGGCGGGCATGGTGGTGTAGAGCCCTCCGGTGATGATTCCCCACTCCGGCTGGGTGCCAGGAAGAGCTTCAGAACCCTCCCGAGTTAGGGTCGACGACGGCAGCGGCGGATATATTCTGGATGTATCTCTCGGTGTTTTAGGGTTTTCGTGTTGGGAGGAATAAATAGGCGAAGGGGCGGCGTCGGTGGAGTCCCAAGGGGCCCACCTCACCTGTCGGCGCTTGGGGGTGGCCCTGCCCCATGGGGTGAGGTAGCCACCTCGTGGCTCCTCTTCGTCTCTCCTTCGGACTCCGTGATGGTGTTGGAAAAATAGGGACTTTGCCTTTTGTTTCGTGCAATTCCGAGAATATTCGCAGAAGTACTTTTCTGGAACCAAAAACAGCAGAAAACAGGAACTGGCACTTCGGCATCTTGTTAATAGGTTAGTCCTGGAAAATGCATAAAAATGATATAAAGTGTATATAAAACATGTAGCAATTAGCATAATATAAGCATGGAACATCGGAAATTATAGATACGTTGGAGACGTATCAAGCATCCCCAAGCTTAGTTATACTCGTCCTCGAGTAGGTAAAACGATAACAACAAATAATTTCTGAGGAGACATGCTTTCACACAATCTTGATCAAATGATATTGCAAGGCTCATGTCATGAATGAAGTGACTCAAAGCAAAGGTCTATAGTTTGCTAACAGATAGACAAAGAGTAAACAACTGAATCACATAAGCAAAAACTTTTCATGAATAGTACTTTCAAGACAAGCATCAAAAAGTTTTGCATAAGAGGTAACTCATAAAGCAATAGATTCAAAGTAAAAGGCATTGAAGCAACACAAAGGATGATTAAGTTTCAGCAATTGCTTTCAACTTGTAACATGTATATCTCATGGATAGTTGTCAACATAAAGCAATATAACAAGTGCAATAAGTCAACATGTAAGAATCAATGCACACAAAGTTGACACTAGTGTTTGCTTCTGAGATAGAAAGGAGTAGGTAAACTGACTCAACATAAAGTAAAAGATAGGCCCTTCGCAGAGGGAAGCAGGGATTAAATCATGTGCTAGAGCTTTTTAAGTTTTTGAAATCATAAAGAGAGCATAAAGTAAGTTTTTGAGAGGTGTTTGTTGTTGTCAACGAATGGTAGTGGGTTCTCTAACTCCTTGTCAACCAGACTCTCAAGAGCGGCTCCCATGAAGGACGTTATTTCTACCAGCAAGGTAGATCATCCCTCTTTCTCTTTTGTTTACACATGCAGTTATTCACTGGTATCATTGCTTGACTGATTGGATCAGGGCAAAAATGTGAAGAGAATTAAATGGTTAAAGTTGTAATTAATTGAGACTGGGCACCCCATTTGCCAGCTCTTTTTTCAAATTATTGGATAAGCGGTGTATATGCCACTAGTCCATTGGTGAGAGTCTGTCATGAGTAAATGACAAAGTGAAAGATAAAACACCACATACTTTCTCATGAGCTATAAAACATGGACACAAATAAGGAGTAATAAAGTTTTGAATAGTTTAAAGGTAGCACATGAAGTATTTACTTGGAATGGCAGGAAATACCACATAGTAGGTAGGTATGGTGGACACAAATGGCATGGGTTCTGGCCAAAGGTTTGGATGCACGAGAAGCATTCCCTCTCAGTACAGAATTTAGGCTAGAAAGGTTGTTTGAAGCAAACACAAGTATAAACCGGTACAGCAAGACTTACATAAAAACATATTGCAAGTATTATAAAAACTCTATACTGTCTTCCTTGTTTCTCAAACATTTTACCAGAAAATATCTAGACCTTAGAGATAGCAAACATGCAAACCAGATTTCAACAAGCTCTACGGTAGTTCTCCACTAGTAGGCTTTAACTACATGATGCAAGAGCTTAAACATGATCTACTTGAGAGCTCAAAACAATTGCAAAGTGTCAAACCAAATCAAGACAAAACAACCCTCAACTAGTACATGTACTAGTGACAAGAGTGAATATGTCTTTTCCAATACCAACTATCAAATATAGCATTTTCTTTTTCCAAACAAACATCAATCAATTTATTTAAACATAAAACTCTCCAAATGATACTACAATGCAGCAAGAGAGTGCTTATAAACAAGTACTAACAGCTCAAAGAGATGCATGAAAAACAGGAGCTAAAAGCACTGCGGTAGCTAGTTAAGAATACTCAACAAATATAAGTGAAGAATATGAGTATTCACATGAAAAAGCGGAGCGTGTCTCTCTCCCACACAAGGATTTCTAGGATCCAAACTTATTCAGGAAACAAAAACAAACAAAACAAAAATAAAAGCACACATACGCTCCAAGTAAAGCACATAAGATGTGAAAGAATTAAAATATAGTTTCACTAGAGATGACCAGATAAGTTGTTGATGAAGAAGGGATGCCCAAGGCATCCCCAAGCTTAGACGCTTGAGTCTTCTTGGAATATGCAGGGATGAACCACGGGGGCATCCCCAAGCTTAGGCTTTTCACTCTTCTTGATCATATAATATCATCCTTCTCTCTTGATCTTTGAAAACTTCCTTCACACCAAACTCGAAATTGTTCTCATTAGGGGGTTAGTGCATAATAAAAAATGCTCATATTCTGTGATGACACAATCATTCCCAAAGCTTCTGGACATTAGCTACAGCCACTGATGCTTTGTGGAGCAAAGCAATCCACTCAAACATCGTAAAAGAGCGAATGCAAAACAAAAGGCAGAATCTGTCAAAAACAGAACAGTCTGTGAAGACGATTTTTTTCGAGGCACTTAAGTTGCTCAGATGGAACAGGTCCAGTTTAATGAAAGTTGCGTACATATCTGAGAAAGATGCGTGATTTGTTACAGAATTGTTCGAGTTTTCTCCAGGGAGAAAAGCTCAAATTCGTGACAGCTAAAAAATCTGTTTCTGCGCAGAAATCCAAATCTTGCATCAACTTTCAATAAAAGACTTTACTTGGCACAACAATGCAATAAAATAAAGATACAAAGGTGTTGCTACAGAAGTAACAAACACCTTGAGAAAAACTGAAAACTAAAGATAATGGGTTGCCTCCCAAAAGCGCTTTCTTTAATGCATTTAGCTAGGCTAGAAGATTTTAATGATGCTCTCAGAGGAATAAAACTTGAAAAACAAAAGAGAGCATCAAGAGGCAAATATCAAACGCATTTAAGTCTAACCCACTTTCTATGCAAGGGAACCTTGTAACAGAATAAATTAATGTAGCATAAAGAAACTAGCATAGAAAGATGAAACAAGTACAACTTCAAAACTTTCAACATAAAGAGAGGTGTTTTAGTGACTTGAAAACTTATACAACCATATTTTTCTCCCTCGTGATAAATTTCAGTAGCATTATGAACAAACTCAACAATATAACTATCACATAAAGCATGCTTTTCATGATCTACAAACACATAATTTTTATTAAGTTCAAAAACAGTGGGGTCATTAAACCCACTTTTGACAATAGTAGTATAATTAATATCATTAGGCAATATAGGACCATCATCAAGAGCACTATCATATATAACATTAGGGAGCCATTGTTTTATTTCTGAAATTTCCTTTGCTTGAGTCAAGGTGCTTGTTACGTAAAATTTATCAAAAGGAGATATTTCAAAAGAATCATGACATTCAACAATATAACACTCTTCCTCCTTAGGTAGGCATGGAGGGCAATTAAATAGTGTAAGAGTTGAAGAGTTACTGTCATTAGAAGGTAGGTCCTCCTTTTGTTCATCACTATCTTCCTCTTTTTCATCCAATGAGCTTTCAGCTTCACAATTAGTTTCTTCTTCTACAGGTTCCTGAAAGGAAGCAAGTTGTTCTTGAGAATAAGTTTTCTCAAGATATTCAGTAATATAAGGATTATCATTGTAATATTCAAGGCAATAACCAAGTATAGCATAATTTTCAGTTCTACAAGGTGCATCATCATTTTGAATATAACCAACAATTTCATAGGCACCCTTAAAAACAACAAATTCTTCAATTTGTTCAAGATTACCAAAGTCATAGTTTCCTTTAGCATAAGCAGCCAAGGTTTTATTATCATTATAATCACATTGGAATGGGAGGTGTTTATACCTTCTACAACATAAAGATTCATTAAAGCAGTAGGATTCATCATATGTAGAACACAAGTTCTTAGCAAAATAATTCAATCTACTTATTTGTTCCCATAGAAGTTTCCCTTTTTGAGACAAGCGGTAAGAATTTGCTTTATATAGAGAAGACATTGATAGCAAATAAACAACTAGACATAATAACAAACCAAAATAAACTAGATGCAAGTAACTATTTTTTTTGTGTGTTTTTGATAAAGAGAGCAAACAAGACTAAACAAAAATAAACTAAGCAAGACAAATAACAAAGTAAAGTGATTGGAAGTGAGAGACTCCCCTTGCTGTAGCAATGATGATTTCCCCGGCAACAGCGCCAGAAAACTTCTGGTGCGTAGTTGACGGGAATGCAAGACTTCCAGAAGCACCTCTAATCTCCCCGGCAACGGCGCCAGAAAACTTGCTTGATGCATGTTAAGTACATGTTCGTCAGGATACCTCAAGTGTAAGGTTTGATGAGTACAACAGCAAGTCTTCCCTCAGTTGTGAAACAAAGGTTATCAATCCAGTAGGAAATCACAATGCTAAGAAGGTGTCAACGGTGTCTTGATCTCCCTCTCAACGGCGCTGTTTACTCTTGCTGAGGGGAAGGTCGAGTCCTTGACTTGGAACCTGCACACAAGACAATCAACTACTTTGCCCCGACGAGACAGTGAGGGTGTCAACCTAATCGGCTTGCTGAAAACAAAAGATTATATGTATAGTGTGGAAGATGATGTTTACTTGCAGCGAATAAAAGAGAACAATGATTGCAGTAGGTTGTATTTCAGATGTAAAGGAATGGACCGGTGTACACAGTTCACTAGTGGTGTCTCTCCAATAAGATAACTAACATGCTGGGTAAATAAATTACAGCTCGGCAATTGACAATATTGATAAGTGCATAAACATGCATGTGCAAGTGTAGTGTCTACTATGAGATTCATTTGGGCATTACAACAAAGTACACAGACCGCTATCTAGCATGCATCTGTGCCTAAATAGTCCATCTTCCGGTTAGCATCCGCACCCCTTTCAGTATTAAGTTGCAAGCAACAGACAATTGCATTAAGTAAAGTGCATAATGTAAACAACACATTCATCCTTAGACAAAGCATTGCTGTTTTAGCCCTAGTGGCAACAACACATCTACAACCTTAGGACTTGCTGTCACTATCCCAGATTCAATAGAGGTTGAACCCAACTATCATGCATAAATACCCCCTCTTGGAGTCACAAGTATTCACTTGGCCAAAGTTTCAACAGGCAACGAGAGCATGCAAGATCACAAATGACATAGATATGATAACACAATAATCAACTTAACAAAGTATCAATATTCATCGGATCCCAGCAAACACAACATGTAGCATTACAATAAGATGATCTTGATCATGATAGGCAGCTCACAAGATCTAAACATGATGGCACAAGTGGAGAAGACAACCATCTAGCTACTGCTATGAACCCATAGTCCAGGGATGAACTACTCACACATCACTCCGCAGGGAGGCATGGTGGTGTAGAGCCCTCCGGTGATGATTCCCCTCTCCGGCAGGGTGTCGGGAAGAGCTTCAGAACCCTCCCGAGTTAGGGTCGACGACGGTGGCGGCGGCGGATATATTATGGATGTATCTCTCAGTGTTTTAGGGTTTTCGCGTCGGGAGGAATAAATAGGCGAAGGGGCGGCGTCGGTGGAGTCCCGAGGGGCCTACCTCACCTGTCGGCGCGCCTAGGGGTGGCCCCGCGCCATGGGGTGAGGTGGCCACCTCGTGGCTCCTCTTCGTCTCTCCTTCGGACTCCGTGATGGTGTTGGAAAAATAGGGACTTTGCCTTTTGTTTCGTGCAATTCCGAGAATATTCACAGAAGTACTTTTCTGGAACCAAAAACAGCAGAAAACAGGAACTTCGGCATCTTATTAATAGGTTAGTCCCGGAAAATGCATAAAATGATATAAAGTGTATATAAAACATGTAGCATTTGGCATAATATAGGCATGGAACATCAGAAATTATAAATACATTGGAGACGTATCAACGTGCAACCTCAATATCTATCTCCACACTACTGCCAGATGACCTCTTCTCCACCTCTGCCTTGAATCTATACAACATCCTGAAGGTATTTTCCCAATCTCCATATAGTTCATCCATTGCCTTCTGTTTTGGCTTCCACACTGTGGTATATTTCCGCTTAATAGGGTACTGGGCTTCCATGTCTTTTTTCAACTGCTTGGCAGTAGTGTTTGGTGTTTTCGTTAAAATAGGTTTGATCTTTTGTGCAACCCAGGCCTGTGATGTTATGGAGGTGGGATTCTGTGAACTAGAAATACAAGTATGTTCATTGGGGATTTGATTAATTCTGACTGTACTGCCATCAGGTTGGCGTCTAGCAGAAATGTAACACTTGCAAGGATTGGAATTCCCATCCCAACCTTTTTACTTCGCATAAAATTTCTTTGTATCTGACTAGAGAGTCTTGCTGTCAAACTGCCTCCTCACTGCAAAAGTCCTGTAACACATCCTAAACTCAGCCATAGTTGGAAAAAACTTTCCTACTTCAATTAGAGGGTCCTCTTTGTCACATACATTTACCATCTCAACATCATTGTCATCATCTACATCATCAGCAGCTTCCTTCATCAACTCTGGATCCACAACTCCCGAACCAGAATCAGAACCCTTGTTAGCCGCATCCCTCTTCTTCTTCTCCTTGTCTTTATCATCGACTAGAATTCCAAAAAGGTCTGCCATCTCAATGTCATCCAAGGGTGCAATGACCAAATCAGTAAGCTCGTTCAGTTCTACTGTATTTCAGTCAACAACAGCCGAGGCCGTAATAGCAACCGCATTAGCAGCAACATCACGGGCGCAGTCTTCTGCATGACCAGCTAACACTGTCAATTCGGTTACAATGGGCATTATCTGTCTAGTTGCTGCCCACTCATCATCTGCAATCTGCATAGCCCTCTTTGATGCCACATATCCTACCCTTGAATCTGATTTCAGATCAACCAACTCGGCAAGAAGTGTAGCACGTTTCTTGTCAAAGCCCAATTGTTGATCGATTTCATCAATAACCGCTTCGCCATCCTCCATTCTCACATACTCTCCCTTCCAATCTGCGTACTGTATCAATGCCACTTCTTGCTCTGGACCCCAAGGAATACTCTCCCCTATTCTCTCCACAATATCTCTCACCGCTTTCTCTTCTTGGTCCACTAGTTCTTGTGGATCGATGTCGTACAATGAAAGCTGCAAATTAACTACTGTGTCATGATCTATGGCCCTGACGCTACCATCAGCTAGCTTCGCCGTAGAACGCATAAATTTGACATCCAATTTGAAGATTTTGTCATCATCTCCCCTGTTTTGACAAAGAGGGGGGGAATGTGACGATTTGAGTTGAATTTGATGACTTGGAAGTGAACGAGCTCAAATCGATAGCAGAATGAGCACGAGAGTGATGGATTACCTTGAATTTGTCTCTGCCGGCTCCGCGGAGCTCGCCATCTACCTCCTCCTTCCGGGCTGCTTGCCCCGCCTCCAATACGCCTGGCCGCGAGCAAAAATGGCAGGGAATGTGTCAGATTTAGGGCAGAACTAAGAAGGGAAGGCCACACGGGTTCGATTTGACTAACCCCCAGATGCCGGGGACAACGAATTCGACGCCCGAGGAGTGGATAGCTCCGCCGACGGAGAGGGAGCTACGGCGCGCACTGTTGGGTTCAGATGGCGCGCTAGGGCAAGGTCGGTCAGTGCGGTTGCTCGATCTGGTTGGGTTGATCGGGTACAAGTATGTGGGTCCCACATCCGCTAAACCTAATTCCACACTCCTTAACTAGCACAGGTAAGTGACACGACCGTTTGATCACAATGGGTGGGTCGTGGCTATTTTGCTGCTCACCCGTCACACCCTAGCTATTCCTTGAATAGATGTAGTATCACAACCAATTCCTTGAAAAAATGTAGTACCTGAGCTGTTTGCCCGGACTAAACATGCACGCAAAGTTGCAAACCAATGCTGGTTTAGACTTCAGATAGATTGTGCTCCAGCCATCTCGAGTCTGTTTTCTGTTTTCATGTTTTCTAGTTAGTTAATCATTAGTTTGGATTAGGTATGGGCTTTCAGCTTGCTTGCTTCAGAATGTCTCAGCCCGAAATCTCAAGTTTAATCAATTTTTATTAACCAAATGCTAACACTACTTGACATATGGACAATCTGTTGTATTTACTTCAACGGACTCACGCGTACTAAATGTACTTGAAACAAATGCTATTTATTGGAATGCTGAAACTTGAAAGAGATGCATGGATAATTACAGTATCTAGTTGGGGAAGTTTTTTTTTTTTGATCTTTTGTCTTGTTCACTATTTCAGATATCAGATATTGTCGTTTTTTGTGCAGCAAACAGTATAAACTCTTTGGAGTTAAGATTTTACAAATTTATTTATAGAATAAATATTGTCAACATATAGGAAATTTGGAACTCTAAAATGTATTTTTGAAAATTTCAAATTAAGAGCTACATGTAGCCCGAGCTCCATTTGTCCGCTCTCTCTCAAATAGCTCTATATAGCTCAAAAGTAACAAAAGGCTTGTTTCAATTCTTTGGAGTTAAGATTTTATCGTTGATAGAATACAACATTGTTCACATCTAGGATAGTTTCTAGATTTTTTTTTTGGAATCTAAATGATGTTTTGAAATTTTCAAATTAAGAGCAATATGGAGCCCGAGTTCCATTTGTCTGTTCTCTCTCAAATAGCTCTATATAGCTCAAAAGCAACAAACGGTTGTTTCAAGTCGTTGCTTATTCCCCATATTTGTACAATCTACATCATTTGTTCATGTACGAAACTATGAATATGAGGCCTACAACGTGAGTCTGACCCAACAACTTTCAGTTTTTTTAGATGTGAAAGCAGTCACACTGTTCTTGTGTCATTCACGCTGCTTCCGTTGTATCTCAGCCCTAGCAGGCGCAGTTATGCAATACGATCGGCCGCGGCATGCTTTGTCCTTTGCCATCCATCATGTAGTACTATATACTACTCCTATTTCACTTCCTTTTTTCAAGAGATGGATCAATCGGCCATGGCTGCGCCAGCATTCCTCCTCTTCCTCACGCTCGTCCTCGCTGGAGCAGTTGCTGCCGCCGCGGGCGACCCACCTAAGCCACCTTCCCGCCTTATCATTTTGACCATGCTTGACGACAGCCCTGTCGAGGAGGAGTCCTCCGTGGGCGTGGAGACACACGACATCTCCATCGGCGGCTTCGCCAACGGGCGCGGGCAGTGGCAGGCCTTCCCAGGGCACGAGGAGCTGTTCCCCGAGTCCACGCCCCTCCCGTTCAGCGACAGCTACGACGACCTCATCGGCGGCATCGCCAACCTTCCCGACGTGCCGCTGGGGAGGGAGGCCATGACGCAGGCCGCCCGGGTGCTCTCCGCCCACGACCCGGCCACCACCACAGACTTCGGGCCGCTCAAGCGAGCGCTGGCGACGCTGAAGGTGATCATATCCGAGGGCCAGCGGCTGCAGCCCATCAGCGAGATCGTCAGCAGGGGATGGGAGACCGAGTCCCGCGTCGCCACCGAGCACCTGCCCTACATCGAGCACTGGGACACCATGTCCTACGAGATCATCCGCGCGAACCGGACGGGCAAGTGGGACGGACCCTTCACCAGGATGCTGGAGAAGAGCGCCAACATCCGCAGCATGGAGGAGGCGCTCGCCGTCGTCAAGGTGCTGCGGAATCCCAGCTTCGAAGAAGTTCTCATGGCTCACTCCACCATCATCAAGTTGGACTAAACATGCATGCAAAGTTGCAAACCAATGCTGGTTTAGACTTCAGATAGATTGTTTTTTTTTTAGATTGTTCTCCAGCCATGTCGAGTCTGTTTTCTTTTTTCATGGTCTCTCGTTAGTTAATCATTTGGTTGGATTATGTATGCGCTTTCAGCTTGCTTGTTTCAGTATGTCAGCCCGAAATCTCAAGTTTAATCAATTTTTATTTACCAAATGCTAACACTACTTGACATGGACAATCTGCTGTATTTACTTTCAACGGACTCACCTACTAAATGTACTTAAAACAAATGATATTTATTGGAATGCTGAAACTTGAAAGAGATGCATGGACAATTACATTATCTAGATGGGGAAAACATTTTTTTCTGATCTTTTGCATTGTTCACTGTTTCAAATTTCAGATATTGTCATTTTTGTGCTGCTAAAAATACAAATATTTGGAGTTAAGATTTTACACATTTAATTTATAGAATACAATATTGTCCACATCTAGGAAATTTCTCATACTTTTTTGGAACTTTAAAAGGTTGTTTTTTAAATTTTCAAATTAAGATCTACATGGAGCCCGGGCTCCATTTGTCCGCTTTCTCTCAAATAGCTCTATATGGCTCAAAAGGAGAAAAAAATACCCGGCTTGTTTCAATACTTTGGAATTAAAATGATGGTTTAGACTTAAGAATTAGACTGTGCTCGAGTCAATTTTATTTGCATGTTCATCTGGTTGGATGTTGAATGCGCTTTTTCCGACTTGCTTGCTTCAGACATGTCTCAGCCCGAATTCTCAAGTTTAATAAACTTTTCTCACAAAATGCTAACCCTACTGGCATGTAGACCTTCAATAAATAAATAAATACTGTAAACAAGGGCCTTTTATGGTACATCATACGACTGATTTGGAGTGTAGTATTAAGCAGATATGCAAGTCTTATTAACAAGGCTTCGTGCCTTACCGAAGACCTAGAAGAGGATGATATTTCTAGAACTTTGGAGGATCGAACGGACTTTTCGATTCAGTCCGAGAAGGTCAAACGAACTAGGAAAAACGGGTATATTCAAATAGCAACAAGCGTAGAAGCGCTAGGATAAAATTGCAATCGAGAAATACAAATGCATAGTTTGAGAGGTTTGTTTTGGAACAGCGAGGGTTTTCGTGACCCCGGTAAGCATTCGTTCGTGCAAGAATCCATTAGAGAGAGGAAGTTAGATTTTATCGCTTTGTCGGAAACGGGTAGATCTAACTTTTCCACTCCCTTCTTAGCTCACCTGGCGGCTGGACAAGATTTCAGCTGGTTCTGTCTACCACCGAGAGGGAGGTCGGGGGGTATGTTAATTGGTGTAAATACGACAACTATTCAAGTTAAAAATGTTGATGTTGGAGATTTCTGTGTTAAGTTATACTTTAAGTCTAAATGTGACGGCTTTGAGTGGGTTTTGGTGTCGGTTTACGGGGCGGCACAGGATGAACATAAACCAATGTTCTTATCAGAGTTAGTTCGTCTATGTGAAAATGAACCACTACCGATGTTGGTGGGTGGGGATTTTAACATTTTACGGAAACCTGAAGAAAAGAGCAATGATAATTACAATGCACGCTGGCCAATAATGTTTAATGCTATCTTACAAAGCCTAGAGTTGAAAGAAATTGAACTTTCGGGTAGACAATACACTTGGGCTAATAGGAGAGAAACGCCTACTTATCAAAAATTGGACAGGGTTTTAGCTACAACTGAGTGGGAACAAAAGTTCCCTCTTGTTTCGGTTCAGGCCTTAACTCGGGCTGGCTCGGACCATACCCCCTCTTCGTGGATTCGGGGGTACAAGCTCATTTAGGTAATACGTCACGCTTCTCATTTGAACTTTCATGGCTTCGAATGGAAGGTTTTTATGAGATGGTGGCAGCGGAGTGGAATAATTGTGTCAAGGGGGAATCCCCTATTGAGGTGTGGCAAAATAAGATTAGACATTTGAGACGATATCTTAAGGGCTGGGCTAAGAACCAAAGTGGAAAATATAAGAAGGAGAAAGAAAGGTTGTTAAGAATTATAGATGAGTTAGACATTAAAGCGGAGAGCACACCCCTTAGTGTGGGCGAGCGAGACGCTTTGAGAGAAGCTAATGAATTTTTTGTGTTTACGACGAGACGAGGAAACAAAATGGGCTCAAAGGGCAAAGGTTAAACATATTCAGGAAGGAGGTAATAACACAAAGTATTTCCATCTTATAGCAAACGGAAAACATAGGAAAAAGAGAATTTTCCAATTAGAGCAAGACGAAGGAACCATAGTTGGGGACATGAATTTAAAAACTTATATTTTTGAATATTATAAGAAACTTTTTGGGGCTTCCGACCCTAGTGATGTTACAATGAATGAAGAAACGATTCATGATATACCGCAACTTACTCAAGAGGAAAATGCAATTCTTACAGCTGATTTCTTAGTGAAAGAAGTGTATGAAGCGATATCTCAAATGGAACTCAATAAGGCGCCGGGTCCTGACGGTTTTCCTGCTGAGTTTTATAAGACATTTTGGGAAATTATTCGAAATGATCTTATGGCCCTCTTTTTTCAATTGAAGCAAGGGAATCTTTCCTTGTTTAAATTAAATTTTGGTGTTATTACGTTGCTACCAAAAAAAAGAATGCGGTTCAGATTCAACAATATAGGCCTATATGTCTACTTAATGTCAGCTTCAAAATCTTCACAAAAGTAGGTACTAATCGTATTACTGAAATTGCACAAAAGATAATTAGACCGACGCAGTCGGCATTCATGCCAGGGAGACACATTTTAGAAGGTGTGGTAGTCCTACATGAAACCATTCATGAGCTTCATCGGAAGAAAATGGATGGAGTTATCTTTAAGATTGATTTTGAGAAAGCATATGACAAAGTAAAGTGGCCTTTCCTCCAACAAGCATTGCGTATGAAAGGTTTTGCACAAGAGTGGTGCAATTGGATTATGCAATTTGTTCAGGGAGGAAGTGTCGGGGTTCGGGTGAATGATGATATAGGTCATTATTTCCAAACCAAAAAAGGCCTACGACAGGGTGATCCGCTATCTCCTATGTTGTTCAATGTAGTTGCAGATATGCTTGCTATCTTAATCGCACGGGCGAAGGAAGATGGACAAATAGACGGTCTCATACCTCACTTGGTGGAGGGAGGGCTATCTATCTTACAATATGCGGATGACACTATTCTTTTTCTGGATCACAATCTTGAGAAGGCGGTAAATTTAAAACTAATCTTGTGCATTTTCGAACAGCTTTCGGGGCTGAAAATCACAAGAGTGAAATCTTCTGTTTTGGGAAGGCGAAAGAGGTGGAAGACCAATACCGACAAATCTTCGGATGTGAGTCGGGGTCTCTACCTTTCAAATATTTGGGGGTTCCTATCCATTATAGGAGACTCCGTAACGATGAATGGCAACCGGTGGAATGTCGTTTCGAAGGCAAACTCGGATGCTGGAAAGGAAAGTTATTGTCCTATGGGGATCGGCTAGTACTTGTGAATTCGGTTCTGACAAGTTTGCCGATGTTTATGTTATCCTTTTTAGAACTACCTAAAGGGGTGAGGAAACGTTTGGACTTTTATCGATCTAGATTTTTTTGGCAAAGTGATGAAAATAAGAGGAAATATAGGTTGACAAAATGGAACATTATTTGTAGACCAAAGGATCAGGGTGGGTTAGGAGTGGAAGTGCTTGAACTAAAGAACAAATGTTTGCTTAGTAAATGGCTGTTCAAACTTTTGAATGAGGAGGGTGTGTGGCAGGAGCTGCTACACAACAAATACCTCCAAAGTAAATCTTTAGCTCGAGTTGAGGCTCAACCTACCGATTCACCCTTTTGGAAGGGACTAATGAGGGTTAAAAATGATTTCTTTAGTAGAGGATCATTTGTTGTGGGCAATGGGGAAACCACAAGGTTTTGGGAGGACACTTGGTTGGGTAAATCTCCTTTGATGAACCAATATCCATTGCTGTATAATATTGTGCAACATCAGCATGTTTCGGTCCATGATGTGCTGCACAATGCACCCCCCTGAATATAGGATTTCGAAGAGCCTTGGTGGGGAACAAATGGGATATGTGGTCTCACCTGTGCCTTAGACTGATGCAAGTGACTTTGAATAATGTTCCTGATTATTTTAGATGGAATCTGAACCAAAACGGACAATTTACAGTTAAATCAATGTATGAGGACCTCATGAATGGTCATACAATTTATCTACAGAAGTACCTATGGAAATTAAAGATTCCGCAAAAGATAATTTTTCATGTGGTTCCTTCAACGAAAAGTCTTGCTAACTAAAGATAATTTAGCTAAAAAGAATTGGAAAGGTAGCTTACATTGTTCTTTTTGTGGGAATGATGAGAGTATTGATCACCTTTTTATTGATTGCCCTTTTGCAAACTTGTATGGCGTGTTGTTTTCTGTACCTATAATATCCCTCCCCCTACTAATGTCACAAACATGTTTGGGAATTGGTTGAGGGGGATAGACAATAAGACCAAGGATAGGATTCGTATTGGCGTCTCCGCTATTTGTTGGTCTATTTGGACTTGTCGAAATGATATTGTTTTTAACAGAAAAGATAATTTTCATGTTCTACAGGTTATTCACAGGGCGGTTCACTGGATACAGTTATGGGCTTTCCTGTTGCCGTCGGACCAGCGGGACCTTATGGTGGCTGGATGTGCGAGACTTCTGCGCGTGGCACAGGAGTTTTTCTCCCAACATATGTGACAACATATTAGTAGGCTTTCGTAGTCTTCCTTTTATTTTGTCACTTTCAGTTGGGGCATGTCTCGACTTTTACTCTTTGTGAGATGTTAGCACAAATAAGATACTTCTGAACTCTGTAATAAGCGGCTGTGTGCATCAATCGATGCAGAGGCTAGGATTAATAAAATTCCCTTTTCTAATTTTTTTTAATTATGGGGGTTTATGAGGCAACCTTGCTGATTAACTACAAGGCCTCTATGTTTATTGGTGAGGTGAAGTTATCTGAATATTGTCTTTGGTGCATCCGGATTAAGAATGGGTTCGAAGATGTTATGAAAGAGAGTGTTAAAGCCATTTCATTCGGTTCGTTCCACCCATGACATGTGAGGTCATTGCTGTTTTTGGAGCCCAGATAAAAAGAAAGGAAAATTAAAGTGGTATTCCATAATGGAATTCCAATCAAAACAAAGAAGTACCGAGTCTCTTAAAGAAGGCATTCTAAAACTTATGTACTTATAGTGATTATGATTTCAGTTCTATACGAAGTAATGACTGTTTGATAATTTCTTAGAAACATGGGTTTTCTTTTTGTTGGAATTCAATTAATCAGTTACGAAACAAGAGTGCTGCTTTATCTTTATTTTAAAGAAACTTAAAATATTAATAGAAAGTAAAAAAATGTATTTTTTGTATTTTAATAAATATCCTTATTTATGTAATAACTGGGTAACGAAGTTATTTGATTAACTTTTTTTTAATTTAACCAATTAAACCCATTCTTTATTTTTTGCTTATGTCAAGCTCGGTGAGGTGTCCAATTTTTTCCAGCTCAGCACTTTACAAGCTCAAATGCAAGCTGGGAGAGCCGGAGGGATACTACGTGCGAGCACAAAGGCTCAGGCCCATAACTTGTCTTAGTTTCAGGCTAGACCTAATATCTCCGTATATGTTGGGTGTATTTGTTTTCTTTTGAACTTCCGTACTTAGTTTCGGCTGTGTGCATCTTGATTATGCAGAGGCTGTATGCAATAATTAAACCATTAAGTAATAAAGTTCCCTTTATCGAAAAAAAAACAGACGAACAATGACCAGTGAGTTAGTACACAAGTGGTGTTGAAGTTATAACTTACTACATTGCGTACTATTTTCGGATCACGCTAAGAGTGTATCAATCTCCATTAAAGGATCAACGGTGTTCCCGGTTTTTCGAACATTAACTTATAGGGTTTTAGTTGGAGAGATTTAGTACTTGTTTGACACGGGATAAACATATTTTTTTACATTTTCTAAGAGCATCTCCAAGCGGCTCCCCCAAAGGCCCCCCAAACGTCCGGGCGGACAGCCCGGACGGCTTTTGGCCCAAAAACTATCTCCCAACCGCACCCCCCATAGTCAGCCGAAACGCCCGGGCGGTCCGGCACACCCCAAACCCAGCCCATATCTAGGGCGGGTTTGGGGCCGCCCGGACGCGCCCGGACGCGTCCGCCCCTTGGTCGATGACAGGGCGGACCCACGCTTTGACCGCCTCGTCGACGCGGATAAGGCACCTTGACCGCAGTAATGGCGTAGCCGCTGGCCGGCATTCATGTCGCCGCCTCATCCACCATCCACCATCCACCATCTCCGACTATAAGGATGGCCGGAGCAAACCCTTGCCGCATCATCTACATCCACCATTCTCCACATCCACCATTTGTCGCCGCCTTCCGACCGGCTACGCCATGTCGCAGAGCTACCGTGAGGCGCTCGCGCACGACGCGGTGGAGGTCGATGTACCTGCGGCCCAAGGGCAAGCGGACACGGAGGCGCAAGGGGTCGCGGACGCGGCGGTCCTGGCGGCGGAGACGGCGGCCGTTGGCGTCGTCGAGCTTGAGGCCGAGCCCACATTCATCCGCATGACGGGTGCGGATTTCCGCCGGCGAATGGAGGAGGAGGAGTCCCGGTACCAGGCCGAACATGCGGAGCAGCAGCTCCTTGCGGAGTAGGAGGCGGAGCACCGTGCGGCGGAGATGCAGCTCCGGGCGGAGGCGGCAGACCGCATCCTCATCGCTCAGATGAGGAACATGTCCGGCTTCCTCGAGCAGCAGCTCCAGGCGGAGACGGCAATAAGGGAAGGCCGCAACGTCGACCTTCAAGCCGCCGGATCTGCGTCGACCTTCTCCATCTCCGACTCCGACGAGGAGGGAAATGCGGGCCGCACTGGTGACGAGGCACAGGGCGGCGGCTCCGGCGAAGGGGCCGGGGCGACGGTCATCGTCATCTCCGACGAGGAGTAGGATAGCCTACAACCATAGCTAGCAGGAGTAGTACGTAGTATGATCTACGTTGCATGGTTTGTAGTAGTTTGGTAGCTAGATTTTGCGGTACATGGTTGTAGGAGGCATGTTTTAGGGGCTGCCCGGGCAGTGTCCGCGGACGCGTCCGGACGCGTTCGCGGACCCTTTGGGGGCCGATTTTGGGGTACGTGACTGGAGATGCTCTAAGAGCAGATCCATCTGGACGCGTCCACGGACCCTTTGGGGGCCGATTTTGGGTACGTGACTGGAGATGCTCTAAGAGCAGATCCATCTCTATCGGATGGCGATATCTGTGGAGCAATTGAGACTTTGAGAGGAAACCAGTCAACGGGTCACTCCCCAATCACGTAGTAGCACTAGTAGTACTCACGTCACATCCTCGTGAGGGAAAAGCTGGAAGTAAAATCATCTTCTCCAGTTCTCTCTCTATTCAAGGCGTGCTAGCGGTTTAGAAAGGCTTCCCCATCAGGTCATTCACAGTTTCACACTGTTCTTGTGTCATTCACACGCTGCTTGCGTTGTATCTCCTCTCCCCAGCAGGAGCAGTTGCGCAATGGGCTTGTACTTTGCAAATTGCGCAACTGCTCGTGCTAAAAACAGACTCGACAAATTTATTTATAGAAAAAATATTGCCAACATATAGGAAATTTGGAACTCTCAAATGTATTTTTGAAAATTTCAAATTAAGAGCTACATGTAGCCCGAGCTCCATTTGTCGGCTCTCTCTCAAATATAGCTCTATATATACCTCAAAAGTAACAAAAGGCTTGTTTCAAGTCTTTGGAGTTAAGATTTTACACGTTGATAGAATACAACATTGTTCACATGTAGGATAGTTTGTCAGATTATTTTGAAATCTAAAATGCTGTTTTTGAAATTTTCAAATTAAGAGCTATATGGAGCCCGAGTTCCATTTGTTTGTGCTCTCTCAAATAGCTCTATATAGCTCAAAAGCAACAAACGGTTGTTTCAAGTCATTGCTTATTCCACATACTAGGAAAATTTGCGCGGCGACACGCCGCGCCCGTGTGGTGACAGAATATAAATAATTTGGAAAAGGTTGAATTGCTGCAGTACACCAAGAAATTTATTTGAAATTCAAAAATCTAACCGAATTTGTCTTTTTTGCACAGACGCATTTGAAAATTGGTGGCGTATTGAAAAATATTGTCATAATGTAGGTGAACTCACTTCAGAAAATTAAGATGTGTCTAAAATCTATTGCCGAGTAGGTTTAAAAAAGCAGGAAAAAATTCAAGGTAAATTCTTTTTGGTAGGTAGATTTAGGTAATTATGGCAGGGAAATCTTAGCAAAAAAGTTGTGTCAAAAGTTATCGTCAAAGAGGCTATAAATCAGGAAAGGTGCGGCAAAAAGAATCGTTGAAGAGACTGGGAAAAAAATACCATGTAGGTGGTTTTTTGGAGGTAGGTATAGTTAACAACCGTTGGAAAATTCTAAACAAAAACGATGAGTTAATTTTTGTGTGTGGAAAAGGCTAAGATGAGGAACTAAGGAGGGGAAAACTTTCGATGATACTGTTTGTAGACTACTACTGTTTCTCGGTATTTTCTATGTGTGTATATTGTTGGCACTCGTCGGTAGCACTGTTGTTTCAGCGTGAACTTGATGCGGTGCGGTTAGTTAAGAATGGCGAGATTTACAGTGGCCGAATGCCGCACCAAAATTTGTGTCAACATTTATCATTCATAGGTTGAAAATAAGAAACGGGTAAAAAGAGAGGAAAATTGATTAGGCGTTTTTTCTGTCGGGAGGTAGATATATATAAATGTGGTGGAGAAATTTCAGCCAAAAATATGACCAAAAATACAGCTGGAAAATCTAAACTTGTTTGAAAAGTATGTCAATACGTTTGCGAAATTGTGGACAAAAAATACTGTATAACGTTTTGTCAGAAAATTTAAAAAAAGGTATTAAAAACTCTAAAATAGCTGAAGAAAAATACCGTTAGAAAGTCTAAACTTATTTGGGAAATAAACCTATGTAAATGCGTTTGGAGAATTTTAGGTAGAAAAAATATGTTGAAAGCTATCGTGGGTGAACGATTCAAAAAAATTGGAAAACGTGAGGACTTTTATGCAAAAGAAGCGGTGTTTTGTACCGCAAGACCGATTCACATTTTTTGGGAAACACGGGGATGTTGCTGCAAATACGTTTTTTATTGCGGCCGACCGGTTCACAATTTACGGGAAACGCGAGGACTTTTATGCAAAAAAGGTGCCCACCGGGTTCTTTTTTTTGGCAAAAAAGCGAGATTGCACTATAAAAGTGCACATCGGGGACTTTTATACGGAAACGCGAGATTTTGAAACTTTGAATCCGTCAGATTTTATTTTTTAACTATATAAAGTACAGCGAATTTGAAAATTAGAGAGAAATATTTATATGTCCGTCAAAATAAAAAGGTTGAAACATGAAAGTGGTTTGGAAGGTGATATCCATATCTACCAATGAGAAGAAAATTCGAATGGATGACTGGGCGCGACAAATTTGACAAAATTTGTCAAATATTTTTTGAATCTCGATACAAAATTGAGTAGATAGAGTCGACCAAACTCGAAACCGATCACATGAATGGAACCTACTCGTCGACACGCATATAGTTCGTGTATTCATTTTCATCAAAAGGAGGGCCGTCGGATCCGGATGTACGCTACAGCGCACGGGTGTGACGTGGACGCCTCCATCGGACTGAAACCCTCAGCTTTGATATATAGTATAGATTTGTACAATCTACATCATTTATTCATGTATGAAACTATGAATATGAGGCCTACAACGTGAGTCTGACCCAACAACTTTCAGTTTTTTTTAGATGTGAAAGCAATCACACTGTTCTTGTGTCATTCACGCTGCTTCCGTTGTATCTCACCCCTAGCAGGCGCAGTTGTGCAATACGATCGGCCGCGGCATGCTTTGTCCTTTGTCATCCATCATATACTACTCCTATTTCACTTCCTTTTTTCAAGAGATGGATCAATCGGCCATGGCTGCGCCTGCATTCCTCCTCTTCCTCACGCTTGTCCTCGCTGGAGCAGTTGCTGCCGCCGCGGGCGACCCACCTAAGCCACCTTCCCGCCTTATCATTTTGACCATGCTTGATGAGAGCCCTGTCGAGGAAGAGTCCTCCGTGGGCGTGGAGACACACGACATCTCCATCGGCGGCTTCGCCAACGGGCGCGGGCAGTGGCAGGCCTTCCCAGGGCACGAGGAGCTGTTCCCCGAGTCCACGCCCCTCCCGTTCAGCAACAGCGACGACGACCTCATCGGCGGCATCGCCAACCTTCCCGACGTGCCGCTGGGGAGGGAGTCCATGACGCAGGCCGCCCGGGTGCTCTCCGCCCACGACCCGGCCACCACCACAGACTTCGGGCCGCTCAAGCGAGCGCTGGCGACGCTGAAGGTGATCATATCCGAGGGCCAGCGGCTGCAGCCCATCAGCGAGATCGTCAGCAGGGGATGGGAGACCGAGTCCCGCGTCGCCACCGAGCACCTGCCCTACATCGAGCACTGGGACACCATGTCCTACGAGATCATCCGCGCGAACCGGACGGGCAAGTGGGACGGACCCTTCACCAGGATGCTGGAGAAGAGCGCCAACATCCGCAGCATGGAGGAGGCGCTCGCCGTCGTCAAGGTGCTGCGGAATCCCAGCTTCGAAGAAGTGCTCATGGCTCACTCCACCATCATCAAGTTGGACTAAACATGCATGCAAAGTTACAAACCAATGCTGGTTTAGACTTCAGATAGATTGTTCTCCAGCCATGTCGAGTCTGTTTTCTTTTTTCATGGTCTCTCGTTAGTTAATCATTTGGTTGGATTATGTATGCGCTTTCAGCTTGCTTGCTTCACTATGTCTCAGCCCGAAATCTCAAGTTTAATCAATTTTTATTTACCAAATGCTAACAGCCTAACACTGCTTGACATATGGACAATCTGTTGTATTTACTTGAAGGGACTCACCTACTAAATGTACTTAAAACAAATAATATTTATTGGAATGCTGAAACTTGAAAGAGATGCATGGACAATTACATTATCTAGATGGGGAAAGCATTTTTTGATCTTTTGCACTGTTCACTATTTCAAATATCAGATATTGTCATTTTTGTGCAGCCAAAAAATACAAAATCGTTGGAGATTTTACACAATTATTTTATAGAGTACATTATTGTTCATATCTAGGAAATTTTCTCAGATTTCTTTTAGAACTCTAAAATGATATTTTGAAATTTTCAGATATTTTTTCAACCGTGTTCCCGGTTTTCCGAACATTAACTTATAGGGTTTTAGTTGGAGAGATTTAGTACTTGTCGGACACGGGATAAACATACATTTTTGCATTCTCTCATTAGTGCAAATCCATCTCTATCGCATGGCGATATCTGTGGAGCAATTGAGACTTTGAGAGGGAAACCAGTCAACGGGTCACTTCCCAATCACGTTGTAGTACTAGTCGTACTCACTAACTCACAGTCTCACATCACATCCTCGTGAGGGAAAAGCTGGACGTAAAATCATCGTCTCCTCTCTGTTCAAGCGCGTGCTAGCGGTTAGGGCGTCTCCAATGCTTATTTCCTAAGTCGGTCATAAGCTGGGGCCCACCATACTTGCTATAGCAAGCTAAAAATCTCACAATGCTTAAGAACCGTGCTGGGCTTAAGCTGGAGCCCACGGGTCAGCATTTTCCTAACCGCTCAGTACCCTTCCTCTTCACGCCCGCACGCACGAGACGCTTGGGCAAAATTCCCCATGGATGGTGCGCTCCTTTCCGTCTCCTTCCCCTGCTTTGAACACAAATCCGACGAAATCCATCACTCTCGCACCTCCGAAAGTCAGATCCACTGGTCCCCGTGCCAAGCATATCTTCCACCTCCGTGTTGGGGATCTTGCCGAGGTCGTGGCCGTTGTTAAGATCGGCATCGAGGAGCCGGTCGACGACGCCGCAGGGGGCGTGGACTACGATTGCAGGGCACTGTGGATCCACGCACCTGTGCTGCGTCAACGACGGGTTGGTGTCCATGGCGTCGCCGGCCCCTGCAGTCCGCCAGGGCCATGCTCGTCTCCGGGCTCGCCGGCCTCTGACCATCGGCGAGTTCTTTCTCGTGCCACTCGTCGCCGGCGACATGGCTATCGGCGAGTTCAGGTCCGGACGCTCTGCTCACCCTTTGTCGATTTGGACAGTGCAAGCTCCGGCCGCTTCCCCTCGCTGCTCTCCTGCTCCATCCCGTCCACGAGCTCGCGGGAGAGAAACTGCTTTTGTTCCTTCGCTGTGCACCGCGGATAGAAGAGAGAGAAATAATTGTTCTTTATTCCTTGTGGCCAAGCCATACCGGTGTGGGCGGGTCTTATGTTTTTTTGGCTATGGTCGGGTGCTACTATGTATAACACCGGGTCTTAAAACAACTTTATTGCTTAAGACCGAGGCTTATTTCAACATTGGAGACGCCCTTAGAAAAGCTTCCCCATCAGGTCATTCACACTGTTCTTGTGTGTCATTCACACGCTGCTTGCGTTGTATCTTCTCTCCCCAGCAGGAGCAGTTGCGCAATACGACAGGCCATGGCGGGCTTGTCCGTTGCAACCTATCATTTATATTTCACTTTCTTTGTTCAAGAGATGGAGCAATCGGCCATGGCTGCGCGTGCATTCCTCCTACTTCTCATGCTCGCTGTCGCCGGAGCAGTTGCTGCCGCCGAAGAAGAATACGACGGACCTGAAGTTATCGTGTTGAACTTGAAAGGGTTCGGCTCCGTCGACGACAAGATCTCCGTGGGCTTGGAGATCCACGACGTCTCCATGGGCGGCTTCACCAACGGGCGCGGCCAGTGGCAGTCCTTCCCAGGCCACGAGGACCTGTTCCCGGGGTCCACGCCCCTCCCGTTCGGCAACAGCTACGACGACCTCATCGGCGGCCTCGCCAACCTGCCGGACGTGCAGCTGGGGAGTGATGCCATGGAGCAAGCCGCCCGGGTGCTCTGCGCCTACGACCCGGCCACCACCACAGACTTCGAGCCGCTCAAGTGGGCGCTGGCGTCGATGAAGGTGATGATATCGGAGGGCCAGCGGCTGCGGCCCATCCACGAGACCATCGGCAGAGGATGGGAAACAGAGTCCCGCGTCGCCGTCGAGCACCTGCCCTACATCGAACACTGGGACACCATGTCGTACGAGGTCAACCGCGCGAACCGGACGGGCAGGTGGGACGGGCCCTTCACCGACATGCTCGAGAACAGCGCCAACATCCGCAACATGGAGGAGGCGCTTGCCGTGGTCAAGGTGCTGAGGAATCCTAGCTTCGAGGAAGTGCTCATGGCTCACGCCACCATTATCAACTTTGGAGTAAACGTCGCTGGTTTAGACTTTAGATTGATTGTGCTCCAGTCATCTCAAGCTTGTTTTCTGTTTCATGTTCATCTAGTTTGTTGATCATGTGGCAGGATTATGGATGCGCTTTCTTTTTTTTTTTGCGAAGTACAGCCAGAGGTTACAGCAAGTAGACAGAAAGGACCTTCAGAAAGATAAAAATTACACTCAAGTCCTCCTGCGTCGATGTCGCCGTCGAAGAGGCCGTGGCGAAGATGCGCCGCCGCCGCTGCTTCCTGGAAACTCTGGAGCGGAAGCAGTCCCCCGACGGACGGGGAGTCTTCAAGCCTCGGGCCCCGGAGGACCACCACCCATCTTCAACCGCAACACCGCTTGCACCACATCCGTCTGCACCAAGATCGTCAACCCGGCCCCGCCGCCACGCGGGAACCAGGACGGGGAAGGCGCTCCCAGCAGATCCGGAGATCCCAGGGAGCGAAGGGGGCAGGATCAACACCGCGAAGCTCCGTGGAGCACCACCGTCGGAGGAAGCTTGACCCTGCACCAAAAACGCCGCCGGCGACCCATCCTCCTCCACTGCGCCGCCGGAAGCCGAACCCTCAAACCCTACACTATCTACACCCGAGAAACGGAGATCCCCCGCCCTCCCGCCGCCGGAGCGGCCGGCGGAGGACAGGGGATCCGGCGGATCGTCGGCAAGAAGGTGGATCTGCGGGGGGAGAAAAATCACCTCTCTCAAACAGTGACGGGAGAGAGGAGACGTCCAGAGTCGTCTTGCTTCAGTATGTTTCAGCCCGGAATCTCCAGTTTAATCTTTTTTTTTCACGAAATGTGAACACTACTTTGACATGGACAATCTGCTGTCCATTTACTTCAACAGACTCACCTAGTAATCATACTTACATAAAAAAAACAGAAATGCTATTTACTGGAATGGTAAACCGTGAAATAGATGCCTGGAGAGAATGACGTAATCTAAGTAGTGCTCTGTAATAGGGAAATCATTTTTTGACTAGATGCACCCATTACTTAAGAATGGAATTTTAAAATTTCAAAAAATTCCAAGCAATTTTTTTCTGGGTGTACACTCGGATATTTTATGTTCGCACAAAAAGTTTGATGAAAAAATAACATTTTTGTGGTCTGTATAAAAAAAAGATTTCCGGTGCTCCAAAATGAATTTTCACGGAACATTTTATTTGTCGTTTTACACGGGCCAGAAAATATGTCTTTTCTACGATTTTTTTTGTGTGAATGTAGAATATCCAGATGTACACCTAACATTTTTTTTTGACATTTTGAAAGTATACATGCGATAAAAAATTCAATCCATTTATGTTTCAAAAATTGGTCAAGATTAACGTTGCCCGGTGACGCGCTGCTCGACTGAAAGGATGCAGAAAAAGCATGAAAACTGACGGGTGTGGTGGCAGCAAAAGGAACACGAAACGAGTCGACCTCCCAGAGGCCCTAAATCTCATGAAAATAATGGGTACATTTACACCTAAGAGGCAACACATCGTGTCTCTCAGATAGTTCTATATAACTCGAAAGGAGAAATGGCTAGTTTCAAGTCATTGATTATTCCACATATTTTTTTAATCTCATTTTCTTAAATTGGTGCTCTAGAATAATATTTTTAAAATACTTTTTAGGTCACTCGGTTTGTTTTTTCGCACATAGTATTATAAATGTTATTTCATCACGAAACTTGCTCGTATGTACAACACTTGTACATACATGTTCATCACCATTTGTTTTCGAAATGTTTTACTTTTTCGGTTTTTTTCTTCTCATTTGGACACGTATATGTTTTCAAGTTTTTTTAGGGGAGAACCACATCTTGCCACCAAACTAACCAGGGCCTCCACGAAAGACAAGCCCGGCCCAAGCCCATCTTCATATTATCCTCTTCCATTCTACCGTCGCCTTCCTTCTTCCTCGTCGCCTTCTCCCCTCTCCCTCCAAAACCCCAGCAGAATGGAGGGAACCGCGCTCGCCCTCTCGCACTTCCGCACGCGCGTCGGCTCGCCGCTCCTCCTCTCCGCGGACGCCACCTCCTCCGCGCGCAAGAGCTCCGGTGCGTCAGCCACTCCGCATTTTTCCATGGGGTTGCAGGCTCAGCCTGCTGGCGTAGCTGGGTCTAATGGGGAGCTGTTTCGCTGTGTTTTTTTTTGGAAGGGAGGAGCAGGGCCTCGAGGTACGACGCGGGAGCGCCTCCGAGCAGAGCAGGTACAGTGGGGGAATAGACGTTGCGGCTTAATTTTGATGTTTGGTTGTGGTTTCTCAGTTATTCCACAGTTTGTTCATCTGATGAGTCGCTGTGAAATTTATTATTTCTGAAGGAAGGGGTAGGGTATGGAAGCGTGATGACCCGGAGGCTTTACCTCGCCGAACAGGTAACAAATGCTACTAGGATTTTGTGTTCTGTCTGTAATTTATCTGTGACACTACATATTCAGATTACTTTATAGCAGACCAGTGATAAGATTACACTTGACATATCTCTACTTATTTTTTCGTTTGAGAAAAATATCCAGAAGATAAAAATACAACAGCTAGAGATAATCCTGTCAATATCGTGAACCTCGCTAGTACACTGCAATAATATATCACTTCATCTCTACGCTAGTCTGATTGACTGATCAAAATCTCCTATTCTATTTAGGGATAACTGGAGTTCCAAACCTTAATCACAAAGTCTCTAATAAGGGAGCAGGTACATAGCACTGCTTGAAATACTACAGCTTAGTTGCTCAGTTTAACCGATTTTCCGTGTTTTGATAGGGACGAATGAGGTTCCGGTTATTAATTACGAGGTTTCTCATCACAGAGCAGGTAAAATGTTAATTCTATGTTTTTTCTTTCGCTAATCATATCTGGTTTACTTGTATGAATCTCCGGGTGATGATCTAATTATTAGAATCTTTGAATCATTCCTAATGTTTGTGTTCTTGTCTCGTTGGAGCAGTTGCAGCGGTGAGGTTGCTAAGAGCTGATAAGGGGAAGGCATTTGTTGATCTTTTAAATGAGAAAGCAAACGATTCTGGGGAGAATGAGATGGGTTATGTGGAAAGGACGTTAGGATTCAGTACACGGCATTTGGATGACAGGGATATAAGACTGGTAACTTTTTACATATTGCACATGCTGAAATGGTTGCTCTGTCTATGCCTTTCAGTTTATTCTGTGTCGAACACTATGCTGGGTTATTGCTGGGAAATGGGATCATGTGAGAAAAATAACTCTTTTGTTCTAGTGGCATAGTGATATTTATCTGTATTTGATGAACATATAGCTAACAAGCTGTCAGCTTTGTATCTTGATTTTCTTTTATCACTACCTGTGATTGATATAGGGTGTCATGATGAACATGTTGTACCAATTTCCCAGTAACACTAACAGTATAACACACCTAAGATGGCATGTATATATATATGCCCGTGTAGCAATTCAAAACTTCTGACTCTCATGTTTGGATTGTTAGGTGACTGTCATAGTAGCTGGAACTGTACGTTGGAAACGCTACATTGATTTTCTTATCATGTCACTTTGTAGTGACGAGAAGGTGTACAGCAAAATGGAACCACTGCTGCTGCAGGTTTGTCCTATATTTCGTATATAGCATATAATCTCATTGAGTACCCATTATAAAAGGGTAACCTGCTTGTACAATATGTGAAGGTTAACACTTCTGATCTCAGATATTGCGAATTGGCTTCTTTGAAATTCTCAAACTTAATGTACCAGCTTATGCTGTCGTTGACGAGGTATGTTGATAGTATTTAACATCGTACTGAAATTAGGTTATCCCTTTGTTTGGGTTTTGGTTGACCAGAATGTTTAACGCGGCAACCGGTATCTCTAAATTGAAGTGATTCCCTTCCTGTTTAGTTAAGTTCCAAAGAACAAGGATATGTAGTAAGGAGCTAATAAGCACCTATTTTTCTGACCATTCCATAACATAGAGGTTGTGTTAATTGACGTAGATGGCTATGTTTCTGTTGTTAGTTTGTTAGTATATAAGATATAAAATTACAATGATAGTTAGTGTAGAGGATGAGAGTGGCCAACCTGAGAGCAGCCACCAGCTGCTTGTTTTCTATGTCTTAGGGTTTCTCACACAGGCAGCTTCACTTATATAACCTTCTGGGTCACTTGAGTTAATGGGCCACATGGGCCATAATAGGTAGACATGCTGCACTAGAGAACACAGCCCATATACAGTCCAACACTCCACCTCAAGATGGGTGATGTGTCGATCATTCCCATTTTGTCACAAGCTCGATCACACTCTTTAGCAGCCAGACCTTTTGTCAAACAATTAGCAATTTGCTGCCCTGTGCTCACATAATCAATCTTGATAATTCCAGCGTCAAGCTTCTCTTTAATGAAGAATCTGTCAATCTCAATATGCTTTGTCCTATCATGCTATACTGGATTATTTGCAATACAGATTGCAGACCTGTTGTCACACCATACATTGAGCTGTCCTTCTTTTAGTACCTTCAACTCACTTAGGAAATTTCTTACCCATAACACCTCACTTAATCCTAGAGACAAGGCTCTATATTCAGCTTCTGCAGTTGATCTTGATACTACTGCTTGTTTCTTACTCCTCCATGCGATCACGTTTCCTCCAACAAAAACACAGTGACCAGAGGTTGATCTTCTATCATCCAAACAACTCGCCCAATCAGCATCACTGTAACCGTCAACTGTTAGGTTCCCATTTGCTTGAAACCATAATCCCTTCCCTGGAGTTCCTTTTAAATATCTTAGGATTCGATGGACAGCATCCATATGTCCACTTCTTGGTTCATGCATATAACGGCTCACTACACTCACTGCATATGCAATATCTGGTCTTGTGTGACACAAGTACAACAACCTTCCCACAAGTCTTTGATAACCTTCCTTGTCTACGAGTTCCCCAGATTGAGTTGTTACTTTCTGGTTTTGATCTATGGGTGTTGGAGCTGCACAACATTCCATCATTCCCATATCAGTAAGAAGATCCAAGACATATTTGCGCTGTGATAGGACTATTCCCTTATTTGACCTTGCCACCTTTATTCCAAGGAAATATCTAAGTTGTACAAGATCTTTGACCTCAAAGGCTTTGCTTAAACAATTCTTCACCCTTGTTATCTCCACGACATCATCTCCTGTGATTATAATATCATCCACATACACAGCTAGAATTGTGATCTTCTGATTTGAATGCCTATAGAATATAGTGTGGTCCCCATTACACTGTCCATATCCCATCTCACACACAACTCTTCTAATCGATCAAACCAAGCTCTAGGGGATTGTTTTTATCCATAGAGCGCCTTCTTTAGTCTGCACACTTTACCTTCAGTTTCAGCTGAAGCTAGGCCTGGAGGAATTTCCATGTAAACTTCTTGTAGATCTCCATGAAGGAAATCATTTTTGACATCTAACTGGTATAGTGGCCATCCAAAGTTTGCTGCACATGAGATCAGGACCCTTACAGTGTTCATCTTTGCCATAGGAGCAAAGGTTTCATCATAGCAAACCACTTCTGATCCTGCTTGGCTGCCCTCCAATCTCTTGGAATTGCAGTTGATTGGAGAGATGCCACAAATGCCTTGTATGAGGGGGATAGAACTTCATATGATACATAATTATCGATGTTGTGTACGAAGCCTGCTCTATCGGTTTGTGTCAACGTAACAGCTCGCTTCCCTTCCCTTAAAGCAATAGGCAAATCCAGTGACGCCACCGTGCTGCCAACTGATTCTTTATCTGTTCTCAGGCTCAACACTTTCCTCTAGCAAATCAGATTCAACAACCTGTAACTCCCCATGTGGTTGTTGCTCCCCTGTGGCTGTTTCTCTCCTCGGCCTCCGTGAGTACACACTGCATGTTCTTCATTTGGCTTTGGCCAACAATTTTCTTGTGGCACGTCTAGAACAGCAATTGGTATCGACCCAACAAGAAGAGGTTGTTGTCCAGTAGAGCTGCTGGCACCATCACTACTGCTGTTGCTACTTGCATTCTCCCCCTCTTGACCAGTAGGTTTAGATGGCTGGTCAAGTCCTTCAAATATCATACTCAAATCTGTTTTTTCACCATAAAAAGGGTCAGATTCCTAGAAAGTAACATCAAGACTTACAAATGTGCGCCGTTCAGAAGGACAACATTTGTATCCACGTTGTCCAACCGGATAGCCGATGAAGATGCACTTAACAACCCGAGGATCAAGCTTTGTCACCGAGGGCCTATGATAACGAACAAAGCAAGTGCAGCCAAACACCTTGGGTGGAACCACAAACTTGTTCTCACCTAGTAACAATTCACAAGGAGATTTCATATTCAGTATTCTTGAGGGCATGCGGTTAATAAGAAATGTGGCCGTCATCACTGCCTCACCCAGAGAAATTTTGGGACATTCATGGTGTACATCAATGATCGAGCCACTTCAAGAATGTGGCGATTCTTCCTCTCTGCCACTCCATTTTGAGGTGGAGTGTCCGGACATGATGTCTGATGTAGAATACCTTGGTCAGATAGGAACCCCCGATATATTTTGTTCCATTATCTGATCTGAGCATCTGGACCTGCACCTTGAACTGAGTTTTAACATATGCACAAAAATTCTGAAAACAAGATAGCATTTCATCCTGATGCTTCATAAGGTACACCCATGTCATTCGAGAGTAACAATCAATGAATGTCACAAAGTACTTCATTCCACTAATAGATGCAATGGGACATGTCCACACATCAGAATGCACAAGCATAAACGGGGATATACAAGCCCATAGGTGGTTCTTGTGTGTTTAGTTTACTCACATGCATTACACTTAAGGTTGTTCTTATCAACTTCAGTCATTACATCCGAAAAGACTTTACTCATTTTATCAAAACCTACATGTCCCATTCTACAATGATGAATCATAGCAAGCCTCTCCTTCCCCACTAGTGCTGCAACGAGAGTTGAACCTCCTAGCTTGCATGATTCATCACGGTCCATGTACCAAAGGCCTCTACGCCTGGTTCCTGTTCCAATCTTCCTTCCACTCAGCCTCTCCTGTATAAAGAATACATATCTTTCAACGATTACCCGACAGTCTATCTGATCAACCAGCGCACTCAGAGAGAGTAAATTCACAGGACTGATGATAGCTTAATATTTTGTGTACATGAACAATTCCTGTTCCTTTGATTTTCTGGGCTGTACCATCAGTAGTTTGAATTGTTTGTTGATGCATGGAAGGAAATTGCGTATATGACTCGAACTTCCCAATGCAACCAGCAACATGTTTAGATGCCCCAGTCTAGTATCCATTCTGAATTTAATTTATGCGTAGCTAGAGAGGCACTTTCAGTTTTACCTTCATTGGTGTAGACAAAGTGTGCAAAGTGTCTAAAGCTAGTATCTGTCGGTTGATCCCCTGTCTTTACCTCATTCTGGCTTGAACTAGGCTGTGATGATCCTTTATCCATGACTGACATGTTTGCTCTAGCACTCACTTGATAATTTGAATGCCCCACATTCCTGCCTCTAACTCCCTGTAATTTCCTCGGCTATACCCCCTTCCTTGGCCACGTCTTGGAGCAGTGCAGTTGTAACTTATATGCCCTCTAATTCCACAGTTGCGACAATCACGGTACTCTGGCCTATTAGACACATAGTAAGCTAGTTTAGGTACTGACTCCACCTTTTCAGCCTGGTTTCTTCCTGTCCCATAGCTGCAATGGCCTCTTCCAAAGTAGGCAGCTGAGGAAGATGCATTAGTGCAGCCCTCCTTCCTTCAAACGCAAGATTCAGTCCCTTCAAGAATTTCAGCACCCTTCTGTCTTCAATCCACTTCTTCGCTGCTTCCACACATTCAGAATGAGGCAACACGAAGGGGGCAAGGTGATCCAGGTCCGCTCATGCATGTTTCAACTCTCCCACATATGTCATCAATGTTTTTTCATATTGTTTCAGATCATGTATTGTATTCTCAATCTGGGAAACCAACATTACGTTTCCCTTGCCTGAGTACATCTTGGACATAGCATCCCATACCTCCAATGACGAGGCAGCTTTCCAAAAGCCTCTAGGGGGGTCCCGACCCATACCTACCAAGTTTCACTGACCGCCCTAGCGAACTAAGTCCTTCCGTAGTAGGCCTAGTTTCACCTTCAAAAGAGTAACTAGCAAAATCAACCAAAAAGACGGAACTACGGGTGAGAGAATGCACTTTGGGCCTTTAGGAAAGAGGGTCCTCGATCGAGAGAGAATCTGTAAATGATGCAAATGGTTCGGGAAATCGGTTCCTCAGAGCACACAATTCATTCATAAGTTTTGCTTTCTTTGACTCCAAAAAAGGATGATTCTATTCTCTTAAGAGTAGGTTGAATCCCCGTGAAAATCGGGATATGAATGAAAATCTTCATAATCTTCTTTCGGTCCCATGGTGGAATGCCCTTTATGCCGGCCTGTTCCCTAAGTAGGATAAGTTTATTGAGTTATTACAGGTAGTATTGCTCTCAAGCTAGGAAGGAAAGGTCATTTTTTTCTAGGCTTCAGGGAATTCAACAACCAAGTGAGAACTAGTGAATCCGTAGCATTCCACTTCTTCCACCCCTGCCCAACCTTGTCATCAGGCTCGTTGACCTCTCCTAACAGGTACCCTTCCACTGACTTCGTCCTCAGAATCAACATCCCTCTCCTGGACCAACTGAGATAATTTCCTACCCCTTCCAGCTTGATCTTATTTGGCATGAGCTCAAGTTTATACTGCACCTCCCCACTTGGGTTTGGCTGCCTACCTTCCTCAGAAGAAGCCCCATCTTCCTTCTTTGCAGCTAGCAAGTTAACTAGCTGCTCAAGCACCTTTGTCACGTCCCCATCTCCACTCACAGCAGCACAGCTTCACCACGAGCACCACTGCCTTCAGCCTCCTTCAGATCTGCTGGAACCTGCAGCAGATCACACACCCCACGCTTGCTCCTTAGATCAACCACAACGGGAGCACCCTCATCTCCGTCCCGGTGGTCGCCGGCGCTGCCACCACCGTCGCCGGTGGCTCTAATACCATGTAGATGATGAGAGTGGCTAACCTGAGAGCAGCCACCAGCTGCTTGTCTTCTATGTCTTAGGGTTTCTCACACAGGCAGCTTGACTTATATACCCCTCTGGGTCACTTGAGTTAATGGGCCACATGGGCCAGAATAGGTAGACAGGCTGCACTAGAGAACACAGCCCATATACAGTCCAACAGTTAGTATGCTACACGCGATAGCCAAAATGATTATGTCGTTATACTCCTCTAAGGGGGCTGAAAGATTTTTAATGAGCCGGCTTGCTAGCTTAAAGTGTGGTAAAAATTCAAAAAAAAAATTCTGAAGATCTACTTTGTGTACTGATCTTTGTTATATGGTGGTTTTCAAACTTGGTGTGTCCGTTATTTGAGGTTGGCAACTTGACATGTAGTATTACACTTTTGTTATCAGTTCTAAATTCTAGAGTTGCGTTACCAGACAACTTATTTGCCTATCTTTGTTTGAAAAATGGACCTGATATGTGTCTTGCAAAACCAATTTTAGAATGTACGACTTGCGAAAGTAGCTTTAAGGCCTGGAGCCGGGAACATGGTGAATGCAATTCTGCGCAAACTTCTAAAGCTGAAGGTAAAACCTGGTCTACTCAGACTAGTCAGTAGGGTTATGCTGTAAGCCTTTAACGTCATGGTTGCTTTTATAACTAGGAGACACTCTCTTCCTCTTCCAAAGATAGAAGGTGATGATCGTGCCCAAGCTCGTGCTCTTTCCATAATTTATTCTCATCCTGTTGTAAGTTTTTTGCTTTACTTCCTGAGTTTTAGTTGACTTCTGTTTTTTAGTTTTTAATGTGTCAAATTCTTCGTTCATACAATTAGCTGGGGTAATGTGCCTATGAGGAGTACAACGTACTTGCCATCTCTGGCGATTCTTAAGAGCATACTATAGAAGATTAGTAGCAGATATGTTTTGTAAACTGTATTATGTTCTCTGCTCTGCAGTGGATGGTGAGAAGATGGATTCGCTTTCTTGGAAAAGAAGAAGCTCTAAGATTGATGAATTGGAACAACAGTGACCCTTATTTCAGTCTAAGGTATTAACTTAGTGAACACTCTTCCACTAACTGCAAATTACCTGCTCTATTTATGCATGTGTTCCTGGTTGACTGAACTTTGTGCCATAGGGTGAACACAGCCAATGGCTATACAAGGGATGATCTTGTTAACCGATTGGAGGATTTGCAGGTACTTCCGTTAATATTTATTACCTCAGTTCCATCCTATTTATTGGTAAGGTTTGAGTATACTGTCCTGGGAAACATGATCCATGAATGTGTATTCATGATAAAGACATGTTGGTTATTTGAACATGACATTTATGATGTATTTATTTTAGCGTCTTGGTTCAGTCAGTAATTACAATCAGTAGAGCCCTTGTGGACTGAGATGACATAAGCTATGCCCATGAATGTCAGGAGGCATATAAAATATGCTATATATACATAGGAATTATCCATGTTGGTGTCATAACCTGCCTTGATTATTTGCATAGAATTTCATCACTCGATTTTCTTTTGTGTAGGTTAACTACGAAAAGTCAATTATGGATGAATTTGTCCGCATTCGTGAGGGCATGCAGGTAAGGAAGCTGAATAGCTCTGTGGTCACTGCTCAACTGGTGTTTGGAGGACCAATATGATCTATTCATATCCTCATAATATCTTTTGAAACACTCTGTTTAGGATGCTTACAAAATGCCACTGTTTCAAAGCCTACTAAACTGAACATGGACAATAAGGTACCAAGCTTAATTTCAGTCCAAGTAAGTGAAATTTTAAGAAATAAAACTGAAATACTGCATTTTGATACTAGTAGCAAGAAAGGAAAGGGCAACTCCATGCTTCTCATGTCTTTAGATACTATTTTGATGCTATTTCTATGGGGCACTATAACCTACCATGCCTTTGTTGCTAGACAATTTATCTGTGTATCACACAAGTTCATTTGTATTCAAGAGCCTGTGCAGCATTTGTGGGTCCAGGTCCACCGTTTCCCCAATTTGCCTTTTATCCATAGGAAACTCTAATTTTTTTCTAACTGCATTAAGTCTGCACTTTTTTCAATGCTTCTTGAGATACTGGCTGGTATTCGATATCTTAATGTCTTCCATGTAGGCAGTCTTACAAGCTGGATTACTGAAAGAAGGCATGTGTGCTGTGCAGGATGAGAGTGCAGGCAAGTTATGAACATTATTTGTTAACCACCAAGCATATCCTTTTTATTATAAATGGGGTCATGTCACTACAACTGCATGCTGATGGCTGTGTCATGCTTTACACTCTATTAAGTTAAATATTTACCTTTTCCTTATATGGTTCCAAGTCTTAGTAACAACGGCAAGTTTCTGATAGCTCATCTAAGATTTAGAGAACCTGTTGTAGGTCTTGTTGTGTCTGTGGTTGATCCACAACCTGGGGAAACAATCATGGATTGTTGTGCTGCACCTGGCGGGAAGACTTTGTTCATGGCATCACGGCTGGCAGGACAAGGTGAGATATTGGAATGAGGGGTTTAATTTTCTTTTGATTGCAACCGGAGAACTGTAGGAGCATCTGGTGGTAGTCTCTTTCTTTTCCTTTCTGGACAGGCAACTATCTTCTATAGTCTGCTTTGTTAGCATGTCATGATTCTTGTAAAAACTGTGAGTAAATGCTCAAACGAAACACCTTTCACGTGTTATTCTTAACAGCCTGATTGGGGTGCTGGGCCGCCAGCGGACATTGCTTGTTATGACCTAGTAACGTGTGCCAGTGGCTGTCATGGAGAACTTTATTTGTGACATATGAATCAACAAATGTAGTGTATCCACGTCTGTAGGCATATATTCAACACTGACAAGCAAATAATGCCCACAGGTCCAAAATAGTTCAGCCTTACCAGATTGATCTTGTTAACACAGTATGTCATTGATGTAGAGCTTCTAAGTCTGGAATACTATTAGGCTTTGACATGATGATGTACTCTGATACAGGGCAGATATGGGCTCTTGACATAAACAAAGGTCGCTTGAGAATTCTCATGGAGGCAGCAAAGTGCCACAATCTTGATGATATAATCACCGATGTCCATGGTGATCTTCGACTATATGCTGTAAGATTCCAAGAAATTTGATAGTTACTTTTCCATAAAAAGGTTGGGAAAGCAAGAGGAAGCCCCGCATATCCAATAATAATGCACCTCCAGTGGAAATATTGTTAGGGATATGGCTAGTGACCGTTATGGACTTTGTCTGATGATTTATCCACACGTGTGATAAGGAGGCTTACCACATGTACAATTATATTGCAGAAGGAAAGCACTGCCAAATATGACAAGGTCTTGTTGGATGCTCCATGCTCTGGGCTGGGTGTCCTTTCCAAGGTAGTTCTCTTTATTAAGTTGACTTTTTTCGAGAATTTCATAGCCACAGATCATTGTACTAATCCAAATCTGGAATTACAAGTTGGCATATTTTTGATGAATTAAAGTCACACTTTTCTGCTCCCAGAGGGCAGACTTGCGTTGGAATCGACAATATGAAGATATGGAGGAGTTGATATGTTTGCAAGATGAGCTTCTTGATTCAGCGGCATTGTGAGATTCTTTCTGTTCCAAGTTTAAAACTTCCTGAAGCAAATTCATCTTGATAGCATCTAAGATTAATTTCAATGACTTGCAGGTTGGTAAAACCGGGTGGTGTACTAATCTACAGTACATGTTCCATTGATCATGAAGAAAACGAGAATCGGATTACTGCTTTTGTTCAGAGGCATCCGGTACTAGTTCATCTTTAAACTAAGCGTTGATCCTTCACAAAAGATACAAAATCAATGTTCAGTTGATTAAGTAGTATGTCCGTCCTTACAATTTGAGACCCTGTCGGTACCTTGCTATTATTAAGCATACATTGTTACTCCCCAAGTATTATTACCACCAAACTTCTGGTCTTCTTTTAGCCATAGGATGAGCTGAATTTCAGTCCTTATCCAGCAACTGGAAGTTCTCTGCCATTCCCACTATGTTAGCCTTACTAGTTAAGGTTTAACAATGATATAGCTTTCATGCACATTTAACTCTCCAAAATGTTTACACATTTAACTTTCAACCTTGTCAGTTGGTTATGTTCACTATCCTTCAAATCAGTTATGCAAATATACAATCAAAAGACTCACAATGAAACATTTTTGTTTTTATTCTTTCTTACAAAGTGATTATTGCATTTTAGAAACATTCGCTGACGTCCAATCATATCATATATTTATTCTACTGCGCTACAGGAGTTTATCCCGGAGGGTGTACATGGATATGTTCCTGCAGAGTTTATCACAGATGAAGGTTTCTATTCCTCAAGTCCAACTAAGCACTCTCTGGATGGGGCATTTGCTGCTCGTCTTGTCCGGTCAATGCACTAGGACTCCTACAACTAGGTGAGCATGTTATAAGCAGAACCAAAACGCCAAATATATTTCCTAACGTTCATACGAACTGAATTGCTCCTCCCAAGATATTTCCTGACACATGCTTTAAATTCTCTTGCCTCTTACAGTCTCTTAGAGGAGGATAGTCTGATGTGCTCTGTGGTGCATATTGCTTCTTGGACTGCATTCAGTAAGTTGTATCATAGACAATAATGCTGAGGCCGTCCTTATAGGCACACTATCATTTTGAAGTTGAGAGCCACAGTAATATGTGTTGCGAGCTAGATGTACCTGGAGTTGAGCCTGCCGGATACCGAGCTCGTCTATTCTTAGTTAGGCCCTAGTGAAGTTACCTGATAGTGTGTTTGCTATGTATTATGTCTCTTCTTGTGCAGTACCAAGTGATAAGCTCAAGGTAGATGATCATACATAGAAGTATGCCTAGAATTTTTTCAGATGAAGTGTATTTCAAGAGAAACATAATTCCATAAATATATTACTTTATTAGACACCGATGCCTCTTGTAGGACCTTAAACTATTGGTACCAGGAGGGCCAACATCGCAAAGCCAACAGAAGCTAATGTGACTGAGAATGGTATTCTGCCTTTGTCCTTCCTCACGAACATTGCTTCATAGAATGGAATATTGGTGATCACTAGCATTCCACATAGAATAAGCTGGGGGGAAAAGACAATCAAGAACATATTCCAGCCACATGTCAGGATTTTACTAAGCCCTCCGACCAGACAGATAAGGTTGAGTAATGCGACAGTTGCAATGATCACATATTCTGGACTCGATGACCCAAATTCCATGATTTCTTTCTCGTACCGCTTAGATTCATCTTCTTCACTTACCTTTGATGCAATTGCAAATGCCATCTTCGACAGTCCTAGTAACTTCCGGACAGTGTCAACGAAGCCATAGAGATATGAGGTTATTCTCCTAACCATCCACATTCTTTGTTCATTCCACCATCCTTTTAATGTGTCTCCACATGATAATGCCTCATATAGGCTGTACATGTTCTTTACACAAAAGACATACATGAAGGGTGTGATCCATGGACTCGTAATCTGAATGGCACAGGAGTATCACATTAGTTTTAATAGAAAGCATATGAAACACAATGAGACTTTTCCTACTGAATCATTACCTCTGGGAACAAGGAGATGCCTTTGAGGAGAGCTAGTGAAGGGATGATAACATAATATAGTGTAGGGAGTGAATTGGGTGCCCATAATCCATAGATTGAGTAGCCCATTTGATGCCGTAACTTGATTTTTCCATACCCAAACAAGAAGGGGCAGTACTTCGAAAGAAAAATCGAGAAGGCACCATCGCTCCATCGTTTGTGTTGCAGTAGTGTCTGAGCAAGTGTTGTTGGAGCTACACCCAGAAATGCTGGCCTTGGGGGATTGTTGTGGACTGACATCCATCCTCTGCAATGTATTGCCAATCCGGTGATTATATCCTCCGCTGGGTAACCATATTTTAACCCAATCTCATCTCCCCACTGCGTTCCATGTTCATACATGCAGGCTGCTAAAGACTTCGCTTTCTCTTCAATCTCATCCATGCTCTCTTGTGTTTTGTCCTTGATACCTCTCGTCCAGTCTTCCTTGTAGTCTTCGTTGAACCTCCTTCCACAAAGGATCTCTCTTCTGTGGAAACATCCTGTGCCAACATACATAGGGCCACCCACACTGTCCATACCACCCATCAGCACCTTTAGATTGAGTAATTATGTTAGTGTCAGAACATGCATAGTGATCAACCTGGATAATGGTTGTTATATTATGGAGAACATGAGAACATAACTGAAGCTGCAATTTGATTACGCTGACCTGATTGGTGACTTGGTGGGAGTTCCCGTATATGTTATTTTTGGTCAAATTCTTATAGTTCTGAGGGTATTGCACAAATCCGATCTTGTGACCCATTTCTTCATCAAGGAAGAAGCACAGTGCATCTCCGATAGCATTGCAATTGTTGGAATACATATCACAGTCCACATTCATGATGATAGGGCTGTTGCTTATCGCTGATGATACTCTTATCTGCACTTCAATAGAAAATTTGACACATTTTAGAAATATGGTCAAAGCATGTCAACCTTTCACAGAACACTTTTTATTTAATTGGTGTGACATTGATAATTTTGAGAGTACCGTAAAGACAGACATGGTAGTTGGTACTAGTGTCTAGTAGTGTGAATAAGTTATTGTTTGTATGCAAAACCAACATAGTTTAAGCGTACAATCATTGCATTTGTTTCACAACATGCTGGAAAAGTGGAGATTTTTGCATATCCTCACTCTCTGTTAACTTATGATCCAGTGACACAAATGTATTGTAAGGGTGTCAACTCTATGCTACAATTTTCTTAAAGGACAAGAAAGCACATTACATAATTTGTGTAGTTTGTACCTCTTGTCCAACATAACTTTTACTACAAATAAATTATGAATTCGAATATGGTGCAACTAGTATGTTGCTAAGATCAGTATATTAAAATTATGAAATTAACAATAAGTTGTATACTTAGTATGATGGGTAAAGGTTAGGGAGTGTACCAGAGCATTCATTGCCCCAGCTTTGAAGTTATGGTGGTGCTGAGGCCGCTTCTCACGGGACATGTACACAAGTGTTGGTAGCACATTTCCTTCATTATCAACTGCATTTCCGTTTTTTCCATCTATCAGAAGCTAGCAAAAGAAAGAACTTCAGAATTAAAACTCCCGAACACCATGTAAGTTATTTACTCCAGAATCATGCAAACCTTTACTCAGGTTTGGAGGGCAGAAAAGGTACCTGAACAATTGGCTGGTGATTTTTTGAGGTAATTTCTTGATTCCATTCATGAAATCCTTTATGATGTGCTTTGATTTCTTCAGGAATTTTACCTGACATGGCAGCTGTATCTATCCGCTCAGTCATTTCTTCATACATGCCCTGCCCAAAAATGTAGCATATCAGTTGTCATGCCAAAAGTTGAAAAGTATGGGTTGGCTGCATTCTCTCTCTAATACTAATATCTAATCTACTTATCTGTGTGTGCCATGTCGTTCCCTGTTAAATAGACATTTCACTACACATGTTTGAAAAAAAAAAGTTCGGAAATCTCCTTACCCTGACAAATGACCATTCTTTTGGGGCGCACAAATCTTGATGCCCATCTGACTCTGAGAAGTAAGCAGCTGGTGACCTTGGCTCAATGTTATATCTCTTGCAGAATGGTAGCCAATGCTTTGCAAATAAGGAGGCCTCCCACAGAGCATAGAAAGTGAGAACTGATCCTCCGTCGTCAGAAAGATACACACTTACCTTTTCGGCTGGGTAATTATATGCCATGACCGATAGGACTGTGGAGATGACAAGGCTTGGCGGCTCTGATTCTGGGTCTGCGGTGCATACAAAGATATCCACACAAGGTAGCTTTCGCCATACCTTCTCCAAATAACATAGCAAGTGTGTTAATGCTCAGTGAGGGGGAAATACATGTTTGAATGATGGCGTATATGTCCAAAAAAGGTAGGACCATACACTTGACGGCACCCTTCAACTATCAAAACAGCCCCCAATTTTTTGACCTGGTTTTTTCAGCGGGTAGGACTGTGAAGTGCCTGGTTTATAAGTTGAGGATTTATTCCAAATCAGGCAGTTGAGCTGTTAAAATGACTTACTCTTACAGAAACCACCATGTGATCTGGTCCCTACTTTTGACTATTGCACCACATGATAGAAACCCTTGTGCTGGACTCAAACTCAAAAGCATCAACCTTTTGTTTAAATTGTTAACGGAGATAGTTCTGTTTTTTGCCTGCGCCACCATGCATAAAGGTAACCTAAAATGTAGATTCTCAGTGCACTTTAGTATTATGGATTCTGGGACATTGGCTACCATCTCGTTGAAATACAAAATATTAGTCGGAATAAAGCTGATGTTAATTAAAACTTAAAAGTATATAGTACTCCCTTTGTTTACAATTGTAAGATGATTTAGCTTTTTTTCTTTCTAAAATGCATGTATCTAGACGTGTTTTATTGTGTAGGTTCAGTTATTTGGTTTGGTCTACATTGAAATATCTAAAACATCTTATAATCGTGAATAGAGGGACTACATCATTTCGAAAATTAGAAAAGAAGAACTCCTATCTATGCAAATCACCCCTTAGAAATTGTCCGTTTCTATGTTGGGTCTGGTCATTTCTTTTCTTGAATTTGTGGTTCATTCTTGTGACGATGGTCTACCAATCTGAGTCACACTCCGGATGTGCTAATTGCATTTTCCATTGAGTATACAACAGGCTGAATATGCATCACCATCAGCTCCATCGATTTCGCATGACTAATTTTGCATTTAAGATGGATAAATTTTAATAAATGCCACTACAAAGATTTCAGGCTTTTAAAACCAGGAAGCCTTTTAAAAAACTGGGACCCTTAAACCAATCTTTGTCTCCATCAAATAGTACGAGATACTCGTACAATCTGAAAATGGAAATATTATACCGTACGAGGGTTTTATTAGCAAGCCGGCCCAGAAGGAAGTCGTACTGACCTTGCGGCGAGCCGGTCCCTGAAAGGGCGGCGGCGGAGTGGGCTCCATCGCACGGACTGCGTGACGACCCAGTAGGCCGCGTACCAGAGCTCCGCCGCCAGCATCCCCAGCCACGCCGCCCTCCCCTCGCCGGCGGCCGGCACGCGCGTCGCCCGGTAGTAGAGCACCAGGAGTATCCCGGCGGCCACCGTGACGGCGTGGAGTCTGTACACCGCCCTGCCCCCAACCCTCTCCGTCGCGAACAGCTGCCTGCTCTCCATCGTCTCTCTCCTGCCGTCCTGCGCACACTCCCTCCCGCTCTCTCTCTCTCGTCTGTCCCTCCCCTGGACAGAGCACATGCATTTTTGGAGGCTCTCGCCCGTGCTACACTACTGAATAGAAAAACCCTCTACGAGAGCAGGTGGACAAAATCAAAGGTACTCTCGCCACCACAAGGAAAGGTGGAAAACCACGCACATTTTCTTTGTCTTTACCCTAAAAGCACGTATTGCTTTGTCTTTGCCAAAGTGACACATGGTTGGAGTGACACTTCGAGGATACTTTTTTCATTTTTTGCGTCTTGGGGCTACTTGTTAGATATTTTTGTATGAAAAATGCCCTCCAGGTGGCTTTTACAATGATTTCGCAATGGAATAAACCCACGGGACGAGCAAAGGGCTGCCGTGACGTCCATTTTATTATGGTGGATTGGGTATTTGAGATCTGGCGCATATGGCGATAACCTGTGTGCCGGTGGCTCTTGAGGATGCAAACCGATCCTCTGCTGCCATCAAAGGGAATTACACTCTCGCACTATTCTTAGCTGTAGTCTAATGAATAGCCTAATAAAGTGTGATTCTTCTGCACTATGCGCTCTTTTGTGAATTTCCACATGATCATCTCAAGGTAGATTATACATACAAGTACACATGAAATTTATCAGATCAAGTGTTTCTCAATAGAACCATGAACTATACCTACTATTTTATTAGACATCAATGCCTCTTGCAGGACCCTAAACTATTGGTACCAGAATCTCTACCAGAAAGGCCAACACCACAAAGCCGATAGAAACTGATGTTACTGAGAATGGTATTCGGCCGTTGTCCTTCCTCAGGAACATTGCTTCGTAGAATGGGATATTGATGATCACAAGCATTAAACAGAGAATGATCTGGGGGAAAAGTACATTCCAGCCACGTGTCATGATGTGACGAAGCCCTCCCACCAAGCAAACGAGGTTGAGTAAGGCAATAGTTGCAATGATCACATATTCTGGAGTTGATGACCCGAATTCCATAATTTCCTGCTCATACCTCTTGGATACATCTTCATCGCTTACCTTTGATGAAACCGCGAATGTCATCTTTGACAGTCCTAGTAACTTCCGGAGGGTGTCAATGACTCCAAAGAGATACGAGGTTATTCTTTTGACTAACCACATCCTTTGTCCATTCCACCATCCTTTGAACGTGTCTCCACATGATAATGCCTCATATAGGCTGTACATGTTCTTCACACAAAAGACATATATGAAGGGTGCGATCCATGGACTTGTAATCTGAACGACACATGCATATTTCCATTAGTTTTAATACGAAACATATTGAACCGAGGTGAGGGTTTTCCATAGTATTATGAATCATTACCTCTGGGAAAAGGGCGGCGCCTTTGAGTAGGGCTAGTGAAGGGATGGTAACATAATATAGTGTAGCGAGTGAATTGGGTGCCCATAATCCATAGATACAGTAGCCCATTTGAAGCCGTAAATTGATTTTTCCATGTCCAAACAAGAAGGAGCAGTATTTTGAAACAAAAATTGTGAAATTACCCTCGCTCCATCTCTTGTGCTGCAACAGTGTCTGAGCAAGTGTTGATGGACCTACGCCCATAAACGCTGGCCTTGTTGGACTGTTGCAGATTGACCCCCATCCTCTGCAATGTATTGCCAATCCGGTGATTACATCCTCCACTGGGCAACCATATTTTAGCCCAATCTCATCTCCCCATTGCGTGTCATGTTCATATGTGCAGGTTGCTAACGATTTCGCTTTCTCTTCAACTTCATATATGTTTTCTTGTATTTTGTCCATGATTCCTCCGTCCCAGTCTTCCTTGTAGTCTTTGGTGAATTTCCTTCCACAAAGGATCTCCCTTCTGTGGAAACACCCTGTGCCAATATAGAGAGGGCCCCCCACACTGTCCAAACCACGCAGCTCCACCTTTAGATTGAGTAGCTATGTCAGTTTCAGAACATCTGAACATGCATAATGATTGCTCATATCATAGAGAACATGAGAAAGGTGCTGATTATTCTTTTAAAAAATGAGAACATTACTGAAAGTACAAGTTGACACTGCAGACCTTATTGATGACGTGGAGGGAATTCCCATATATGTTGTTCTTGGTCATATTGTTATAGTTCTGAGGATACTGCACAAATCCGATCTTGTGACCTACTTCTTCATCAAGGAAGAAGCACAGTGAATCTCTGATCGTATCTTTGTTGTTCGAATACATGTCGCAGTCCACATTCATGATGATAGGGCTGTTGCTTATCACTGATGATACCCTTATCTGTATTTTAATAGAAAACTTAACACACTTTAGAGAAGTCCAAAATTTAGTATAAGAAAATGTTACTCTTGTTCATTAAACTTTTTCTTCTGAACTTCAAAAATTATGAATCAGAATATGTGTAACTAGTATTTCACCAAGAATCAGTATCAGAAAGGTGTATATTTGTTATGAAAACTACGAAGTTGATAATAAACGGTCACTTAGTATGACGGGGCTAGGTTAGTGAGTGCACCAGAGCATTCATTGCCCCAGCTTTGAAGTTATGGTGGTGCTGAGGCCTCTTCTCGCGCACCATGTACACAAGTTTTGGTAGCACATTCCCTTCATTATCAATTGCATTTTGATCCTTGTCACTTATCAGAATCTAGCAAAAGAAATAAGTTTAGAACTTCAAACTCCCAAGTACCATGAAAGTTATTTACTCCAGAATCATGCAAGCAGTTTGGATGGCAGGAAAGCTACCTGAACAATTGGCTGGTGATCTTTTGAGTTTATATCTAAATTCCATTCATCGAATCCCTTATGATTTGCTTTGATTTCTTCAGGAATTTTGCCTGATGTAACAGCTGTATCGATTCGTTCAGTCATTTCGTCATACATGTCCTGCCAAAAAATGGAACGACATCATTTTTTGAACAAAACGGGCAACATTGCCTCATTTTATTTAAAAAAGAAGGAGGGGAATTGACCGGTTCATTAACAGGGAACCGGCCGAAAACCGTTACAAGTGCACCAATGTAGTCATGAAAACACCACATTGTGCAGACCCGGCCAACCTAGCTACCCACACGAGACACACACGTCGCCTAGGAGAAAAAACACCATCGAGGCCAACACGGAGTGTCATCGTCGTCACTCCTTCCCGAGCAAGCGATTCCGACTTCACCTAGGACGACCACCGACGAAGCCTCGCCGTAGCAGACGCCGTAAACCATGTCGGCCTATGACAAACAGTCAACCCAAAGCGTCGAGGAGGAGGCAGCTCCGACTTCGACGGAGACCTTCACCGGAGAAGTTGCACACCTTGCATCGACGGAATCCGCTGGCCACTATAGAAAAAATGTCATCGTTGCCTGCCTGTCCGCCCCGAGACACGCAGCTCCGACTTCACATCTTCACAGCGGGACACAACACGGACTGTCGGTGACGAAGGATATGCCGCGATCCGGCTCCGCTCACCACCGTCATCGTTACCACACAACTCGCAACGCCACCATAGCACCCAAGACATCGTCAGCCGCTGCCAGCCACGATGTTATGTGAGCCCAGCCCACGAGTGCACACACGGGAACCTCCATCTTCAAGACGACGCCCTCAAGAGGGGAGACGACGAAGATCGACGCCATCGTTTGACCCTGCAGAAACAGGGTCAGGTCTTCACCCGAAGAGGAGGCCCGAGACTGAGGAGGATCGAAGAGCTCCAAGACGACCCCCCAAGAGGGAGGACGGCGTCCACGGACGTCGCGTCGTCAGGCTTTTGCCCGGAGTACTCGAGACTCTCCAACCCCACGCAGCCAGGCCAAGGCGGGGAGACCCGCGGCACCGCCGGCCAGCACACCCACTGAAGCAAACACGTCATGTGCGACGGCGGCTCAGCCATCGCACAGAGCCTTCCAACCTCGCGCCTCACCGGCCTCCTCGCCTCCGCCCCGCCCTCGCTCCACGGCACACCTCTGCCACGGACTTGCAGGAACGCCAACAGCAGCGTCCACCGTCCCTCCACCGCGGCAGCAGCGGGCGTCACCTCATGACGCCGAGCCACGAACCGCGAGATGCATCGCCGGCGGCCCGCGGCCGCCAGATGCAGGTGCGGCGCCGCCGCGCCGCCTTCCTCTCCGTGGCCACCTCCGCCACGGAGCTCCAGGAACTGCCCGGAACCGCCGCGCCCCGGCCAACCTGCCACGCGCGGTGGCCCCCGAGATGGCCGCCAAATCCATCAGATCCACAGCGCGATCTGCAGCCTCCACGCGACCACCGCACCAAGGAGCCGGTGACCACCTCCAGCAACCTCCACCACGCCTCCGGGGCCGCCGCCCCGGCCTAAATGCGCCGGCGAGCCGCCGTCTTCCTCCCCAGCAGAAAACTGACGGGAACCGACGCCTACCCAAGAAAAGAGACCTCCCCCAAGCGCCTTTTGGCAGCATGGGGCCCGCCGCCACCGCGGCACAGGAGCCGGCGGCAGCGGCGTTGCAGTGCAAAATGTTGAGTGAGTTATTAATATCTAATCCATCCATACGTGCCAGTTCATTCCCTTTTCAATATCCATTTGATTACCTTGATAAAAGACCATTCTTTTGGGAGCTCAAATCTTGAAGCCCATCTGACTCAGAGAAGTAGGCGGCTGGTGACCTTGGCTCAATGTTATATCTTTTGCAAAATGGTAGCCAATGCTTTGCAAATGAAGAAGCCTCCCACATAGCATAGAAAGTGAGAACCGAGCCTCCGTCGTCGGAAAGGTACACACTTAATTTTTCAGCTGGGTAATCGTTCGCCACTGTAGCAGGAGAGGCGATTTCTGAAACCAACTCGCCTGCCCACCTCGCTCGCCGGTGATCTGCGGGTTCCTCCGCCTCCGTCGGCAGCCTCGGCGGCGGGAGATTGGGGAAGCCGTAGATCCCGGCCTGTACATAGTGTAGGGCTAGGTAGGTCCTCGGCCGGCGGCGCCATGGAGGTGAAGGAGGCGTCGGTGGAGGTTTTGGTGTCAGCTGGCGTTCCTTCTCGCGGTGGTGCTCCTCGGAGCCTCGTCGCGCCGCCGCTGGCTTCCTCGAGGCCGCAGATCTACGGATATGTTCGCCTCCTTGGGCTCCGGCCAGATCCGCGCTGGCGGTGGATCCGAAGCTTGAAGATCTGGTTGAAGACGGCGTTATACCTTCCCGCGACGAAGACGGCGCTCCGGCGAGTAGGGTCTTCGGGCCCGGCGTTTGGCGACTTCCCGTCTGCCATGGAGCTGGCTCCTATCCAAGGCGTGAAGCGGAGCAGCGGCAGCGGCGCGTCACCGACGGCTCCTGTGTGTCACCTGCGTCGGGATCTAGAAGAAGGACTTCTTTGTAATTCCTTTTTTTTCTGGGTCTTTTTGTAAGAATGGAAGTGTAATGTTGTCTGATCCTTCGCACAAAAAAAAAAAAATCGTATGCCATGAGCGATAGGATGGTGGAGATGACAAGACTTGGTGGCTCTGACTGTGGGTCTGCAGTGCATACAAAGATATCCACACAGGGTAGTCTTTCTCCGTACCTTCAAAATGACATAGTAACCGTGTTAATGCTCGGTGTGCCTAATATATGTTTGAGTGTTATATGCCCAAAAATAGCAGAGTTGTGCAGTTAACACCCTTAAAAGTCTGAAAATAGGTCCTTAATGTTAGATCCACTGGTTGCATAGTTTATCAGTCGATTAGTTACAGAATCAGGAATAGTTGATGTGGTAAAAATTACTCATTACAAGCAACCACCCCGTGATAGTCTAAACTGAACTAGGAGTGCTTTTATCGTTTGTTACCTTCTAAGTTAGTGATCTCTGGTCATTTGGAAGTTATGCCATTTTGCCTTAATATTGAATCTGTGTTTTGAGGCTTGAAACAATCTTAACATTTGCTTTTGATTACTCTCTGGCAGAATAGAAACCCTTGTACTGCATTTAAAGTTCAAGGAATCTCAAGTACAATAGCATCATACTTTTGTTTAATTTGCTAAAATAAAGATAGTTCTGTTTGCCCTGCGTCACACAATCACAAATTTTCCCCTTGTTACATTTCAAAGTTCAGTAGCATCAAATTTCTTTTATAAAGATAGCTGCGTTTGTTTCTGGCGCACTACCTCAAAGGCTAATTTTTAAAGATATTTTTCCTGATGTAAATTCTCGATGCACGAGTATGGGTCTGAAACTTATAGCCTATCATCTTGGTGAAGTATAGAACATTAGGAATAAAGTGGAAAATAATTAGAAGTATAATAATTAAATCTGGGACATTTCTCCTTGTTGGACATTGTATATTGGTAGTATATTTACGTGCCATCATATGTGGTTCACTATTTTGACGATTGGATTGTGTACTTATCTGAGTCCCAAAGCTTTGACAAAATCAATCGTCCCGCTGAAATAGAAACTCCGCATCGTGTTTATCGTTGATGTTGACCTGCCGGGTAGTATGTGCCATGTAGTCATACTCCCGACTTGTTAAATGCATTTGCTTTATAATATTAGTTAGGAAGATAATTATTTGAATGTTAGCAGGTTCGCTGCTAAATTCGATTATTAGATAGGAGAAAACAAAGTACAAAAGTAGCCAAAGAAACGAAAAAGATCTCCGGGAGACACACCTCAGCCGGGATCAAAAGGGAAAGAGGCACCAGCCAGCTTCGAAAGAGAAGCTTCGTCTCTTATTCTACGAACTAAGGCTATCACCGAGAGTTCTTCCTTCTGAAAAACACGCCTATTGCGCTCTCTCCATATTTCCCAGGCCCCCAGCATGACCATTGTGTAAGCTCCTTTGCGATGCTGTGCAGAGGCACCTCCGATGCAGGACTGCAACCATATCCTAATGGAAGTTGGCTCGTTCCAGGAGGCTGGATTGAGCAAGGGAAGAAGGTAGAGTTGGGACAGCTTTTCCCAACCTTGTTTCGCCCAAGGGCATTCAGTCAGGAGGTGTGTTGGCGTCTCAAGATTTCTGACACAAAGTGGGCAGAAGTAGTCATTTGTCCAGCCTCGTCGCTGCAGCGCATCCGCTGTCAGGATCCTGTCCATTGCCGCAGTCCAGAGGAAGAAGCGGCACTTGCCAGGTGCCCATCCATCCCAAATGAGCGGCGCAACATCGGAGATCACTGATCCCTCGAACTGAATCAGATAGGCCGAGCTTGCCGTGTACTCACCGGAGGGGTCAAGCCGCCATCTGATAGAATCTTCGACCTCATCGCTAAGTGTAACATCGTCCAGCAGGCTGGCAAGTCTAGTGAGTTCGTCTAGCATCTCAGGCTGAAGCCCACGGCTGAGGTCCATGATCCACTTCTGGTTAGACAGTGCATCCCTAACTGACCGCCGCTTTCGAATCGAGATTTTGAATAGGGATGGAGCGATATCACAGGGAGCCAAACCGTGTAACCAACGATCAGTCCAAAAAGTGGCAAAGAGGCAGCGATCTGTGTCATCGCAAGGGAGAGGCGAGCCAACCCAGGGTCTGTCGTGGTGCCACCAAGAGGTCCAAAGCCACCGCAGGCGTAAGGCCCTGCTGAATTTGCGAAGATCGGGTAAGGCCCTGCTGAATTTGCGTAAGGAAGATAATTATGCAGCAGGACGGAGCCCGGGTAGAACCATTGGTGTCAGCTGACACCAAAAGCTTTCGTCGCGTTGCTCTTCATGGATGTCAATTCTTCCCAGTTAGCTATTTATTGTGAGACTAGTACGTCCTGATGTATGATGACCCCACTGATAATTTTTCCTATCTGCTATAATAGGTGTCTTCATCCACTCCATCATTTTCACATGATTGATTTTGTGTTTAAGGCAATCTTTGTCACCGACAAATACATACATTAATACTATGAAACACTGGAAATAACCATAGGAAATCGCCGTGTCGAAATTTGGGTTTGTGTTGGGACCATAGAGCAGAGTCATGTGCTCTTAAATTTTCCCCAGATTAGGTCTCATCTACTATCTTGTTGTATGTACATGGAAATGGATGACTTGTCATTTTCTCGTGGCCTGGCATTGTTATATACACTACTACAACTCTACAAATTGTTAAGTTTTATTCTCGGCAAATTTTTTTTGTTAAGTTTGGCTTGAGCGTCGTTGGCTAGCTTAACTGGCTGATCGGCGTGCTGCATGAGGCCAACAAATCGTCATTGTACGGCTTTCATAGCTATACGTGTTTAATTCACTTTCATTGCTGCTGCTCCTAAATATTTGAATAGGTCGCTGGACTTCATTACTTGTAGTAGCTGACTGCCGCCATGTTGCTAAGATCTGTTCCTTGCTTCGCGGTTGCCGGTTGGAAGCCAACATGAGCACTGCTGATCTTGTTGTTAGAAAACAAACGAGGTGCTGGTTAATTAGTAGCTAGTAGTACTTTTTTCTGGAGAGCAAGTGCTCGGTTAATCACAGAAAGAAATACTACCTCTGATCCAATATAACTATGGTGGAGAATGCACCGTCGTACTACAAAACACGTATATAGCTCGTGACGGTCATTCCGGATCGGAGAGAGTATCAGTTATGAGATCTCGAGAAAGAAGGGAGGAACACGACACTCAGTTGATCATGGACAAGTGTCGGTCGTGGGGGCTTGGTGATGTGCTGGCCATGCCGTTGCACCAAAGAAAGAAATCAGCTCAGTACTACTCGTGCGCCTGAGTAACGGAAGTGTAAGGAGACACGTCTGGTGCATCTCTGGGCCGTGCAAGCGGCGTCATGGTAGCGGTACGTCGGCGGAAGACACGGACACGGAACGTACCTGGCGGCGAGCCTGTCCCGGAAGGGGAGGCGGCGGACGGGGCTCCAGCGCACGGACTGCGTGATGACCCAGTACGCCGAGTACCAGAGCTCCGCCGCCAGCATGCCTAGCCACGCCGCCCTGCCCTCGCCGGCAGGCGGCACGTGCGTGGCCCTGTAGTAGAGCACCAGGAGTATCCCGGCGGCCACCGTGACGGCGCTGAGCCTGTACACCGCCCTGCCCCCGAGATTCTCCGTCGCGAACAGCCGGCGGCTCTCCGTCTCCATTTCTTCGCTCTTGGATCAGTCTCAAGCTTCCCTGGAAGCTGGAGCTAGGTGCTGGACACTGGACATGACATGAGGATGGCGCTTGCTGCTGGCGCATATATAGGGGGCAAAGGCAAAGACGGGGTGACGGAGAAGATCCAGTCAGCAACGCTAGCTCCAGCTCCCGTGCAGGTAGCGGCGTGCTCGCTCGCGTCTTGTTGCTTGTCCAGGTACTACCTACTACGCTTGATCCCTCGTAGGATTATTGGCTCGCGATCTGCTCGCTCTGCCATCTCAAACGTGCCAACTGACCAAGGTACATGTAAGTAAGTAGGGCCAACAGACCGGCGCAGTGATACCTCTGCGCATGCCAACATCTACGTAACTACGTAAGTACTATGTACTCCCTCTGTTGTATTATACGGTATTTTAATATGGACAACATACTTATGTATGTATACGAGTTTTAGTGTAAATTCACTCATTTTGCTCGTATGTAGTACGTATAGAAATACCTAGAACATATTTTATGTTATTATTAAACGTAGGGAGTACACGTACATCGCCAAAGAAGAACATCACATATAGACGTTACGAGTTTGCCGATTTTCTTGCCAGCCATTTATAACTTCGTGATGAAACAACTCATGACCAAAATGCAAAATGATCTCTTGTGGGCGCTGAAAACCACATTAATAGTTTGCATGTTCTTTACTACAACTTGCCAAAAGAATTTCAATTTAAATTATTGTAAATTTGTTATACCTATATTTAATTATTGTTGGACGATGCAATCAATTGTTTTATGATTTAGAGACAAATATAAACATACTGATAGGAATGCCAAAAAATGGATAGGGCCAGCTGTTCCGGGTGTGCCGCTGGGGAAGCGTCCCTCGCTTTGCCGGATATGTGTTCGACACCCTTAACCAAACACAGTTTTAGGTGCGATGGGCAGTCCCGGTGGGGATGCTGATTGGTATCGTCGTACGTTCGTCGAGGCTGACTAACAAACAAGCAAATCCCGGCGCGACGATAGAATGCAGGTGTGCGGCACGCATGCAGACATGCAGTCTCCTGTCTCCAGTTCGCTACGGCCAATACACTAGTCCAGAGGTCCTTCTCTCTCGTTCATCGATCGTTGTCCACGAGCGAGCTTACCGGACGCCGTCACGCCGGACTCCTCTTTCCACGGGAGACTACCATGTCGCTCCCCCTGCCTGACGTATGCGCCGAGTTAGAGCATCTCCAGTCGGGGCGCCAAATGCCCGTCTAAAGGTTTTTGGGGCGCCCCGGACACTTTTTTCGCCCTAGTTGCGCCGCCTAAATCTCGTTTTGGTCCGGCGCGGCCCAGTTTTGTGTCCGGCACGGGCAGACCACGCCCTCAACTTGGGCAGGGTTGAGGTGGCTCTGGACACGCCGAAAACAACGCCTTCGACGCGCGGGCCATGCCTGGCAGCGAGAGGCGAGGCGAAGCGGCGACCTAACCGCTGGTCAAATATTAATGGCGGGCGGTGTCTCGGTTTCCTAGCCGGGCGCAGCGACGCGTCTCTTCACCCTGCGGCGACGAAAGCGTCTGCGCCACAGCGGCGTCAGTGCCAGGCGCTGCTTTTGAAGCGTCGGCGTTAATGGTGTGGCAGGCGAGCCGTTGGCCGGCCGGAGTTAAGGCGTTCTCATCCGTTCGCCTCCCCGGCCACTATATAGAGCGGGGTGCCTTGCCGTCTCTCCACCGCAAAACCACCGGCGAAGACACATCACAACCCCACGAAAACCCGCCATGGCACCTGCTGGACGATCGCGCGGACGAATCGGCGGCCCGCCGCCGCCGTGACCTTGCGCGTCAGCGCGAGCTGACGAGGTGCTGGAAGGACCACGGGGCGGGGCCTTCTGCCCGCCTTCGCCGCCACCACCTCCGCCACTGGCGGTGCACGTGCTGACTGAACAAGAGGCGCGCGAGCTCATCCGCACCAACACGCCGGTGCCGGCGACCAGCCGCCTCCCGGAGGGCTGGGTGACAAACCGGGTCCATGTCCCGGTCGCACCAAGGCTCGCCGGCCAGGCGCGCCTCGACTACATCGCCGCGTGCATGCAGGCATGGCGCCCGAGGCGCACGACGACGCCAGGTTCGAGCCGAACTCGGCGTACTGGGACGAACAAGTCGAGTTCGAGTACCAGTACCGGCTGAACACGTTCTTCGCGGACGAGGCGCCGTCGGACTGGTTCGACTCTGACGACGACGTCCTCACCAACACCTCCGACGAGGACTTCTGGGCCGGCGTCGAAAGGGAGAGGGTGCTCCACGTGGCCAGGGAGGAGGAACGACGCCGCCTGCAGCGTCCACTGCCGCCCCCGCCGCAGCAACCGGCCGAGAAGGCTGATGGTGATGATGACGACTTCAGCTGGCCGCCAACGCCGGAGTGGGATCCCGGCCACATGCAGCGCGCCATCGAGGCCGACATTGCCTCCGCCGCCGCCGCCAACACCAACGCCGCCAACACCTCCGCCGCCACCTCCTACACCGGCGGCTACATCTACTGCCTCTGCTCCAATTGCCGCCGGGGTCCTGTGCTCGCCGCCGCAAGGGCCGGCGAGTGCCCCAACTGCCGGTGCCCGGCGAGCTATCCGTCGCGCTAGATTTAGGTTTAGATTTAAATTTCAATGAATTATGTATGTTTTTAATGAATTTCAATGAAATGTATCCCGAACCGCCGTATTTCAATGAAACTTGTCTACTTTGAAATATTACAAACTCTGTTTTGACGGCGCGAGTGAGGAGCGAGGGCGCCCAAATGCGTCAGGCCTTCCGAACAGCGCCCTTTTGGGCGCCGCGACTGGAGATGCTCTTACGGCCTTATGGGCCGGCGGTAGCATCGATGAAAATAAGTACTGGGGTAGGGTACGTTATACAATGCGCAGTACACTGGCAGGGAGGATCGATCCCAACTTATTGCAACGTCGATCGGCTGACCAGACACGTGATTAAGAATGAGCAGTGTAGTTAACAGCCGTGGGGGCTGCTGCCTGGAGAATCGAGTAATGATGACACTTAAATCAGCGAAGCAGTACTATATCAATTATCTATGTTTTGAAATGGTAAGCTGTGACGATCGATCTCGATCGATAGATTAGATGCTTGATAGACACTTAGGCGGACTTTAACAAGTAGAGTACTACGTACCCCTCAGAGTATTAAGTACACGATGTTTTTTAAACGAAGACAACAGCTTTGGCTTATTCATTATTTAATAAGAAGGTGCTTGATTTATTAGCGAAAAAGTCCAAGGAAAATCATACAACATACACCTTGCATTTCCCCTTCACTTAGTAGTCGTTACCATCACTCTGCGAGAAGACTCAAGAGTTCCGATCCATCAATCAGTGCTGCCTACCGTGCCCACATGTTCTCCCGAGTACCAATAAAGGAGATGTACATACCTCAAGATCTCTGGCCTCCCTTTCTTTCCCTTCTTCAGTAATCCCGTCGGAGCTAGAAGAAAAAGCATATGTCACCTGTCAGTGAGCTCACTGCCAAACTCGGTAACCAGATCCGATCCTTCTACCATAGGTCCTTAATTAGCCTCCCCGTCTCCCACTCCATTTGTTCTGCGTCCACGTCTCGGTGTCGTGTTAGTCTACGTACGCTCGAGCGGACGAGAGGCCAAACAGGCGATGATAGTAGATGCAGGAAAGACACTTCGACAGCGAGAGACATCGAGAGAGAGTGAGGACAAACACAAATGAGACATGAAGTAATACAAACGGTGGATTGATCGGCTTGACATCTACAGTAAAATTTTGCCACGCAATGGTGAATTCACAGTCGCTGATCGATGGTAACGGCTGCAGCTCTTACGGTATGGTTGGAGCTCGGAGGAACGAGGAGAGGGGTACGACAATAAAAGCTTGCGATGCCGGATACTTTGAGTCTGTGGCGCTGAATCATTTGGACACGTTCAAGCTGGCTTGATGGGCCGAAATTACAAGACTTAATTTGAATACGTGGGCCGTTGGATCTTGAGATGAGCTGCCCGCGCCCGCGGCTTGAGCGCAACGCCATTCGCCGGCGCTGCTAGCCTTGCCGCGTCCCGCTCAGGCCGCCGTGTCCCTTCCAGCCCTAGTGTCCCGCCTGGCTCGGCTTTTCCTGTCATCCGCCACGAGAGGTCGCCGGCTGCCGTTCCCACCACCTCGTTCTGCCTCTTTCGTGCTTCTCAGATCCTCCTTCCTCCTCCGGTGGTTGTGCACGCCACCTGTTTGACAGATTGCCATGTCTCTGCTCAGCTGCCAACTGCCACCGTCGCCCCTCATTCTGCTCTATACGAAGTCTAGACGCGTTCTCTTTGCCTCATCGTGCCTCTGCGCCGTGGATCTAGCGGTTCCCTATTCTCCGTGACGCCTGCTCCTCTCTGTCCGACACCTTGCTCGCCCGTCGTCCCCTACGCTCAGGAGGGCTCGTTATGCTTGTCCCCGTGTTCTCGACGCCTCATGGTCTAGACTCGTCGGGCACGTCGTCCTCTTGTGGCACATGCTAGCTGCTGTGTGCGGACGCGGACTCCACGGGCTGTATTTTTTTTTTGGTTCGTCTTTGTTGGTCTCCTGTATATTCGTAGTTCTCCCATGGTCGTTTTTTATAGAATAACACTTCTTATGATAGCTAGCACAGTTTAGTGTAGCATGGCATGGCGGAAACTGTAGAATGGCATTTTTACGGTGCCTGGGAAGTTTCTTTGTAGCAAATCATGTAGACTTTTTTTGTAGCAAAGTGTGTACAATGATCTGCCCCGTGTAGTTCCCTGGGAAGTTTGTTTGTAGCACCACGTTCATTTTTTGATTCAATATTTTGTTCAGTTAAGTTCTCAAGTGATTAAACTGTGTGAATTGATGTTTTTTTCTAAACACTATCTGTGCAGGTTTGAGGAAGAAAAGAAGAGAGAAGAATATGGGGTCAGTTTTCTGAAGTAGAGAAGCCCAAGGTCAGTAAACCTTCGGGTGACAGAAATAAAAAATTACTAGAAGCACAATCATGCATGGTTTTCCTTGAATGTTGCACTAATAGTGAAAAGATCATGGATTATATCCATCGCTCACCTGGCAAAAATATGGCCTTAGTTACTCTGTTACTACCTTTGGCATTTCAGGTACATGAATACAAATTACAGTACTACACCCTCCAAACTAATCTAAGGCGGGTCTAGAAACATATACAAAGCCTCAATTTAACAAAAGAGGTAATGTTTTTAAAGTTCCGGCCACAACGCGTGGGGTACTATACTAGTTCAATTTATGGACTCATGGGATATGATAATGTTCAGGGGACGTGTTTTGACAGCTGTCTGTTTTTTGCCTTTCAGACTGTGAAATGTTGTTAGAAGTTGCATAGCTGTATTTCCTTTTCGCTCAGATGGAACTGCTGGAATGGGGTGATGCTCTTCAGTGATTAGTTGGTCCTTCATTTCCCTTAGACTATAGCTCAGGTTTGATGCAAGTCTTCCCTTCCAGTCTCCAGACCTTCTTTTCATGGCTTAATGGCCCCATGTTATTATATTTTCTGTATCATGGCTGAACCAATGACATGTTCCCATTTCCATTTTTCCCAGGTTCAGTCTGGGAGCATTTTTCGAATTGGGATTTACCCACAAACTTGTTCAATGGCCTGCCTTCCTGGAAATGTAAGCCGTACCAGTTTGGTTTTAATGTGCCACCAAGAAATGGAAGTCAGGATACATGAGTTGGGAGCCGTGTACCAGTTAACATAGCCATGCTCTTACTCTATTATCATCCAAACGTTTTGCTCTGGTTTCTTATTTAATCTGTTCCTTCTTTGATATCTTCTCCTCTATGTTTTCCCACTTTAGAAGCTACTCTATATGTCAATTCGATATGTTTGAATGGTGTCAGTGTAATATTCAATGGTACACGTGAGCGTCGTTTCTAATTCAAACTTTGCTGGATTTACATTTTTGTTGAATTACATTGACAGAAACGGTAACATCTAGCTTGGTTGCGCCATCGAGCTGCACAGGGCATGATCTTTGGTCATGGATCTGATTCCACTCAGTTTCTAGGTTAGAAGACACAACAACAATGTTGCCAACGACAGCCTCAAACAGGGCACATCTAGGTCTCAATTCCTTATTGGTGAGTGGCATCTTTGGATGATCTTTTCCGGTGCAAACTTAGCACTGATAATTTTTTTTCTTTTTCTTGCTATGTGGGCGCTGATGATCCCTGGATCTAATAACTAAATCTAAATGAAAATGATAGGTTAGTTATAGTAGTTTGAGATAGAACCCAACTGGAAGTGGAAAAAGAAAGACCATCAAACTGTGGCCTACCATTACGGAGGAAAGTAGAGCAACTGTTTGAATGAAATGAAACATATTGGAGTGTCTAATTTGCCTTTAGATGTTGATTTTCCATATTTCTCTGATTTCCAAATAAGAACCTAACTTGAATCCTGGTATCAAATGAAAATCATCATATGGCACCGCAGCTCACAAAATATTATGACTCGTGATGATAGAGCTCATTTGACCACTTAAAACACGAAATCATCAAAAGTTGCACTGGTTTATCTTCCAGAGAACAACTTGCATACATATTAGAAAAGAATAACCAGCCCATGAACCTGAAGAAAACATGAAAACATCGTATTGCTTAGGTAAAGGCTAAAACAAAACCTGTAAATATGTGCATGCTGAAGCTCAGGCACAACCAATGGTATAAAATTTAGGCATTGCGACGTTACTGGTCGCAAATAAACTGTGAGAAAATCAGAATCACTTGTGCTTTATTTTACAAACAAATCTTCAAATTTCAGATTGACTACAACCTAAAGGAAAATGATAAAAATCGTATAGCTCGGTAGGAATTGTGTAAATGCTAAAAAAGGCACGAAGACAGAAGCTCAAGCACATTCGATCTTAATGTTCGACGAAGACAAAACAAAAAAAAATATGACAAACACAATATATATGGAATACAAAGTACATTTACATGCTCCTATAGGAGTTTGCCTATTTTCCATGTGCGATTATGAAGGAGATCTGACTGAATAAATTGTGTGTAGTCCGCTGATTCCCGATGCTTTTGCAAAGCGGACATACACCAACTGGGTACAAAGTAGTATAAAGTACAGAGTGTTACATTGGCAAACAGAAAAGCCAAAAAGAAAGGAAATACATAGACGTGAAGAGGAAAACATGGAGCAGGAACGGCTTGGCGGATCTGATCTGCACTCCGGGGCGACAGTGCAAAAGCTCATACAGGATAGCACGTTCACAGCACCAGGATATATAGTATGTAGAGAACAAAGTCGGCGTTGGGCAGGGCGGGGAAATCACGGAGAACCCAGAACGTCCGATGCGCCAGGATAAGCCGAGCCCAGGTCGCCTTCCTCCCCCTCCTCTGCCCGATCGAGCTTGCCTGTCAAGGCTCCCCCGTCCAGGATGCTGCCAAACATGGCGGCCTCGTACACGTAGTTCACCTGCCAGGCGTGGTGGCTCGCATGGGCGAGCAGCCAGGCCATTTCGACGACGAGACCCTTGGAGAAGAGTTGGGCCAGTTGCAGGCGCAAGGTTTCGGCGAGGTGCTCCTCGCGCTGCTCGTCCACCTCACCCTGCCGGACGTACTCCAGCGGACCGGTGACGAGAGACCACCAGAGGGCGCCGAGCAGGTCTTCGTCCTGGCAATCGAGGAACCGACGCACATGGTTGCAGGTTTCCTCGCCGTCGCAGGCGTAATCGGGGTCCAGAGGCCTGCTGAAGCCGGTGGCGCGGAAGTTGGCATCGAAGACCTCGTCGAAGTCGGCCTCGCGCTGGGGGCAAGCCGGCGACTTGCGGGCCTTGGGCCATCCCAGGAGGGCGCGGCGGAAGAGCATGTGGCGGTCGTTGGTGATGTGCCACGAGTATTCATTGTCGACCATCCGAGCTGAGGGCTCGTGCCACCTCTGGGTGAACGTCCGTGCGCTAGTGGCAGCGTATGCATCATAGATGGCCCGGAGCGCCGGCTCGCTCACGACGCCTGAGGCGGCGATGTCGGCCACGTTGAGGAACGAGTTCATGATCTCGGAGTTGACCAGGTCGGAGCCCACGTCGATGACGTCGTAGCTGTTTATGCTCAAGACGAGGTCGCTCATGATGGCGCCGACGTCGAAGCCTCGGGCCGTAGCCTCAGCTCCAATGCCGAGCACGCTGCTGTCGAACAGGTAAATGACCTGGGCGGCACGTCGATCCATCTGCGCGGAGCGGTCCTTGAGGCGTGTCTTGTTCGCCACCTCCATCGCGATCTTGTCCTGGATGTACGGGATGCCAACGGCGACGGCCTCACGGCGCTCCCGACCGTGAGGGGTTCCCAACGCGTGGGCGTCGGTGAGAGCATCCTGCACCATCCCGTGGAGTGGGGGGAACACGTGCATGTACCCGTACTCGTAGTTAACTGCCATGTCGGTCACATAGTTGGAGAACATGGTGCGCACGTCGGCGGCGCCTATGAGCATGTTGGACATGCAGCCGCCGAACAGGGCATTGTTGGTCGTCACGGCCTTGGGCCAGTCGGTGGCGCCCAGCTGGGCGAGCACCTGCGGCGAGGCCTGTCTCAGCCCTTTGCCCTTAGGGGGAAGCACGTTGCCAATTGCGTGTTGGGTGCTTTTCCACAGCGCGAGCTCCGGCGATAGCCGCAGCTGCACCACTCTGGGCCGCGCCACCGCTTCCTCTCCCAACAGCTCGTTGTCCCTGCCGATGCTAGCAAACATCTCCGCCACCATGTCTTGGGCCTAGCGTGACAGCCTTCTCAGATCCGCCGTGCCTCCCTTGCCGATCAAGGCCCTTGCCTCCGAGTAGCCCGCGTACACGGGGAAGCCAAGCTCAGCCTCTGCCACCGGACCGTCGCCCCAGAAATGCGGAGGGATTCTAATGCTGCTGCCGCCGCTGGGGAGAGCGTCTTTGTCCAGCCCCGCCCGGACCTCAATGTTGAGGCCTTGGAGAGAGCAGCTACCCCATCGAGGGAAGGAGAAGGATGCGTCCGAGCCCATGCTCGCCTTAGCAGTATAAAAGAATGCGAGTAAAGAGAAAGGCGTGCAGCCATTGTATGTATTCCTCAGCTTATATAGCCGCAGCCATACGGAGACGCAGCTTTCTCTTTCAAATGTACCAGATATTTCAAGTGGAACCTAACATACTCATGGCTCTTTACATAAAATGTCTGTACACTGACTCTATGAATGCTATACAAGATTTTTATGCAAATATCTATGAAATTAAACTCAAAATACCATTGAAAATTGAAATCTTATTATGGTTTCTAACAAAAGATAATCTTGCTAAAAGATGTACATATTGCTGCATTCTCGCTCGTGTCTTGCTTCTCGAGCGACTACCTACTCCCTCCGCTCCTAATTATAAGACATTTTAGCATTTTGTCACATTCCGTATCAACATGTATCTAAAAAAGATTAGTATACACGTTCACTCATTTTAGTTTAAATCTTATGAACATGTATAACACCTAAAACATCTTATTTTTAGAAACAGAGTGAGTACTACAATAAGTACTACTCCTCGATTATTGGCTCACGCCTAAGGTCGCTCAGCCACCTCAAACGTGCCAACTAGGAACTAGCCATGGTACATGCGTGCTAGTAGGGCTTGGAGACCGTTCTAGTAGAGAACTAACTTGTGATTGTTACGTATCCTACTTAGGACATTTTTTTTTGCGAAACACAGTACAACGCAGACACTTATATACACGCGCATACACTCATCCCTAAGAACGCACACGCGCACATTCTACCTCTGTGAGCACCTCCGAAAAACTGAGCCGGCGGTTGGGTCTTGAGATTGACGAAGTGACCATGGGCGTCTCACTGTCGACGGGAACGTCCCCTCCCACCGAAGAATAATTTGAACCATGATGGGCTAGAGGTACAACTACCCTCCTAACCATCTTGCCACATGTAAGTTCTCATATTAGGACAGTAATTGGAACGATGGTATCTCTAATCTTTTGCAGTCGAGTATCTAGTATTCTGCAACATTTGATTCCTTACTAACAAAGCATTTTTTTACACTTAAAAGGTATCATAAAATCGAAGAAAGATATTGCAGGTACGTACACGTAATTGAGTAGCGCAGTCCGATTTTCCTATGGGTCTTGTCATCTTGTATGTACGTAGTGGTTCGGTCGCAGACTTTCCCTGCCTGACGTAATCGCCTCCGTAGCCAGACCGATAGTTGGGCGATCGAATAGCTGCTAGCCGCCGGCTGCCTCGCCGGGGTCAACACGACTTATCCCTCAGCACCGATCCAAAGCCTTGTAAAAACTACTCCGGCCAAAGTTACTGGCCAGATTACATTAGACAATGCCTAGTCCAACTGTCAGCGGGAGCACTTGTAGTTAGCAGCCATGGCGGCCGCGACCGGTCTGGAGGCTCACTCGAGTAATGACGCTAGTACTAAAATCTCAGAAGCAGTATACTATTATCAAGTTTTTGAAGTGGTAAGCTGTGACGATCGAGAGAGAGAGAGAGTGACGACGGCCGGAGTAGATGCTAGAAAACAAACAGGCGACGTCGTGTTAGTCTTCGACTCTTCGTACGCTCGACGGCTCGAGGCCAAATAGGCGACGATAGATAAGTACTCCCTCCATTCTAAATTGGATGACTTTCCATTCATCCACATATGAATGTACCTATACATGTAACATGTCTAGATACATCCGCATGTAGATAAATGGAAGTCATCTAATTTGGAACGGAGGGAGTATATGCATGCAGGAAAAACAAACACATCGACAACGAGAGACATGGAAAATGGGAGTAAAACCTATCTGCACAACGAGGGGAGGACGACAAATACAGATGATTGGCTATTTGGCATCTCCAAATTTGCCACGCAACTGCCAGAGACCGCCCGCCAATCCAGAGCAAAATTAGCCTGGATCTCTGGTTCGATGGGGCCGATCGTCCGCTCGTCGCATGTTCATCTGCGCGGTTCTCCCTGAGTCTTAGGGCTCATTTGGTAACTGCAATCTCGGAGGATCCCGGCCTTTTTTCGGGTGTATTTTCTCCCAGTCCGGAGACCAGGAACAGAATCCCGGAGTTTTACTCATGATTCCTCAGAATCCCGATCAGGATGATTTTCCCGGGACAATTGCTTTTATACCATACCTACCTCTGTTCTATCTGTCTGTGCCATGGCCGCGTCATTTTTCCCTTCCGTGCCATGGCTGGCTCGCTTTTCGCCCGCGGATGGCAAAGGCGGCCATTTCTGTCAGGTCAAACTCGTTTGACCGTAACTTGGCCTGACTTGTGGGGTCGGCCTGGCGCGGCTGGAATCGCATCGAGTGGGGCCGGGGCACCAGTCTGACTGGTGGGGTCGGCTCAAGCTCACCACGTCTCCCGCTGGTGTTGTGTTGGTTTTTAGTCCCACCTCGCTAGTTAAGTGTGTGCGCGACCTCTTTATATACCACAATATTCCAAGGCTATCGTTAGCATTGAACGGAGCGGGGTTTAACCGGGCCCGTATGCCCTTCTTTCAATGCTAATTTTATATCAGTGTTTCGGTGTAAAATATATGCAATTTCTGGTGCAAAATACGTGTTGGTGTATAGATCTGACCCTAAAATACGTGTTGGTGTATAGATCTGCCCCTAAAATTGTAGATAGTTTCGGTATGGCTGATTAGTCATTTGTCCTAAAAAATATAAGCAATTTCTGGTGTAAAATACGTGTTGGTGTATAGATCTGACCCTAAAATACGTATTGGTGTATAGATCTGACCCTAAAATACGTGTTGGTGTATAGATCTTACCCTAAAATACGTGTTGGTAGTCATAAGCGGTTGGTCCAAATGAGATGGCTGGTTAATCATAAGCGGTTGGTCCAAATAACATAGAGCTTAACTACGACTGACAATCAACAGATAAACAAATCCTAGAGCAACTATACAGAGATAAAATCCTGCAGCTATCAGATTAGCCTGCTTCTTCAGATCATTCATCTGCCTTAAGTGCTTGTTCAACTTCTTCAGTTCGCCTCTCACTTCCGCAAGCCCCATCGGAGGAGCAACCATGTCAGACCCCATCGGCGGAGCAGAGGGCGCAATCTGCTCATCGCACGGAAGAGGAAGGTCGCTTGGCGCGCGCCACATTCCATCCCGTCTAAGCTGCTCAACGTTTTCATCCACCCACAAGAAATGCTTGCATGGTTTCAACCCCTTAAAAAGTCAACATGAACCCTAAATCCCAGATCTGAGCAAGAAATTAAAAAAACTGAAGAAATCAAAGCAAAAGGATGCGAGAGAAAGATCTTTACATCCTGTGGCAGGCTCTGGCATTTCAAATAATCACGCCCCTTGTTGCGTGTCTCTCCTAGAGTAGTTTTACGGATCAATGGCTCCTTGCGTGGGCATTTGGAACATAGCGGCAACGTCACCTCAGACTGCTTTGGCCAATTGGGGCGAACGGATGAACTGTTGGAGGTCGACATTGCTGCTGCACTTCGTCGCCGGAGAGGAAGAAGAGGAAGGAAGAGGAAGAAGAAGATGGTCCAAAGAGGATGGATGCTCTGTCTGTGAAGAGGAGGCAAATGGTGGGTCCGCGGTGAGCGTGTAACGGTCACATGCGGCGGTGCGGCTGTTGCGAGTCCACCAACCCTTTTTACTTAGAAATGGGGCCGTTTACCCTACCTTTGGAGCTCATTTGAAACACATCGAACGAGTTTGCAGAATGAGCTTCTCACATGGGTTACAACCAATCAGATCGCATCATTTTCACATGATTGATTTTCACATCATTTTCATCAACTCCATCATTTTCACATGATTGATTTTGTGTTTAAGGCAATCTTTGTCACCGACAAATACATACATTAATACTATGAAACACTGGAAATAACCATAGGAAATCGCCGTGTCGAAATTTGGGTTTGTGTTGGGACCATAGAGCAGAGTCATGTGCTCTTAAATTTTCCCCAGATTAGGTCTCATCTACTATCTTGTTGTATGTACATGGAAATGGATGACTTGTCATTTTCTCGTGGCCTGGCATTGTTATATACACTACTACAACTCTACAAATTGTTAAGTTTTATTCTCGGCAATTTTTTTTTTTTTGTTAAGTTTGGCTTGAGCGTCGTTGGCTAGCTTAACTGGCTGATCGGCGTGCTGCATGAGGCCAACAAATCGTCATTGTACGGCTTTCATAGCTATACGTGTTTAATTCACTTTCATTGCTGCTGCTCCTAAATATTTTGAATAGGTCGCTGGACTTCATTACTTGTAGTAGCTGACTGCCGCCATGTTGCTAAGATCTGTTCCTTGCTTCGCGGTTGCCGGTTGGAAGCCAACATGAGCACTGCTGATCTTGTTGTTAGAAAACAAACGAGGTGCTGGTTAATTAGTAGCTAGTAGTACTTTTTTTCTGGAGAGCAAGTGCTCGGTTAATCACAGAAAGAAATACTACCTCTGATCCAATATAACTATGGTGGAGAATGCACCGTCGTACTACAAAACACGTATATAGCTCGTGACGGTCATTCCGGATCGGAGAGAGTATCAGTTATGAGATCTCGAGAAAGAAGGGAGGAACACGACACTCAGTTGATCATGGACAAGTGTCGGTCGTGGGGGCTTGGTGATGTGCTGGCCATGCCGTTGCACCAAAGAAAGAAATCAGCTCAGTACTACTCGTGCGCCTGAGTAACGGAAGTGTAAGGAGACACGTCTGGTGCATCTCTGGGCCGTGCAAGCGGCGTCATGGTAGCGGTACGTCGGCGGAAGACACGGACACGGAACGTACCTGGCGGCGAGCCTGTCCCGGAAGGGGAGGCGGCGGACGGGGCTCCAGCGCACGGACTGCGTGATGACCCAGTACGCCGAGTACCAGAGCTCCGCCGCCAGCATGCCTAGCCACGCCGCCCTGCCCTCGCCGGCAGGCGGCACGTGCGTGGCCCTGTAGTAGAGCACCAGGAGTATCCCGGCGGCCACCGTGACGGCGCTGAGCCTGTACACCGCCCTGCCCCCGAGATTCTCCGTCGCGAACAGCCGGCGGCTCTCCGTCTCCATTTCTTCGCTCTTGGATCAGTCTCAAGCTTCCCTGGAAGCTGGAGCTAGGTGCTGGACACTGGACATGACATGAGGATGGCGCTTGCTGCTGGCGCATATATAGGGGGCAAAGGCAAAGACGGGGTGACGGAGAAGATCCAGTCAGCAACGCTAGCTCCAGCTCCCGTGCAGGTAGCGGCGTGCTCGCTCGCGTCTTGTTGCTTGTCCAGGTACTACCTACTACGCTTGATCCCTCGTAGGATTATTGGCTCGCGATCTGCTCGCTCTGCCATCTCAAACGTGCCAACTGACCAAGGTACATGTAAGTAAGTAGGGCCAACAGACCGGCGCAGTGATACCTCTGCGCATGCCAACATCTACGTAACTACGTAAGTACTATGTACTCCCTCTGTTGTATTATACGGTATTTTAATATGGACAACATACTTATGTATGTATACGAGTTTTAGTGTAAATTCACTCATTTTGCTCGTATGTAGTACGTATAGAAATACCTAGAACATATTTTATGTTATTATTAAATGTAGGGAGTACACGTACATCGCCAAAGAAGAACATCACATATAGACGTTACGAGTTTGCCGATTTTCTTGCCAGCCATTTATAACTTCGTGATGAAACAACTGATGACCAAAATGCAAAATGATCTCTTGTGGGCGTTGAAAACCACATTAATAGTTTGCATGTTCTTTACTACAACTTGCCAAAATAATTTCAATTTAAATTATTGTAAATTTGTTATACCTATATTTAATTATTGTTGGACGATGCAATCAATTGTTTTATGATTTAGAGACAAATATAAACATACTGATAGGAATGCCAAAAAATGGATAGGGCCAGCTGTTCCGGGTGTGCCGCTGGGGAAGCGTCCCTCGCTTTGCCGGATATGTGTTCGACACCCTTAACCAAACACAGTTTTAGGTGCGATGGGCAGTCCCGGTGGGGATGCTGATTGGTATCGTCGTACGTTCGTCGAGGCTGACTAACAAACAAGCAAATCCCGGCGCGACGATAGAATGCAGGTGTGCGGCACGCATGCAGACATGCAGTCTCCTGTCTCCAGTTCGCTACGGCCAATACACTAGTCCAGAGGTCCTTCTCTCTCGTTCATCGATCGTTGTCCACGAGCGAGCTTACCGGACGCCGTCACGCCGGACTCCTCTTTCCACGGGAGACTACCATGTCGCTCCCCCTGCCTGACGTATGCGCCGAGTTAGAGCATCTCCAATTGGGGCGTCCAAATGTCCGTCCAAAGGTTTTTGGGGCGCCCCGGACACTTTTTTCGCCCTAGTTGCGCCGCCTAAATCTCGTTTTGGTCCGGCGCGGTCCAGTTTTGTGTCCGGCACGACCAGCCCACGCCCTCAACTTGGGCAAGGTTGAGGCGGCTCCGGACACGCCGAAAACAACGTCTTCGACGCGCGGGCCATGCCTGGCAGCGAGAGGCGAGGCGAAGCGGCGACCTAACCGCTGGTCAAATATTAATGGCGGGCGGTGTCTCGGTTTCCTAGCCGGACGCAGCGACGCGTCTCTTCACCCTGCGGCGACGAAAGCGTCTGCGCCACAGCGGCGTCAGTGCCAGGCGCTGCTTTTGAAGCGTCGGCGTTAATGGTGTGGCAGGCGAGCCGTTGGCCGGCCGGAGTTAAGGCGTTCTCATCCGTTCGCCTCCCCGACCACTATATAGAGCGGGGTGCCTCGCCGTCTCTCCACCGCAAAACCACCGGCGAAGACACATCACAACCCCACGAAAACCCGCCATGGCACCTGCTGGACGACGCGCGGACGAATCGGCGGCCCGCCGCCGCTGCCGCGACCTTGCGCGTCAGCGCGAGCTGACGAGGCGCTGGAACGACCACGGGGCGGGGCCTTCTGCTCCGCCTTCGCCGCCACCACCTCCGCCACTGGCGGTGCACGTGCTGACTGAACAAGAGGCGCGCGAGCTCATCCGCACCAACACGCCGGTGCCGGCGACCAGCCGCCTCCCGGAGGGCTGGGTGACAAACCGGGTCCATGTCCCGGTCGCACCAAGGCTCACCGGCCAGGCGCGCCTCGACTACGTCGCCGCGTGCATGCAAGGCATGGCGCCCGAGGCGCACGACGACGCCAGGTTCGAGCCGAACTCGGCGTACTGGGACGAACAAGTCGAGTTCGAGTACCAGTACCGGCTGAACACGTTCTTCGCGGACGAGGCGCCGTCGGACTGGTTCGACTCTGACGACGACGTCCTCACCAACACCTCCGACGAGGACTTCTGGGCCGGCGTCGAAAGGGAGAGGGTGCTCCACGTGGCCAGGGAGGAGGAACGACGCCGCCTGCAGCGTCCACTGCCGCCCCCGCCGCAGCAACCGGCCGAGAAGGCTGATGGTGATGATGACGACTTCAGCTGGCCGCCAACGCCGGAGTGGGATCCCGGCCACATGCAGCGCGCCATCGAGGCCGACATTGCCTCCGCCGCCGCCGCCAACACCAACGCCGCCAACACCTCCGCCGCCACCTCCTACACCGGCGGCTACATCTACTGCCTCTGCTCCAATTGCCGCCGGGGTCCTGTGCTCGCCGCCGCAAGGGCCGGCGAGTGCCCCAACTGCCGGTGCCCGGCGAGCTATCCGTCGCGCTAGATTTAGGTTTAGATTTAAATTTCAATGAATTATGTATGTTTTTAATGAATTTCAATGAAATGTATCCCGAACCGCCGTATTTCAATGAAACTTGTCTACTTTGAAATATTACAAACTCTGTTTTGACGGCGCGAGTGAGGAGCGAGGGCGCCCAAATGCGTCAGGCCTTCCGAACAGCGCCCTTTTGGGCGCCGCGACTGGAGATGCTCTTACGGCCTTATGGGCCGGCGGTAGCATCGATGAAAATAAGTACTGGGGTAGGGTACGTTATACAATGCGCAGTACACTGGCAGGGAGGATCGATCCCAACTTATTGCAACGTCGATCGGCTGACCAGACACGTGATTAAGAATGAGCAGTGTAGTTAACAGCCGTGGGGGCTGCTGCCTGGAGAATCGAGTAATGATGACACTTAAATCAGCGAAGCAGTACTATATCAATTATCTATGTTTTGAAATGGTAAGCTGTGACGATCGATCTCGATCGATAGATTAGATGCTTGATAGACACTTAGGCGGACTTTAACAAGTAGAGTACTACGTACCCCTCAGAGTATTAAGTACACGATGTTTTTTAAACGAAGACAACAGCTTTGGCTTATTCATTATTTAATAAGAAGGTGCTTGATTTATTAGCGAAAAAGTCCAAGGAAAATCATACAACATACACCTTGCATTTCCCCTTCACTTAGTAGTCGTTACCATCACTCTGCGAGAAGACTCAAGAGTTCCGATCCATCAATCAGTGCTGCCTACCGTGCCCACATGTTCTCCCGAGTACCAATAAAGGAGATGTACATACCTCAAGATCTCTGGCCTCCCTTTCTTTCCCTTCTTCAGTAATCCCGTCGGAGCTAGAAGAAAAAGCATATGTCACCTGTCAGTGAGCTCACTGCCAAACTCGGTAACCAGATCCGATCCTTCTACCATAGGTCCTTAATTAGCCTCCCCGTCTCCCACTCCATTTGTTCTGCGTCCACGTCTCGGTGTCGTGTTAGTCTACGTACGCTCGAGCGGACGAGAGGCCAAACAGGCGATGATAGTAGATGCAGGAAAGACACTTCGACAGCGAGAGACATCGAGAGAGAGTGAGGACAAACACAAATGAGACATGAAGTAATACAAACGGTGGATTGATCGGCTTGACATCTACAGTAAAATTTTGCCACGCAATGGTGAATTCACAGTCGCTGATCGATGGTAACGGCTGCAGCTCTTACGGTATGGTTGGAGCTCGGAGGAACGAGGAGAGGGGTACGACAATAAAAGCTTGCGATGCCGGATACTTTGAGTCTGTGGCGCTGAATCATTTGGACACGTTCAAGCTGGCTTGATGGGCCGAAATTACAAGACTTAATTTGAATACGTGGGCCGTTGGATCTTGAGATGAGCTGCCCGCGCCCGCGGCTTGAGCGCAACGCCATTCGCCGGCGCTGCTAGCCTTGCCGCGTCCCGCTCAGGCCGCCGTGTCCCTTCCAGCCCTAGTGTCCCGCCTGGCTCGGCTTTTCCTGTCATCCGCCACGAGAGGTCGCCGGCTGCCGTTCCCACCACCTCGTTCTGCCTCTTTCGTGCTTCTCAGATCCTCCTTCCTCCTCCGGTGGTTGTGCACGCCACCTGTTTGACAGATTGCCATGTCTCTGCTCAGCTGCCAACTGCCACCGTCGCCCCTCATTCTGCTCTATACGAAGTCTAGACGCGTTCTCTTTGCCTCATCGTGCCTCTGCGCCGTGGATCTAGCGGTTCCCTATTCTCCGTGACGCCTGCTCCTCTCTGTCCGACACCTTGCTCGCCCGTCGTCCCCTACGCTCAGGAGGGCTCGTTATGCTTGTCCCCGTGTTCTCGACGCCTCATGGTCTAGACTCGTCGGGCACGTCGTCCTCTTGTGGCACATGCTAGCTGCTGTGTGCGGACGCGGACTCCACGGGCTGTATTTTTTTTTTGGTTCGTCTTTGTTGGTCTCCTGTATATTCGTAGTTCTCCCATGGTCGTTTTTTATAGAATAACACTTCTTATGATAGCTAGCACAGTTTAGTGTAGCATGGCATGGCGGAAACTGTAGAATGGCATTTTTACGGTGCCTGGGAAGTTTCTTTGTAGCAAATCATGTAGACTTTTTTTGTAGCAAAGTGTGTACAATGATCTGCCCCGTGTAGTTCCCTGGGAAGTTTGTTTGTAGCACCACGTTCATTTTTTGATTCAATATTTTGTTCAGTTAAGTTCTCAAGTGATTAAACTGTGTGAATTGATGTTTTTTTCTAAACACTATCTGTGCAGGTTTGAGGAAGAAAAGAAGAGAGAAGAATATGGGGTCAGTTTTCTGAAGTAGAGAAGCCCAAGGTCAGTAAACCTTCGGGTGACAGAAATAAAAAATTACTAGAAGCACAATCATGCATGGTTTTCCTTGAATGTTGCACTAATAGTGAAAAGATCATGGATTATATCCATCGCTCACCTGGCAAAAATATGGCCTTAGTTACTCTGTTACTACCTTTGGCATTTCAGGTACATGAATACAAATTACAGTACTACACCCTCCAAACTAATCTAAGGCGGGTCTAGAAACATATACAAAGCCTCAATTTAACAAAAGAGGTAATGTTTTTAAAGTTCCGGCCACAACGCGTGGGGTACTATACTAGTTCAATTTATGGACTCATGGGATATGATAATGTTCAGGGGACGTGTTTTGACAGCTGTCTGTTTTTTGCCTTTCAGACTGTGAAATGTTGTTAGAAGTTGCATAGCTGTATTTCCTTTTCGCTCAGATGGAACTGCTGGAATGGGGTGATGCTCTTCAGTGATTAGTTGGTCCTTCATTTCCCTTAGACTATAGCTCAGGTTTGATGCAAGTCTTCCCTTCCAGTCTCCAGACCTTCTTTTCATGGCTTAATGGCCCCATGTTATTATATTTTCTGTATCATGGCTGAACCAATGACATGTTCCCATTTCCATTTTTCCCAGGTTCAGTCTGGGAGCATTTTTCGAATTGGGATTTACCCACAAACTTGTTCAATGGCCTGCCTTCCTGGAAATGTAAGCCGTACCAGTTTGGTTTTAATGTGCCACCAAGAAATGGAAGTCAGGATACATGAGTTGGGAGCCGTGTACCAGTTAACATAGCCATGCTCTTACTCTATTATCATCCAAACGTTTTGCTCTGGTTTCTTATTTAATCTGTTCCTTCTTTGATATCTTCTCCTCTATGTTTTCCCACTTTAGAAGCTACTCTATATGTCAATTCGATATGTTTGAATGGTGTCAGTGTAATATTCAATGGTACACGTGAGCGTCGTTTCTAATTCAAACTTTGCTGGATTTACATTTTTGTTGAATTACATTGACAGAAACGGTAACATCTAGCTTGGTTGCGCCATCGAGCTGCACAGGGCATGATCTTTGGTCATGGATCTGATTCCACTCAGTTTCTAGGTTAGAAGACACAACAACAATGTTGCCAACGACAGCCTCAAACAGGGCACATCTAGGTCTCAATTCCTTATTGGTGAGTGGCATCTTTGGATGATCTTTTCCGGTGCAAACTTAGCACTGATAATTTTTTTTCTTTTTCTTGCTATGTGGGCGCTGATGATCCCTGGATCTAATAACTAAATCTAAATGAAAATGATAGGTTAGTTATAGTAGTTTGAGATAGAACCCAACTGGAAGTGGAAAAAGAAAGACCATCAAACTGTGGCCTACCATTACGGAGGAAAGTAGAGCAACTGTTTGAATGAAATGAAACATATTGGAGTGTCTAATTTGCCTTTAGATGTTGATTTTCCATATTTCTCTGATTTCCAAATAAGAACCTAACTTGAATCCTGGTATCAAATGAAAATCATCATATGGCACCGCAGCTCACAAAATATTATGACTCGTGATGATAGAGCTCATTTGACCACTTAAAACACGAAATCATCAAAAGTTGCACTGGTTTATCTTCCAGAGAACAACTTGCATACATATTAGAAAAGAATAACCAGCCCATGAACCTGAAGAAAACATGAAAACATCGTATTGCTTAGGTAAAGGCTAAAACAAAACCTGTAAATATGTGCATGCTGAAGCTCAGGCACAACCAATGGTATAAAATTTAGGCATTGCGACGTTACTGGTCGCAAATAAACTGTGAGAAAATCAGACTCACTTGTGCTTTATTTTACAAACAAATCTTCAAATTTCAGATTGACTACAACCTAAAGGAAAATGATAAAAATCGTATAGCTCGGTAGGAATTGTGTAAATGCTAAAAAAGGCACGAAGACAGAAGCTCAAGCACATTCGATCTTAATGTTCGACGAAGACAAAACAAAAAAATATGACAAACACAATATATATGGAATACAAAGTACATTTACATGCTCCTATAGGAGTTTGCCTATGTTCCATGTGCGATTATGAAGGAGATCTGACTGAATAAATTGTGTGTAGTCCGCTGATTCCCGATGCTTTTGCAAAGCGGACATACACCAACTGGGTACAAAGTAGTACTCCCTCCGTATCAAAATATAAGTCGCACTACCAACTTACCACACACATGTATCTAGACATGTCTTAGTACAAGGTTCATTGATACGGAGGGAGTATAAAGTACAGAGTGTTACATTGGCAAACAGAAAAGCCAAAAAGAAAGGAAATACATAGACGTGAAGAGGAAAACATGGAGCAGGAACGGCTTGGCGGATCTGATCTGCACTCCGGGGCGACAGTACAAAAGCTCATACAGGATAGCACGTTCACAGCACCAGGATATATAGTATGTAGAGAACAAAGTCGGCGTTGGGCAGGGCGGGGAAATCACGGAGAACCCAGAACGTCCGATGCGCCAGGATAAGCCGAGCCCAGGTCGCCTTCCTCCCCCTCCTCTGCCCGATCGAGCTTGCCTGTCAAGGCTCCCCCGTCCAGGATGCTGCCAAACATGGCGGCCTCGTACACGTAGTTCACCTGCCAGGCGTGGTGGCTCGCATGGGCGAGCAGCCAGGCCATTTCGACGACGAGACCCTTGGAGAAGAGTTGGGCCAGTTGCAGGCGCAAGGTTTCGGCGAGGTGCTCCTCGCGCTGCTCGTCCACCTCACCCTGCCGGACGTACTCCAGCGGACCGGTGACGAGAGACCACCAGAGGGCGCCGAGCAGGTCTTCGTCCTGGCAATCGAGGAACCGACGCACATGGTTGCAGGTTTCCTCGCCGTCGCAGGCGTAATCGGGGTCCAGAGGCCTGCTGAAGCCGGTGGTGCGGAAGTTGGCATCGAAGACCTCGTCGAAGTCGGCCTCGCGCTGGGGGCAAGCCGGCGACTTGCGGGCCTTGGGCCATCCCAGGAGGGCGCGGCGGAAGAGCATGTGGCGGTCGTTGGTGATGTGCCACGAGTATTCATTGTCGACCATCCGAGCTGAGGGCTCGTGCCACCTCTGGGTGAACGTCCGTGCGCTAGTGGCAGCGTATGCATCATAGATGGCCCGGAGCGCCGGCTCGCTCACGACGCCTGAGGCGGCGATGTCGGCCACGTTGAGGAACGAGTTCATGATCTCGGAGTTGACCAGGTCGGAGCCCACGTCGATGACGTCGTGGCTGTTTATGCTCAAGACGAGGTCGCTCATGATGGCGCCGACGTCGAAGCCTCGGGCCGTAGCCTCAGCTCCAATGCCAAGCACGCTGCTGTCGAACAGGTAAATGACCTGGGCGGCACGGCGATCCATCTGCGCGGAGCGGTCCTTGAGGCGTGTCTTGTTCGCCACCTCCATCGCGATCTTGTCCTGGATGTACGGGATGCCAACGGCGACGGCCTCACGGCGCTCCCGACCGTGAGGGGTTCCCAACGCGTGGGCGTCGGTGAGAGCATCCTGCACCATCCCGTGGAGTGGGGGGAACACGTGCATGTACCCGTACTCGTAGTTAACTGCCATGTCGGTCACATAGTTGGAGAACATGGTGCGCACGTCGGCGGCGCCTATGAGCATGTTGGACATGCAGCCGCCGAACAGGGCATTGTTGGTCGTCACGGCCTTGGGCCAGTCGGTGGCGCCCAGCTGGGCGAGCACCTGCGGCGAGGCCTGTCTCAGCCCTTTGCCCTTAGGGGGAAGCACGTTGCCAATTGCGTGTTGGGTGCTTTTCCACAGCGCGAGCTCCGGCGATAGCCGCAGCTGCACCACTCTGGGCCGCGCCACCGCTTCCTCTCCCAACAGCTCGTTGTCCCTGCCGATGCTAGCAAACATCTCCGCCACCATGTCTTGGGCCTGGCGTGACAGCCTTCGCAGATCCGCCGTGCCTCCCTTGCCGATCAAGGCCCTTGCCTCCGAGTAGCCCGCGTACACGGGGAAGCCAAGCTCAGCCTCTGCCACCGGACCGTCGCCCCAGAAATGCGGAGGGATTCTAATGCTGCTGCCGCCGCTGGGGAGAGCGTCTTTGTCCAGCCCCGCCCGGACCTCAATGTTGAGGCCTTGGAGAGAGCAGCTACCCCATCGAGGGAAGGAGAAGGATGCGTCCGAGCCCATGCTCGCCTTAGCAGTATAAAAGAATGCGAGTAAAGAGAAAGGCGTGCAGCCATTGTATGTATTCCTCAGCTTATATAGCCGCAGCCATACGGAGACGCAGCTTTCTCTTTCAAATGTACCAGATATTTCAAGTGGAACCTAACATACTCATGGCTCTTTACATAAAATGTCTGTACACTGACTCTA